>JANCMC010007202.1:4142059-4201227 GCA_024363005.1 Charaxes varanes | reverse complement strand
ATACTTAAACGATATTCATAATGAAAATTCACCTCAGTAAAAACTGACGAGATGTAAGAACAGACGGAATATATTTGCGTGTCCGTATATATTATATGTATTATGTATTAAATGAAAGCTTTTATCTGGAATTGTTCGGGACACGGGCGTCATTATTTTGGTATACAAAACGGAAATTTATTCCTGTACGACGAAGTCGTAATTTGTATGACAGGGACGTTCCAATTTTTATTGGATTCTTTCTTTGCATATTTATCTCTCGTATTAAATATTCACAAATTATTGTGGAAAAAGTAAATACAATTCTTGTATTCATTTGAAAAAAACATGATGAACTACATATTCAATTTATGATTATTTAATAAAACCAAACGATATTTTGCGGAAATGACATTGTGTGATTTGTTTTGAATGAGTAATTCAAAATGTTCTATTAAATTTAGACTACACCTATAACAATAGTAATGTTAAAAAAATAGCAATAACTCTTTATAGTTAAATTACTATAAAGAGTTATTATTAAGTTATAATTCGAAGGCGTTAAAAAAAAAAGGTTTATATCTCTACTAACATTAAAAAGAGAGGAAAGATTTGATTGTTTGTTTGCATTGAATAGGCTCTGAAACTACGGCAAAGTTTAGAATTTTTTTAACCATTAGGATACAGCATTATCCGTGCTGAACATTGCATATAGAATATGTAAAAAAATTAGGGATTCGTACAAAAACTACGATAATGTCAAATGTCTAATACCCATGAGAAGCCGAAGCGGGCCCCTAGTGAGTTATAATTGTATCGAATGCATATTTTACAATACGAGGGGTCTAACGACCCAGATTAAATCCTATAAGAGGCGTACTTTTATTTGTTTTATACAAAAATTATAAGGACATAGCTTTCACGTTGTACGTAATTTTATACATTTCCAAGCATCATGAAGTTATGGCTTGAATGCGTAATCAAGCAGCAAAAACACCAACAGTTTCAATGCTTGAACTCTGACACGTAATTTACATTTTAATGATAATCCTTTTGAATTCATTTGGAGATTTTCAGTTAATTTTCTATTCATTATCCTTTCGCTAACGAGTCTGAAGAATACTACAGATATCGATTGAGTAAAGCAATAAGTCAGAGATGAACCAATTACTGCTCAACAATATCGACTGAAACTTAGATTCTATGCTAATTGTAATAGATCAAGATTTTAGAATCAGAGTAACTTAAATTATTATAAAATTTTATAAATAGTTTGGTGCCCTCAATAGAAATAAGATCTAAATTGAAAGAATTCGACAAAATAAAGATAACGACACTGTTATCACAGTAAAATAAAAGTTGAAGTGGCAATGAGCACCCTAGAAAGAGCCAAGTATTGACAAAGGAACGAATCATAGCCCTATAGGTATTGTCCGTATATCGCACTGAAGGATATTAAATCTTTGAAAAGAATAAAAAGAGAAAAACATATTCATAAATAGGAATTCTCCAGTGTCAGAATGAGATAGAATACACTTGTAATTTATACAGCGTTTCCTATAATCTTCATCTCCTCTGTTCGGGCTTTCATAGTTTTGCTAACGCGTACTACGAAGCCTTCATAAAAGGTATCACTGTCAACTCTGTGTATTTTTCACGCATATAATTTTTTGCACATTTGCGTATTAAAATTATGTTTTTTAGGGTTCCGTACCTCCCGAGGAATAAGGAACCCTTATAAGATCAGGTCCTGTCTGTCAAGCCCCTTTTTCTCATGAGCTCATAGAGGTATAGCGATGAAATGACTATCAAATACTGGGGTGAGTGTTCTCTGGAAGCTGTGAAAGAATCAACCCTTTGAGTACACACAATCAAAAAATATGGCATTTATGTCGTATTTTCCACACTAGTGTATTCAAGAAGGGAATCAGAACCAAGAGAGTACTTTCTATTAACCTAGGAATATGAAATTTGACAAGAAGCTATGTCTTGAAGCACGAGTATAGGAAAAATTCCGAAAGCCTTCAATTTATGTAAAAAAAATCTGTGACTTTGTCGCATTAAAAGAAATTTTCCAAAATAGGTACAAAGTTAAATAGGTTCTCAGCTCATACAATGCAGATGGCACCAACTTCAACACACGAGTAGGTGTCTAATAAATCATAGGTATCTATTTTTTGCTTTATAGTGCTTTGATGTTTTTTTAAGGGGTTTTCTCCTTGTTAAAGAAACATTTTTAATTTTTTAGTGGGAAGTAGTATTTCGTCACTTTTAGATATGAATAGAACAACTAAACGCATTGCTTTAATGACAGTTGAGGTTTCGGAGTAAACGAAAACATCATTAAAATGTTGATTTCTCCAAATCCCTTGATCACCTCTGAAGTATGGTATATCAAATAAAAAAAAAATTATCAAAATTAATTTATAAATGGCGGAGTAATGGCGTAACAGACATACAAAAAAACATACAGTCGAATTGAGAACCTCCCCCTTTTTAAATTGTAAAGACGGTTAAAAAGAAATCTTATAAAAATATTGTCATAAAATACACTGGTAAAGTATTATGTAATGGTACGGAATCCTTAGTACGCGACTCTAACTCGCCTTTGCCTGGTGTATTTTATTAGTGCAGCGCTCGCTCCTTACCTGTACTGAGTCAAATTGACGTCCGAAATTACGAGTATCCTATTGAGCAGCCTCTGGAAACTGTCGGAGACGGAGCCGAGGAATCCGACGTGTATGGCGGCGGACAGCCGCTGCAGGTCTTCTTGCAGGTCCGTCCACTCGAAGTACGACGTCTGCTTGTTCACGTCCAGCACCTTTTCAAGCTGGAAAACCGCGTACGCGGGCTCGTTCTTCTCGCACTCCCTAAAATTGTATAGGAAAACTTGCCCAAAATAAATTATCTTGAATGCAATGAGTTAAGAAAAGTGCAAGAGGTTGAAGAGAATTGTGTTTTGGTAAAAGCCTCCGAGTTATGCTGCCTAAATTTGCAAGCTCAAATAAAGCGTTAACATTAAGATTACACTTAGATCGCTTAACAGCGTTATTTACGGTGAGAGATGGGAGTCCCAAACGCTAAGCCTATCTTTGATCTGCATCCCATAGGTCCGAAATTTTTGTGATCCTAAAACCGGTGTCTGAGATCATACATAAATCTTCATAATCTCTTTTAGTATACGCTATCTTTATATAGACTAAATCTTTTATACGATAATCTATATACAGATAAAAATAAATCGCAAAATGTGTTGGCAAGCGCGTAACTCTACAACGCCTGGACCAATTTTACCAATTATTTTTTTAAGCGTTCATTGAAGTCCAAGGATAGTTTTAACATCCATTTTTTTTAAATTCGAATAATTGCCGGGAAAACCCTAAAAACTGCTCTTTTCTTTTTCCTATACAAACGTTATCTAACTAAAATGTAGAGTCAATTTAATCTTCTTTGCTATTCAATAAAGTTCTTATTAAATTACAGGCACTCACTGTTGTCTAAGTAATGTAGGCGTGTTCCCTACGTCAGAGCCAATTTGCACTTTATTACTGCTGCACGAAGCAGGAACGATTCGTAGTCATTCGTTATTTGTAATAATACGGGAACGGGAACGGGAACGGGGACGGGAACGGGAACGGAACGGGTATGGTATAGGATAATAGAAGTAAATAGTAAGTAGCCCAACGTTCGGGCAGGACATCGTCTGCCGGGTTCGTATAGACTAGCTATATATAAATACGTGAAGCGAAAACCATTTAGGTTCTATTTTATGTATGTATTAAAGTACATGAGTATGAAATTTGCCACAATTCTAGTATCTAGACAACTTAACGCCTGTGTTACAGGTAACAGCCGCCTGTTATACATAAATATTTTTTTTGGAAATATATAAATATAGTGTTTTGCAGTGAATTTAATTCTTAGCTTTATAAAGTTTTTTTGCTACAAATACGATAATTTCTATGGAAATATTTTTTTTGGTAATAATAGATACTTGCGAAAATTATAAACCTATGTTTCAAAATTTGTCGTCGTGCCTATTATGGCGTAAAGTGTTGCTACGGAAGGTGACACTTACACTTTTCTTTTCCTACCGTCTACAAAAGGTATTTCTGTATATGTCAATAGAAAAGAAATGTTTTGATGAATGATGATTCCACGATGAAGATGACACGAATAAGGCATTAAACAACAATTACTACAGAATCGTGTATCAGACAACACTAACCTCCAAATAAGGCAGGCCCACCGCCCGGCTGTAGAGAAGGCAAACGTAGGGCAGAGACAGCACGCGGCAGAGGAGGAAAGCGGCCAGCATCGCCAGCCCGTTGACCACGTAGGCCCGAGACTGTTTGAGCCTCAACCGGGAAAGAACTCCGCGCAACGACACCAGCGGGGTCGATAACTCCATGAGGTATATGAACCCGAACACGCAGTCGCCCAAACCACCTCGCAAGTACTGCCGAAAATAAAACGTAATCGTTACATTGTATATGATAATTATAGTAGGGATATCGCTTGACAAAAATGTACGTTGACTCCCCCCTCGGGTCAAAGACAAAACTGTTTTATTCATATAGACTTTACAGCATGGGCGTAGCCAGCCATGGGCTCAGGGTGGGGGCAGCAGTCTAAAACTATACCCGCGGTCTTACCCCGGTCATTTTTTTCATACAAAGAGTTAACACCCATTTTATATTTTGATCGCATTCTTTTGAGTCGACTGTCGAGTGGCATTGTAAATGGAAATAATATGTATATATAATTATAAACTCATTGCTTTGTATAGATAACATAGTAATGTAGGGGAAAAGGCTCATTTTTGCGTTTTATTAGTAACAGTAACCCTTAGGAATTTTTTTTCAAGTAGGAGCTGTCATTCAAAATGATAAAGCACTTTCTTGGTCGACTGTACCTACCTGAAGTGATAAAGGTTTTTTGAAGCCAATAGTCATGACCAGATTTAATGGCAACCTCTTGGTACATGTTCAGAGGGTTACTTTCTTTGTATATATGTATAATATGCACTTTGCAGCCTTCCGAAACACGGAGGAGTTCGAATATTCGAAGACCAGTGTTAGAGCTGGTCACCCACCTATAACCCGGCCGCGGGCGGAACTGCTTAACCTAGCGATCGACTCAAATGCCGGCCGCTGATTCAGCTGCGACTCGTCGACTTTTTTCTTACATTAATTATTATTTATTACAAACAGACGAACCTATGGGTGAAGGCTACAGACAGCAACTTCAATACACAACCCGAAAATTTCAACGACATTTGGAACATTCGCGGTATACTGAGTAACGCCTACCACAAGATCAAAATTCATATAAAGCACTGAAATGGTTGTTTTCTCTTTTGTTTATTCACTAGCCGTGCCCGCGACTTTGTTCGCGTAAAATTTATTTATTTATTCACATAAAGACCGGAGCGCATCACAAAAACAAGTTTACATACAATTTAATATTATCATACGCCATAATGGAGTTACATTAGGCTTAACATTTTTAAAACTAAGTGAAAATGTATACTGTTTCAATAAAAAGGAGAAAATTGCAAATTAAAGTGCAATTAAACACATGAAGGTCTGGAAATTAAGTAAAAATCATTAGATTCAATTTTTGCTTTTGCGTGACGATATATAGCCGATAGCCTTCCTCGATAAATGGGCTATCTAACACTGAAAGAATTTTTCAAATCGGACCAGTAGTTCCTGAGATTAGCGCTTTAATTGCCCCTCCACAATATTAATAGTTTTGATTTTATCAATCAACTGAGCTCTGATGAGTCTACTGCAAAATAGGAGACGGTGGCTACAGTTTTAGTAGTTTACTTACAGCAAAACATTTATAAGTGGGAGCAAAGCGAGCCCAAACACTATCCCACAACCTGATCAGTTTTGTGGTACACTTTACTGAAAAACTATGATGTGTGCTTTAAAATAGTAATTTAACGTTATATCTAGATGTATTGTGTCTAAAAAAATAATATAACTTTATAACCATTAAAAAATTTTCATTACAATTTAGTATTGTTATTGTACTACTAACTCCATCTGTTAGAAAACCAAAGAGTTAAAATCACTGCAACAGAACTAAACTCGACGCCAAAATACATAGGCTTTAATTCGTCGCCACGACATCTTCCCAGTAGGATCGGGAGTTTGAACCGAGCATTTTAAGGATGCCAGTATATATCCGAAACGCAATTTTAACTGGTATTGCTTAGTTGACAAACTTGTTTAGAGTAAATTCTCGCACAATTGTTGACAAATTATTAAAGTAGGACATTGAAAAACCAGTATTAGAGTAGGTCATTCATCTATCACCCGGCCACGATGAGAACTGCTCAACCTAGCTATCATCCACTGATTGAGCTTCGACCTCCTCTAATGGAAAATTCCCAACGTAATGGATTAAATCTTTCCTCTTGCTTTACATGGATTTTTCTCAAAGTATTTTTTCTATAAAGTTTATCTGTCCTCAATTTTAATTATAGTTCAGGGAGCATCAGTTATCGAACAGTATGCAATTCCTTTTCGGACGCGAAATGTATACGAGGTACAATTCAGTTTGATGGCCAAAGCTCTATAACAAAAACTGTGCGTGTACTAAATTGCTTACAATGAAATATTTCCCATGCTCCAAATGCGCATAATATTTGTACATTCACATAAGAAGACCTGCATTAACGCGTTATAGGAGCACCTTGTTATTGGGGGCGTTACCGGTATATGTATTTAAAGAGGTTTTTCACGTCCACTCTACTATAGTAGACGTGTCTGAAGCAGTACTTTTCCTTGTATTATAGTGCTAGATAAGTAGAAACTACCCATAGTAGATAGCGTCTAATTTCACCTTCAGTGCTAGAGTATTTAGGGTGTATTTGCCTTGGATTAGAATTAAAAAAAAAAACACGTGTCTTATTGATTTGATGACTGATTATTACTTATACTGGACTATACCACTCGTTTACGACGTAAGTAAATTTGCGAAAATTTGGAAATATTTCGCATCCCGATTTGAACCTGCGTCTTCGCCCAGACGCTATATCACTAAGTCAAGACGTTTGTAATGTGTCTCGCTGCGTTCTTTTAGTGGTATCTACTTACTACCAGTCTCTGCTACCAGTATTTTTAGTAAGATTTCTGATAGTTACGTTAAAACAATGTTCGATGTCAATTTTCGCCAGTAATTCGAACCGATGTACGTTTTAAGGAAGGAAGTATCAAAAAAGTGCTAACTCACTTTCCAAAGGTCGGCCACGCATCTGCGAGTCGTAGTAATCCATAATTAAGTAAATCGTCTGCTCGTTAACTACTTGTCATACAAAAAAAGACAGCGTCTTTAAACAGCAATATAAAGAGCAATATAAAGAGCACTCCTATGGAATAAAATGCTCCTTTATATAATGTGCCCAAATTAGTCCATAATGGAGTAAATCACGAAAAACTGTATTTTAAACTAACGAAATTCTTACTAGAGTACCTGTTTCTAGTGTTTAATTCGACATAGCTTCACTATTCGTAAAAATTATTCATATTGTAGTATAGTATAAATTAGATTTCGGGCAGCCAGCCAGAGATGTCAAGGTTCTCAGAAATGTATCACTGTGCCTCAACTTCTTGACGCCCCGTTCCTTCGTTGTGGGGCAACAGTCTAAAACGTCCGACAGTGCCAAGTTTTATGAACTTTCTCCATGAATAATGGTTGTTAAATATGAAACTTGACTTGTTTTTCAGGAGGAGGTCGTGGCCTAATCAGTGGTCGGCATTTGAGTCGATCTAGTTATCGACCAGGGTCCGCTTAAATTGCAGAGGATTTGGCTGAAGGGCGAGTTAAGAAGACCGATTGCCGTCTGACGACATCCCCGGAATCTCCACAATCGCTGCAATCTACCGACTAATATCACTCAGCGACGTTAATCGGGACCCACTGTTTAACATGCTCTCCGAAACACGGAGGAGGTCGGATAGTAAAAAACCACTACAAGAATAGGTGAACCATCTATCAACCGGCCGCGGTAAGAAAATCAAAAACTAGCGACCGACTCAAATGCCGTCCACACACTAGTCTACGACCTCGCGGAATATCTGGAAAAGTACTCCCTTAAAATTGTAAGAAAACTCTTCATTACTCGGTCCCTAAGTGTAACCGTTGTAATAAAGTAAACGTCTTCATTAAACGAAACATTGATTTAACCCTCGTAACTCTATCGTCCTTAATCTCTAATGTTATTCAAATTCTCTCTCTAATCGGCAATTTCAGCTTCAGCTCGGGAGCACTTACTGAATTAACGTTTATGTTCTTACGATTATATGATAAAGGTTACGCTGTTATCATGTTAATGTGCCATAACTGATAAAACGGTTTGGGTCGTAGAGACCGCGGTTTCTGTAGGGGTTAGTTCATTATATTTTCTCTCCTTACTATATCTGATATAAAATGACAGATCAGACTTTACTTTGAGTAAAAAGCACCTTAACTTTCCGTTACTAATTTAATGTATCGATATTTTATATTTAACTACGAACAGATAAGATATATTTATATTTCTCGACTTTAATCGAATAGAGGAGCACGAAATCATCGTACCTTCTATATATTAGATACTTGCTTCTAATTTGACTACAAAATATAGTAGTACTATAAGTGAAATTTAACAGAAGAGACAAAAAGCCATGATAACATCTACGTTTTGTTCGGTTTGTGACAGTCTCTGGTGGCTTACAACCTTCTTTCAAGGCTGGCAACGCGTCTTCGAGCCTTATGGTTGTGCGGATGTCCATTGGCGGTGGTTTGCCTAACTGATTACTTAGCTGAACAACCTGTTCATTTGCCCCTTGCAATAAAAAAAAAGTTATAGCAAAAGTGACAAAAGAGTTTTTGGCTGCATTGTGTAATGTCAGATCTAGAGAAGAAATCTTACTGTATAATGCGCATACATTGAAATAGGTTTTTGTAAACATACGCTAGTTTTCACACAGCACACTACTCATTGTGTGTGCCTTATCACTTAGCATTGCAACGCCAGCCTTGAAACTACAGATTCATGTTATCCAGTAATGTTAAGATTAGTCAACTTCTATATTCTTAAATACGCGGCGCTATTACTTCTTACGATCATCTAATAATTTTATCTACATCTTTATTACAGACTGGCCCGTTGGAACAGTGGGTAGTGACCCTGCCTTCCGGGATCATAGGTTCGATACCCGCCTCGAGTCTGGGTGTATTATCCATATGTATGTATTTAAATATTTAAAAAAAAATTGTGTGTAACAGGCGGCTGTTACCTATAACAAAGGGCTATATATATCTATATATATAATAAAAATGGCCAAAAGCGTGTCAAGACACGCTTGTATAAAATGGTTCCGTATCTGGTGCTGCCTGCCACCTGCTGACTGCACATCCATAGAGATTTGTAGATATGCGTGCACTGGGCTTGTGCAAAGATCAATGAATGGGTACAATAGACTCTATTGACTAGAGAATAATAGACTAAAGACTTCTACTAACTAAATGTGGGAAAGTGGAGAAATATTTGTCCAGCAGTAGGGAAAACATGTTAATTAAAAATCCTCCCTGAACAGAAAGATGCCTTCAGAAAATAAAATGGTAACTGGAAATCTCTAACTCAGGAAAAATAAAAAAACGTTTTCTTAATATTTTAAGTATTAAAGTAACAAACGAATTGTATTATATATCAATTGGAAGGTATATTTATATGTTCTTATATATTGTTGATCTAAATCTAACATCCACCAAAGCACTGCAAAGGGAGAGAGAAAATTTTCGAACAGAAAAATCGCCAGGTGATGATTTTGCAAAAATTGAAAGCGGGCTGAGTGAGTATATATATTCAAATATAATAAATTACAAAAAAAAGTGTCCCGAAATTGCGGGCGCCTTCAGTAGAATAAAACATAATTTTTTAATAACATTGCTATACACAACGGAAAAAAAAATTAAAAATCTTACAGATGTAATATTAGAATATGCAATTAAAAAAAAAATTACAGTAAAGTGACTTTACCATATCATTCGGTAGGGGCGTCGATGTATAAAGACTAATAAATCAATATAGAGAGTAATAGACCGCTATATTTACAGAGATTAATAGATTAATATAGCTAGAGAGATTAGTTAGTTCGATAGGATAGACTGGATAGGCGGGTACATGAATAGTGACTAAAAGCCGGTATTTCCACATTCATCTAGAGCAGTGGTTCCCAAACTTATTTTGTCTACTGCCCACTTTAAGAATAAATATTTTTTTAGCGCCCCCATTTTTTCACCCTGATGATGCTTCGGTGTCGAAGCGAAACGTGCGTTAAGGCACATCGGAAAGTCAGTGTAGTGTTGTGCTTTGGTGGCGGATTCGGTGGTGTAGCTTTCGGCTTACAGCATTACACCGATTTTCCCTCGTATTCATTCGCGGATTAAAGCAAAGTACTTTAGTTTTTCATGCATTCCTCTAGGATTTCCTGTTCTAAGATTAGCTGTGTCGGAAATCAGACATTAACCATTGAAATTATTAAACAAATACTTTTACAGCGTTTCAAATACGGAACCCCTCTATATAAGCGTGTGTTTACACGCTCTTGGCCACTTTATATCATGAACTATTGAGGTTTTGATATAAGTAATATAACATTTGTAACAGAAAAGGATCTTAAAATTGGATCTTCTACAATTTTATCAACATTACGCCATAGCACCCAGACTAGACGGGGTAAATGCCTCGAGTCTTAGTTTTACTATTCGCGCCAAAATGTTTACTGTTCATAAAACCGGGGGTCGTTGACCTCGGGGCGATCTAGACGTGCGTGACTCAGCTCTACTACAACTACGGATTATATAAACTTGAACCTTAGGTTATACTTGTACAATGAATAACTCTGAACGCTATACAAAATTTATATACCGTCACGTGCTGTATGTATTCTATGGTCCCGTCCTGACATCTTTTTTATCTGAGCAGATAAATGAATAAAATAAGTTGACTTATTTTTTTTTCTTGAGTCTGTATTTTAAGGCCGGCAAAGCATCTGCGAGCGCCCGGGTATTGCAGTTGTCCATGGGCGTCGGTAGTCACTCTAGAGACCTCACTGCCTGCTCGTTTAACGAAGAGAAAACGAGTAAATATATATCATATAACTTAATTTTAACTTTACGAGTTAGACTCTTAATAGACTACGATAATTGTAAAATGCGACCTCGATGTTGGATTAAGATAAAATTTAGATGCAAAAGTTTAAAATTTTGATCTGTTCGATCATTAAAATCTCCTCTTCAATTTAAACTGACCCTGGTAATAGATCGGTATAACGCCAGGAAGAAGAATCTACAGGGGTAGAAAAAAATCTGTATTTTGGTCAGTCTTCGTGTGAACTCGGTTTTATATTATAATAATGATTACTATTACTATGACTACGATTATCTTCGCCTCGGAAACAAGGAGATTTCACGCAGTGGCAAGAATCGGCATGTGCTGTTTCTTGCCACTGCGTGGCTTAAAGCTGACACAAGTCCTCCTCCACTTGGTTTTTCCAACTATACTTGGGACGTCCGACTGGTCTTCGACCGTGGGTCGTTGGGTCGTCCCGTTTACGCTCGCTTCACTGCCCGTTCCTAGCCTATTCTTACCAAACGACCGAGCCAGCGAAGTCTTTTGTA
The DNA here is from genome assembly GCA_024363005.1 of Charaxes varanes. Lineage (NCBI taxonomy): Eukaryota > Metazoa > Arthropoda > Insecta > Lepidoptera > Nymphalidae > Charaxes > Charaxes varanes. The sequence goes on along the minus strand of JANCMC010007202.1, from coordinate 4,189,566 downwards.
TTATTCTTTATTATAATAATTCAAAGAAATAAATTGAATTGTAGTGAAAGTAAAGCGGGCCCTGTTACTAGACTGGGATAACGGGATAAAATAGGAAGATGAAAAAGACTTTAAGCCGTTTCTATTCCGACAGAAAGATCTCGGCGCACGAGTTTGAGCGCGGTGGTCTACTCAAGCCGTTGGTCACCACGGTCGACGGCACTCCCACCTTCCTCGGCGATCAGCCATCGCACGCCGCGCCCTCCAGGCCGCAGAGGCGGTCGCGGCACGAGTTGCGGCAACTAGACGAGAAGGAACTTATATTTGAATTAGTAAGTGCCAATTATGTATCTTTACAACTAAATTGAAAACCCTCAATAGGTCAACGATGGGTGAATGGGACTCTAATGACAAACCAATAGATAATATAGATTACCATAGAGTTTTTTATCCAGGATACTGGCCTAGCCCGCAGTATTCATACGCCGCGAAGTATCCAAGATTTCGTAAATTCTCTATAATATTCTGCAGCAGGAATTCTTCAATCCCTATCTTAAAAAGAAATACCAGCGTACTTCTTGTTTCTGGCTTGAAATCTCTAAGGTCATCATCATCTATCGTCGTGGTATCCTGGCCAAAAGATAATCCTCTCTATCTTAAAGGAAATACCACCGTAACTCTAGTTTCTGGCTTGAAATTAGGTATAGATGATTTTTCGGTTGAAAATTTGATTAATAAACATTTCACGTGGAGCGATGTTTTTTTATATAACAAGGGGCAAACGGGCAGGCGCTTTACTGGATTGATTACCACTACGATTGCATTGAACTTATGAGTTATTATTTGTAAATTATAAATGTTTGCACGCCAGAACATGAATGGAATTCATACATAGTTATGTCACAATTTCCATGTTTCGAAACAAATAAATAATTTATTTATTACCGGCACTTATCGACTGCAACACCAGGTGACCGCAGATACGTTGCCGGCCTTTGAGATATACGTATACTCTTTTCGTGAAGGTCTGTAAGTCGTATACTAACAAATACTGAAGCTGGTAACTTGTGGGAGGTAAAAAGTTGCTAGAGATTGGTTGTGGACGCTAGGGTATCGACGGGATAAGGGTGAAATCTAAAATGAAGATTTCATATCAAGTATGTATTATATTTAACAAATTTTTGATAAATAAGCATAGTTAAAGTATGGAAAACAAACTTTTTTATTTATTTAATAGGAAACAAAGTTAAATAATATTACGACAGTAATCTTTGAATAGGCACTCGCACTCCGAACCACTTTAAGGCGCCTTCTAGTCTGCGTTTGTGAGACTTCCCGGTGGCCTAAACCCGTCATTAAGGGCCGGCAGCGCATCTGCTGGCCTTGGAGGGAGGGGGGGCACCTTACCGGCAGACAGACGGACGGACAGAGCGAAATTATAAGGGTTTCTTGTAATACTACGCATGCGGAAAATTCTTATTCGAATTTTTCCCTTGAACTAGGTGTCTTACAAAATTATCTATTAAATGGAGTGATCTATTTAAATTGATCAAGAACTAATTGTAAATATATTGATATATGTGAACCAAGAAAACGCATTTAGTTTCTTTCCCCACAAGTACAAAGATACATTTTTTAAATGTAACAATGTGCAAATGGGCAGTCTGATCACCTGAGTGACTACCGAAGCCCCTGGACAACTGTAACAACAGAAGATGGCCTTTGAGAAATGAGGTTGCACTTTTCTTCTAAAAAAATTCTGAATGAAATTCCGAATCCCATGTATATATCTAGCACATATCTAGCAAACACAAATACATATACTCTAATACTTTAACATAAAAATTTAAGGTTTGTATTTTAATTAAAGAAAAAACGAAATAATTTAATATATTAATTTGTATTGCAAATAAATGTTGATTGTTATTTAATATTGTACAGCCTTAATATGAATTTTGAAATCAAAAATTACTAAAATATTTCGAAAACAAATATTCGCGAACAAAACAAGCTTTTACAAGTACCACTGTTTCTTGAAAAAATCCACAATAAAGATTTATTTTTTAATTTCTTTTGTCACCCGAAAGAACCATATTAAAAATTAATACTTCTTGTGCACTCTTGGATATTCCAAACTACTATTATTTATATTACTATTTTTTCTAATTACATAATACAGTCTTCTACACCTAGTATAAATAATACAATTATTTGGCTAGGCAGGGGAGGGAACACTGGCAGTGTCAGTGAGTGTTAGTGGCCTCTTAACCTGGGTCACAAATCCTGCCCTTAAATATTTTAGCGCTTAAGCAGCTTTTTAAATATTGACAATTATCTTGAGTTCGTGAATAATGGAATATATTTATTTTTTTTAGATCCACCTGGGTCGCAAGTCCCAGGCGCTGCATTGGTTCATTCCTCTGCAATACGATCGACTCGATACCCGAATGTCAATCCATGGAACATTCCTAAGAAATCCGTATCTTTCAGATTTCAACTTCAAGTGCTGTCTGAGTTAACCCAGTTATGGAAGATAACAAACGAAGCAAAACGATATTATTGAAGTACGCTCACTGATGAGTCTTCACAAATCCTTTATTTAAACATAGTTTTGCTCACTCAGTGAACCATTGCAAACCTCAGCGCATAAATAAGAGAGAAAAGTTGTGAAGAGTGTCTGTTAGTTTATCAGCAAACGATAAAAAGGGTTAGAACAATTAAATTTTCGTGTGTTATTGAAAGGACCATTTTTCAAAGCTTTTCTCACATTTAACTACGCCCCACTTCTTTATATTTTTTAATCAAGCACTTATTAAGCAAAAGAGCTGGTAACCAGGTCAGACGTTCTGGCCCAAATCGTACAAAAGTCCGGGTACTGTTCATGATGTTTCTAGAATTAAAAAACTTTTTACAATTGGCTCTAACAAATATTTCAAGTGTATTTGGACAGTGTGATTTGGAGAGTTGGTGTCGGTATGGAATTATTTATTTATATATAATACGGGAAGCGAAAACTTTTGATACCGTTTTACGAAAATTGCTCGGACAGAGGAATACAAAATTGGGCACAATCGTAGTTTATATAGAGGAAGGTGTGCGAATGATAATAGTCTTTTATAATATGCAATATTAATATCATCTTCTTCCGAGCGTTATCCCGGTTAAATACCAGGGTCCGCTTAGATTGTAGAGGATGTGGCTGTGGGGCGAGTTAATAAAACCACAAGGCCCTAAGTTGGATAGCATCCGACTTTGGCCGCGCGGCAACCGTCCGCATGGGGCTCGTGCGTAAAATCGACCTTGTAAGCGATCGCCCGCTGCTAGCTATTTCCATTCCGTCGCGAACACCTATCTTGCTCAACCTTTTTGATTTCGTGAATTATCGCTGTAAATGAGACACCGATATTCGTAGTAAAAACTATTTTTGATTGAACTGAATATAGATAAAACGAAATCGTTAATATTTAATGATAAACAATTTATTGGTAACTTTTTGGTAGTATGTTGTCTCATTACAAAAGGCAGGCGCTTCACCTAAGTGACTACCGTCGCCCATGGACATCTGCACCAACAGGAGGCTCACAAATGAGTTGCCATCCTTTAAATAGGGGTTTAGACAACTGAGAACACTCACAAACCGAACGAAACGCGACAAAAATACCATCACTTGATGTGACAGCATTGCCGCAACTTCACGCTGATCTTTTGTGAGGAAGAGTTAAAATAAGTAGTGACTTCTTTAAACTACTGATTTTTTTACGTAACGAGCCTTATAAGCAAGTCTAGAATACGTTAATTCCGCCCGCGCTCACTGTAGAAGCCGTTAGGTGTAACAACGTTTTTTATCACCCAAATTGTATTCTAAAACATGGCATGTATGAATAAACGTCATACGTTCAGTGACTCAAAAAAAAGAATATCTTTAGATGACGCTAATAGGGTCATCTATTTCACTCGCCTCCCTACAAAATATGGAATGAGTTAATCTTGGAAAAGCATCAGGGCAATATCCGCCCAATAAAATAAGACGTGAATAATATGGGCAATATAAACCAACTCGAATACGAAACTTTTTACAAATGTCACAGTCATTTTATTAGACACTGCGTATCAAGAATGTATTAATATTCAACATTAATGCAAAAAAGATTACGTTCGTATTAAATCTTTTGACAGACGTGCATTCAGCCAGTGTCATGTTTTGTAAAAAGACCTAAAAGAGATTGGTTAATTGGCGAAAAGGAAACGAGAACGAGACATATTATAATACTTATTACACCTAAGTAACAAATCAGTAAACGCTTTTATATCTACTTTTTATAAGCTGGGTTACTAGCAGGATATGAATAAAATTCAGGATAAATTGACAAATGGGGGAACGTGTCGATATGTTTATTTATTCAAACATTTTTCCTTTGAACGTTTCTCCAGGATTGTGCACTCGTATGTTTACTATTTTATTGTTTTGATCTGTACTATTTTTATATTCATCTTATAGTGTTATTATACACTTTTGTTGAATAGTCTTTAGTACACAACATATTTTTCTCTCTTAACCTATTATCCCAAATCGGAGATTTTTTACTAGTTTTTTTTTATGTGCATATGCAAAAAAAGAAAAGAATTATACCCTCTTCGTGAAATAATAGCGAACTTTAATACGTTATGAACTATAAGCAAATACGTAGTACAAAAAAGGAATCTTAAAAGCGATAAAACGTCTAAATATAATTTTTTATATAATTGTGGGAAAGGCGCACCAAGGTGGGAGACTTTTGGCGAGGAATGAAAGGTGGGAGCGATGTGCTCAACCACCGCAAAGGAAGATCTTCGAGTCCGGGCTTGTTGGGATTGCCCGGGGCAGCGGCGACTCGCCGACAGTTGTTCGTCGGAAGGTCTATATATAGTGATCGCAAGTGGAAACTTCGATTGCGTTTTTTTTTTTTTTTTTTTTTTTTTAATGGGAGGAAAACCGGAACGGAAAAGAACGGAAGAGCACCCCGCTCACCCCCAGTTCCCTTGTAACCCCGTCTTCCGTCCTCTGCAAGCATCATCAGGAGATAGACTCTACAAAGGTTATTCGTAAAGACTTTACGAATAACCTTTGTAGAGTCTATCTCCTACGCGAAATATAAATTAATATTCCCTTTCATCTCTACTATTACATTTAATTAGAGTTAGCGCCACTCTTGCAGTGCTTTTGGTCTGTAGTACCTCTTTCTCACATAAGATCGGCGCGAAGTGGCGGCAATACTGTCACGTCAAGTGATGGTACTGTTCTCGCGTTTCGTTCGGTTTGTAATGACTCCCGGTGGTCTAAACTCCTCTTAAAGGCCGGCAGTGCATTTGTTAGTCTTCAGGCGGTCCACGGGCGTTATCGGTTGTCACTTAGGTGATAAACCACCTGCTCGTTTGCCCTTGTTATACTAAAAACAAATAATTTATTTCTACGAACGTGTACGTAATTGCAATGTATGAAGCATGTACTAATTTGCCTAAACGATAAATAAATAATTGACAGCATTCTTATTCAATCTACGAATATCAAGAACAAGAAGAAATTGTTATAACACTTTGTATCATGACTTTATGTAAAGTAATATAGAATTTTACCTACCCAGCAAATAATTTATTTTTATCTACCATAAAAAGCATCATCTTTATAGTAAAATATGAAGTCACTTTCTGTTCTTTTAAGCTCAGATCTTCTAAACTACGTAACAGATTTTAATGAGGTTTTCAAGTATAAACAAAGTGATTCAAGAAAAAGGTAAACCTTCCTCAATATTAGGATATAAATGTATGTAATACACGAGTATCTAAGTTGCGAAGCCTTTTTTAAACTGTGCTATCGAAGTGCAATAAAACATGTCGGAACAAGCGATAACAGAAGCTGTTTGTGGACATGATTCAAAAAGTTGCAAAGTTAATAAAACGACTTCACCCCCGGGGAATTCAATCTTAACTCGCCCCACAGCCAAATCCTCTGCAATCTAAGCGGACCCTGGTACTTAACCGGGACAACGCTAGGAAGTAGTAGTAATAATATGCAATATGAATGTAGTTATTATGTAATAATATGCAATATGAATGTATTAAACTATTAAAATAAAACCCACACGCACACCAGTTCAATACGATTTACGTAATTTACACACACGTATATCGTAGACATGACGGCGCTAAAATTTTAATTGTCAAAAATGTTGTTGTTCTAAGAATTGAATTGTGCTCGAATTTCAACCACAAGACGATCCTTGTATCTATAATTTCACACATTTTGAATGAATTAACTAAGATTTTCGAAAATACATACTTTGTTATTAGTAACATTTCAAACAATCATTTAAGAAAAAGCAACGTTCGGTTTCGGCGGTTTTTACGTCTTTAAATATACCTCAAGATTACTCAAATTAACTTTCATTTGGAAGACATTACAGGCATATCCATTTTAGGCCTATTAGATGACGTAAATGCTCCTCTAATGCCGGAGCCAGATGTAGCTTCATTTGAATGACCATTTCCATGACATGCCGTATGGCCGGGGACTTTGAGTAGCTGCGCAAAGTTTTGTAGAACTTTGTAGTCTTCAAGGACAAAAATGTACAAACACTTTGAGCTACGCCTGGCTCCGGCATTAGACAAAATGAATGTCACGCTCGGTGGCCACAGTGTGATCTTAATTCAACACCAATTAAGGCTACTAAAATAATTCTTTTCTTCGCCTTATATGTCTAGAGTGGTACTTTTTTCAGCCAAAAACCACAGCATCCTTAAAAAATATAACTTATAAACAGGTTATTTGTATTCCGAACGAGGCACGTATACACCCAGATGACCTAGCACTTACGAGCACGTACTAAATGTGATATGGCAAATATTGCCGAGCCCTGGGCTTGGGTTTTATGGAAACTACCTAAAGAAGACTGGTAAATTGGCTAATAGAGGGCAATAAAACATCTGGCGAGTTCACTAGAAAACCTATCAATATATTGTTCGGCAGAGCGTAAAAGAAAATAGACATTCAAACAAAATTTCATTTCATATCAAAAAAGATAATAATGTAAAGAATACGCTTATACGACGTTTTAGACACATTTAGAGTAATCTCAACGAGAAGTATGTAGATATCACATATGACTATATCACAATATCAGCTTTTCATCTACTTTATATCGTTACTTATTGAGTATAATATGTTCCTAGCCTAGGGTTATCCTGGTTAAATACCATGCTTGCCAGTCACATAGGTTGGGAGGAAGTCGTCAGCTCCAGAGATTGTGTCATCTCCCTGAAGTGAAGTCTTAACGCTTACCTCTTTTTAGAAGAATTATTTTTAAATAAGTACGTACGAGTTTCTTGCTGATTCAACCTGTTCGAACCAGTAAAAATAAGAGAGAAATTAAATAATTTATTAAAAAGCGAAACTTAGTTTTGATCTATTGGCTAATCTCAATATTTTTAAAATTGTTGTACAATTTCAAATTTAAAGATGCTTTAAAACAATTATTTATTAACTGTGAATTGCGATTTTTTACACAGGCTTTAGAAATCCTCGCTTACATAAATATAAGTCGAGTATAATCTTATTCGATTAGAGGGCTAAAGAAGTCGGGGAATTCATTAGCGCAAAAGTGTGTACACATGGATGTATGTTCGACGCTCTTTCTCGGAAAAACTATTGAATGTATTAAAAAAAAAACTTTACAATACTATAGCGTATAAATCAGAATAACACATAGACTAAAATTTATGAAGATATTGTGTGAATGGTCGAAAATATATCGATAGAAATAGAAATGACCTTTAATATTATCAACGTCATATTTAGTGAGCATTTTAGTTTCTTTGTGTACAGTGCCAACAGTAGAATTAAATTAAATTCTGTTCTTCTTCCCAATTTATCTAATAAAAGCTATGTAGACCGATTTTCGATTTCGCTGTGCACTCTCTCTTAAAAGGTTAAAGATTATTCTTTCAACTACGCAGTAATGTTATCATTACAGACAGTACATTAATGTTGCATAAAATTTCATTACTGCACTGTTTTTTATTGTCACTTAAATTGATCACAGATGTATAATGTCTTCCATTAAGTTTATATAAAACGTATGAATTGGTTCAAAACGATACTGGAAATAAAAATCCACCTAATAAAACCAAAAAAGAAAAACAAATAGCGCGGATTCTATACGACTGTAAAACGTTGATACTTCATATTTAACAAGAAAAGTTTAAAGAATGGAAATAAACAGCGAGGTAATTGAAATAAAAGTACATTACGTACCTTACTGAAGTGAATAATTAATGCACTCGTATTAATTTACAACATAACTCTCGTGCGTTAATGACCCACTTTGCCCTGGGTGCAATAATCGACTATTATATCGAAGTTACTAATAGAAATTTCCATTGTATTGATTCCATTTCGACTTTCGATACTTTTTTGACGAAACTAGCGCCGACGCGACTGAAGTTTATGAAATTTGGCACTATTATAGTTTATATATGGGGGAGTATGCTAATGCTAATATATTTATAAAATATTTAATATAAATATGTAATTATTAATTGAAGACCGCATGCACAGTAATGCTAAGCGATTTACACACATATGCATATGTATGATTACTTAGGAATTCAGGGCCAGTCAATGATAGAATCTTTATATAAACTTTTGAAATGTATTTTTAACAATACATAAACTGAGGTCAAGGTCTGCAGACCTTGATGTATGTTGCGACTTATTGATTTGAATGTGGCAGAAAGAGGGCGATGTATGTGCCGGAGGGGCTTATATAGATGCGTAACGGTGCACCAAAGAGTATTTGTTATTTTCTTAATTTAATACTGTGGATGTTTTCTGTGATCTGTGTTTAATCTTGTACAAAACCTACGATTGAGTTCTCTCTCAATTTTAAAGAATATGTACCAACCAAGTCTGGTACAGATAAATTATATTAAATATTTAATTTGGTCGAACAATATGGCAGCATTAGCGAAACACCACACATAAATTGGTTGGATATATTGATATCTAACCAATTTGTGAGGTTATTTTCTAATGCCCTAGCAATCTACATTATTGTGAAAACTGAAAAACAATTTTATTCTTTAATATAAGTGAAATGTCACCTAACACGAAATCTTGAAACTTTTCGATACGGCCACAATAAGTATTAGGCCAAGTTTAATTTTATGTGGACGAAGTAGAGGGGACAAGCTAGTAGTATATACTCAAAACAAAGTACACCTTACACGTTCTATTTGGTAATATATACGCTTATAATCTTTTTCACATCTATTTTATTTTTCTAAACATCTTCAATTTCTCGTATATAACTAATCCGCACAACGCACAACAATGAAGGAAAACCGGTAAGGAATTGAATACTTTATAGGAGTATAAGCATATTTTCCTTGTTGATCCTTTAACTAGCCTATAGATCAGCTAGAAGTGGGCGTGCATATACATCAGATCAAGTATTGAAGGCATTTTTCTAATATGCTGCCATTTCAATGGTGCCGTTGGTATAGAAATTCTTCTCTCCGCATATTAATATATAGATCGCGTGCTAGAAGAGACGTAAACAATTCAAAACTACTCCTTTGAGCTTGTACAGGTAGAGGTGCCCGTCACGGTCAAGGTGTTGCCAGTTCAATGTTTTTTTTCCATCTCAAATAATGCCCAACGCACCTTAACAAATTTTTAATTCAACAATTATATGAAAAGATATTAATTTATTATTTATTATTATAAATAATTTATTATTATAACAAGATAACCAACATTAGGTAATACAATTCATACATAAATGCGGTTTTCAAAAAACAAAATTGTTACATAATTGCCATACTAATAATATGTCATGTCTAAATTATGCCGGAGCCAGACATAGCTCAACGTGTTTGTACATTTTTGTCCTTGAAGTCTACAAAGTTCTAAAAAACTGTGCAGTTACACAAAGTTCCCGGCCACATTACATGATCATTCAAATGAAGCTATGTCTGGCTCCGGCATTATTATTAATTGATGTTTAATTTAAAATAATGTCAAAAAAAAGATATAATGTCACAAACTGTAAATAAAGTTATGTCAAATAAGAGACGAAAAAGAATTGAAAAGGTAAAATTTATAATAATTAATCTATAAATGCTATAATGTCATTAAGGAAATTGATTCATAATTCTTTATATTTACTAAGATATTCAATAATATTTCGCCAGAATTGTGAGTAGCTGTTGTAAATTTTATTTCACTGCATAAATAAATTTAAAAAAAATATCAAGAAACAGTCAATTTTAAGTAGAACCATTACTGCGATAATTCTAAAAGATACTAAAATGTTGACTACTTAGAAACCTTACCTACATATTTGCTATAAATACAGAGATCGCTATCAATGAATCACATTTGGATAAACAGATAACTTATGGGCTTGGGCGTTATTCGGTGATGAAACTCGCTTGCCTTGCAAACGATTTGCAGTTACTGTGAATAATCTACAAGTTAAAGATCTAAGATATAATGCCTAGTTAAGCAATAAGGCGTATTAACTTGTATGATAGATAGAAGTTTGATCGGATATAAATGTCACAGTATCTTCATCACTTGCAAAGCCACTATAATATAACTATTATTAAATTAAGAACGTTGACTCTAATTTGAAATGAATATAAATATAAGAATTATAAAGCTGTAGTGAATCGTGTCTACCTATATGTAAGCTTTTACAAAAAGTTTATATCATTTTAAATTCCCAAGGAGCTGCGTACGCGCACCGCCAAGCAATAGACATAAACGCGCTCCTTTGCCTCGCGCACGTAATTCTTTTATTATTATCTTCCGGGACAAAGATTGTCCCACAGCCATGCCAAGGACTCTAAAAACTGTCCATCAATTCCAATACGATCCTGGATCTCTTCTGACCGGGACTTCTTTCATATGTCAAGGGGCAAACGGGTAGCGGATTCACCTGATTAACTACCGACCTCTGAGACTACTACCGACAGTGTTACCGCAGGACTCGCAGATGCGTTGTCAGTTAAGGATAAATGAATAAACTCTTTTGCTTGAAGGTACTTATGATAGAGCTCATCTGTCTACCTTCTTCGTGGTCTGCCATGCCGTGTTTTAGATGTGTTCGGTCGCCAATTACCTCTTTTGTTATGCAGCAAATCCAGTTTCATTTGACGAAATATCTGATGGAAAAGGAACTGCTTTCCATCGGTGTTCAACTGGTTTTCGAGTTCATCATAACCTCAGCACTCTTCGCTCCAACACTCATTGAAAAACAAGAAGCTTGGTCATTTGAGTCTTTGTAATTATTTTTCTCACGTATATCTTTATGTGAGAAAAAAATCGTGTGATATCCTGTCGTTGAAGCAAAAAATAAACCGTCAAAGTACAACTTCAACATTGTGAGCAATGGTGTAAAATAATGTGGCGCCTTCCGTTAGACGTTTGGAAGGTGCTCCAGCGCGAAATGTTTGTCAATAATAAATGAGACGTCCCTTTTATTGCCAGCAACATTTTGTTCTGTAGTTTACGTGTGATATAGAAATATGAGCACTGTTCAATTGTAAAGCGGTAGCGTAATATTTTTCAAATTGAATGTATTTTTGCACAAAAAGTTTTTAAATTATAATTCATATTAGTAACTTTAACTTTTTATATACTTTTTCACACACGTACTGCCTAATAGAGAGAAATACGTATGGAGGAGATATATTAACACGAATTTTATGTGACTTGATAATTCCTGGCAATTTAAATACCATTGTCAGCCGTATTCCAATTATCTGCCGAAAAATGTAGTCATGTAGATATTTTGAAATCAAAACAATTAACAAAACTTGCTTCATGCGCCTAAAGTCGAGTTGCTCTTTGTATTTTAGGGAAATAAGCAATAGAAATAGTGGTTTCGGTACCAATAACTACAGTGCTATGTATGCAGCCATATTGGTCTGCAGCCGAATCGGGTCGGCGCGTTTAGGTATCAGTACGTCTCTCTCATATAATTTCGGCGTGAAGTGGCGCCAATGCTGTCACGTCAGGTGATTGTAATGTCGTCGCGTTTCGTCGGTTCGTGAGAGTTCCCCGTGGGTTAAATCCCTCTTTAAAGACCGGCGACGTATTTGCGAGATTTCTGGTGGTGCTGATGTCCATGAGCGTCGGTAGTCACTAAGGTGAACCGCTTACGCGTTTGCCCTTTGTAATAATAAAAAAAAGTCGCCCTATCCTATAACTTACACCGAGCCAAGAAGCCGGTACTCGTAGAACAATATCGACGCGGCGGGCGGGAAGCGGTCCAAAGAGCCTCAATGAACCTACCTGGTTTATCTATCGGTGATAAATTAAAAATATGGCGTTTTCACGGCATTCATCATCCCAAAGGGTCATTTCGAGCCGGTTCGAGCTATTGTTCACAAAAAATGCTAAGTGTTTTGTATGCTGCCCGACGATTGTTGGCCTGTACTACTGAGAAATGTGCGATCTGGTTTGAATGTTAAAATTTAGGTTACTGAATTGACAGGCTCGTTAAAGTAATTTAAGAGTTGCTCGGTTATTCGGCGTGTTATTTGCTCGATATGGCGAGGTGAGGTACCGGCTCGTATTTGGCGGAATCTCTTGAATGTTTAAGTTTCTTTAAGTCGCCGTGGACTGGTGGGAAACGTGCCAAATTTTATATTTCACTGAACGAGTTCAAGTGATAAATTTTCTTGGGTAAAATAATTAACGATTTTTCTTTTACACTACGGTTTAAAGTGATTTTATATGCGAGTATAATGTCGGTATTTTTTCCATTAGTGGTCCAATAATTTATCAATTAAATAGTCGATAGAATATAGCTCTACCTTGCGAATATCTATGATAAGTAGGCAATTTAATCAGTGCCCCAAATACAGGATATAAATTTAAAATGTAATGCCGTCTAAAACACCTCATACATATTTATGTTCCACTAATCATAAAGCTTACAAAATATCTAGTTAACTTCTGTCACTCTATTATTATAATATGCGTGGAAATATAAACTTTATCAAAAAATGGCACCTGAACAAGTCTTCAGTTTTTAAGTTTTACGTTGTTCATTCATGCTAATGTATTTGTATTCGAAATATTTACGTGTTAAAGCTATGTAATATATCACCTACGTATTACACGGTATTACACAGCATTTACATATTTGTAATAGTTTTACCAAAGCATTGTGTCGCTGGTGCAATTTCGCGTGACTATGGTTAGTGTTACGGCGATATTGCGATAACAGGATTTACAAGAAACCTCCAATTGTAATAGATAGATGCCACATCGCCATGCTATGTGGCAAATGCGATAACACGTCGCCACGCAATGTGATAAGTGTGATAAGGCGTCACGTCACGCGCAAGTAAATCTCTTTCGTCGCACTGAGCTAGTTTTAACCTTTGTTGTACAAAGTGTTGTTTACATTATGAGCTATTACTTGTCTTTTATACGTAATTATGTTCTTAAATAAGTTGTCTCATAATTAAAAACACTAGAAACTCATTCTGAGACGCAACTGACTGACTGGCAAAAGATATGACGCGGTTGTTTTTGCAATATTCCAACATAAATAAGTAGAGTAGTAGACTGAGGAAATATTTATTGCAAACTCACTACAGGTAGCTAAAGACATTATTTTCTATTTGCTAAGTCAGTTTTCCCTTATTTTTTCTCTTTTATACTTTTATATTAACGACAAACTATAATAAAAGAGTACAGATTGGTAATTTATTTCGCACATATAAGACAAAAAAAATTACGTCGAATTTATTGCTAAAAGTTACCACGGACAGACTTTAGTGAGAGAAATAACGGAGAGCGAGATTGTGCAAAGTGATTAATAATTACATAAACTATCAGTGTGATCTAGTTGTATCAATAAATACCTGAATTCGTAACTCGTCTGCAACAGAAGGTCTGTTAGCGCGCTGTCTCGGCAGTCGGCAGCCGAGCGTGGTTCGATAGGAGTGCGCGCGCATCGCCGCCGCATATCACTTGTACAGGAATCACGTAGTGCCTAGTACGGACACGGCCTTATTTGTAGAATGCACGCTATCAATTTTATGCCTATCTGATTTAGGTTAAATTTTGGCAGCCGCAAACACGCTTAATTTTTATAATAAATAAATAATAAAGAAAATATAACCATAGACATTTCATATGATTTACAAATTTCTCCGTGATAGACAATTTATATCGTTTCAAATTTAAATAATTGGAAGGAGTTTGTACTGTGTCATTATAGCGCATAAAACAACGTATTAGCGGAAAGTGCTTTAAGAGCTTTCTTTCACATCTTTCAGCTATTTTATTTCTATTTGTAATTTATAAGATTGCTGTGTGAGGCAATTTTTACTTCTCCCTTACTAAGGGGTAAATATCTCACATAACACGAGTCATCGATCGAGTGTTATGGAGAAAGAGGATATAAGAACTCTATTTTTTAAGTTCTTAAAAATATTTATTCAATTTTAGCGTCATGATATATAGCCTATAAGCCTTCTTCGATAAATAGGCTATCTAACACTGTAAGAATTTTTCAAAATCTGTTCCTGACATTAGCGCCTTCAAGCAAACGAACAAACTCTTCAGCGTTATATATTAATATAGATTACTCTGAAATGCTATGTCTAAATACTTGAAGAATGTGAAGAACATTCTTGGAGCCTTCTAAATTAGTTGCTTCTTAATAAAACAGCTTAGAGTTGAGTCGCTCTAGCTTTGTAGTATAAACTACTACTATTAGTAGTAGTATAAGCTACTACTATAAAGTTAACATGATAATGTAGTAAAAATTATTTTTAAAAGAGTGGCCTACGAGTATCTTGCCGATTTTTCTCGTGGCTCGAATTTTTCGAATCGGTGGTAGCTTTTAATGAAATCAAATCAGTTATTTGTCCATTTGTAGGCGTCAATCCATTTTACAGATCCATTAGAAGTGTCATGCCACAAACTGCCATACCCGCGTTCAAATATAATCAATTTAGACATACATTAGCGTAACGTAATACAATAATATCAATGGTATAGTAGAAATAAAAATAAAAAAACAACTTTTAAAATACTTAACAATTAAAAAAGCTACTTGACCCCTTTTACCATTTGATTTGACTTTCTAGTAATGCAGTTGTAACATACGTCGGTAGTGTCAGATAAATACTATTATTGTGTAAAATTAATATTTGTCAATTATAATTAATGGATAAAATTATAAAATTATTTATGTGATAAGAAATAATAAAATAGAATAAATAAGTATTAAAGTTCCCACACCCGTTCTCAAACCCGTTCCGAATATTAGTATAGATAAATAACCTAGATACCGACAACAGAGCCATCTGCAGACCGTTTAGGAGGAGTTCATTGACATATACACGTACAGTTGAGTAATATTTATAAGAATAGAAAAAGTTAAACCTGGATTGATCCATCGAAGGTTCAATATGAAAACTGGTCATCCGTGCGACATTGGTTGAGGTGTCCAAGAAGTTCTGTTTCGCGCCTTTGCAATCTAATCCAATAGCGACGAATTCGCCCTTATATTCTTTCATCATCAACTTGAAGTCGGAATACGTGAGATGATCTTTATGTTGGAGACCTGCATCCTAAAATTATACAGGTTGACTGATGAGACATTTGCGATACTCGACACGACAATCGGTTAGTGCATATAGTATTTTATAATAACAAATTTCATATTCCATTAATATGTCTTCACATTTAAAAGCAACTTAAACCTTGTACATCCAAACACGTATATAAACCTAAATTCATATAATTTTAAGCGAGAAAAAGAGAAAAGAGTTGATGATTACATATGAGAAAAAAAAATAACATTAAATATATCAAATACATAAAGTTGTCTTATTATGTGTGTGTTTAAAAAGGTTTACGTATAATATTATTAAGATTAACATATCCCAATATTCTTCGATTGTGTTTCGTTTGTGTATTAATACGACAAGATTCCAACTACACAAAGTCACAACAGAAACTGATCAAACTATCTAGTGCTCGATATTGCGATTTATTCTGACTGACAGCTGAAATTACATTTTTTTATAACTTAAGAGGCACTTTCTACATTATTCTCCTCTATGCCAACTGACCTCATCCTACAGCAACTTATGTACGCAACTTAAGGCCATATTTCATCTAATTTTAAGGATATTTGGTCAAGAGGTCACTACGGTTATGATGCGTTAATAGGGCTCTAAGCGAAAATAACGTCATATAGCCTTACGACTTTGTATCAAAAGCGAGGTTCTCCTTACACCGGCTATGAGTAGAAACTAATTAGAAGAGGTTGGAAAACTTGGCCGGCGTGCTTTTTATTTGGTTCTTAGCAAAAGACACTTTGTGTCCATTATGAATTGTACCAAAAGCGAGGTTTTCGTTATACCGGCAATCTGTAGAAATTAATTAGAACAGGTTGGCAAATTCGGCCGGAGCGCCGCTTATTTGGCTTTTAGCAAAAGACACCTCGTGTCGCTTATGACTTGTACCAAAAGCGAGGTTCTCGTTACACCGGCACAGAGTAGAAATTAATTAGAAGAGGTCGGTAAACTTATTCGGAGCGCCGCTTATTTGCCTTTAAGCAAAAGCAACCTTGGATCGCTTATGATTTGAAGCAAAAGCGAGGTTCTCTTTACATCGGCACAGAATAGAAATCAATTAGAAGAGGTGGGCAAACTTGGCCGGAGCACCGCTTATTTGTCTCTAAGCAAACGCAACCTCGTGTCGCTTATGACTTGTACCAAAAGCGAGGTTCTCGTTACACCGGCACGGAGTAGAAATTAATTAGAAGAGGTTGGCAAACTTGGCCGGAGCGCCGCTTATTGGGCTCTAAGCGAAAATATATGACGGGCGAAGCGCCGCGGGGCCCTTGATATCTACGCTTACAGTAAACAGTACGTGTGAACGCGTTATCGTGTGGAAGTTAACAAAATGGCGCCGCTTCGAGATACGAATTAGTGTAGGTTAACTGCAACTAGTTTCATATAATCTTATTGGTTGATAGAGCCCGATTGATGGGTATCATTACTGTCCTTATCGTGGCGTTAAATCGTATGTTGAATGTTTACAATTCTCCTAGGTGCGCGACCCCGGAGCACCCTAGCTGCTATTGTCACTGCGCCAGTACCGTCCGTGATAGTAGTATTCGCATCCTTTCTCTCCTCTCCGTTTACCTTTATATCCTTTTACCCCATCCCGTTCCTTTACTCCCGTCTATCTAATTAGAGGTAGTGCCACGCTTGTAGTTTTATTGGCCTGCAACCGAATTCAGCCGGCGCATTCGGGTACCAGTACCTCTTTCTCACACAAGATCGGCGTGAAGTGGCGGCAATGCTGTCACGTCAAGTGATGGTATTGTGGTCACTTTCCGTTCAGTGTGTGAGACTTCACGGTGAGCTAATTTCGTTATTAAAAGGCCGGCATCGTATCTACTAGCATCCTGGAGGTGCAGATATCCATAGACGAAGGTAGTTACTTATATGAGACGCCTGCTCATTTGTCCCTTGTAACATAAAAAAAATCAATATGAAAAATGTTTGAAATGCGGCTATTTTTCCCTACTACGCTTATACTAAAGAGGGTGAATTGTTCGAGATGAGGCCAATCTCCAATAGTGGAGAAGCACAAGAAAAAGAAGAAGAAGCATATGAACATGTGAGGATTGGTTAGAGTACCCTTGTGAAACCCAGAAGAATGTGTATAATCTATTATTTTTAGGACGCTCTTGTTAGCCAATTTTTGTCTTTATTCGCACAAACACAAGCAATTCCTTCGCTTACAAAAACTTAAAAACCCATTTTAAACAAGTCACCAATTCTTCCTCCGATATAAGTCGATTTTTAAAAAATTGACAGAAAGTTTACCTTTAATACTTCTATTTACACAAACTTGGATGATTTTCAGCTTTTTTAATCACGTGGACGTCAAACAATTAACACAAGCGACCAGTCGATTAAATCCAAATTTAAATACCTACCGATTTCAATTTCACGCACTAGCTGAGCCCGCGAATTCGTCCGCGTAAAATTAGTTTACAAAAAAAAGGTTCAATTTTAGCGTGATAATTTAAAGCCTATAATAACCTTTCTCTATAAATGGGCTATCTAACACTGAAAGAATTTTTCAAATTGGAACAGTAGTTCGCTTTCAATTAGCGCGTTCAAAAAAAAAAAACAATCAAATTAACTTTTCAGCTTTATACATATTATACATATAAGTAAAGATTCCAGTCCCATCTTGTCAACGTCGAGCTTCTGAGAGTCAATTGTATACGGCCTTTCAAAAGCCCAAGATTCCCCAACCGTCAGTAATCACCGAAAAGTTATAGCTCATAATCCTTTAAAAACAGACAATATCAGCAAACGACAGCAATACTCTCAAAAAGGTTTTCCATTACCCGAAGGAAATGAATTTCACTGATAAGGTTTCGCTCTGATTTCACAAAGGTTTTTCTATTATCGCGAACGCACGCAATATGAATGTAAATATTATAAATTCACAAGAGAGTTATATTTTTTTATGCTGGATATCTTTTTGCCTATGTAAGTTTGCACTTAATTTACTGAGCAAAATTTTTGGGATGGTATTCCAGTACAGCAAATAGCCGTCAACTTACTGACGGTATAGTAAGGGTTGCACAAGTAAAACCAATATGGAAGTCAAACGAGGAGACCAATGTTTAGCAGTAGACGACATCATAGGAGGAAGGAAGGAAACAGGTGGTTCACCGCTGCCTGTTGAAATTTAGACTAACAGAAGACAATGACAAATACGTTGCCGGCCTTTAAAAATGAGTTTAAGTACGTAATCTATACTAACATATAAAACTGAAGAGTGTTCGTTTACTCAAACGCGCTAATCGCGGGAACTACTGGTGTGATTTGAGAAATTCTTTCAGTGTTAGCCCATAAGTGTGTTGTGATGATAATATCTTAAAAAACAAATTAGCTGTTTAATATACCAGGAATAAAATCGCGGAATTATTAGTTAGTCCTATACGGTAATCCCGGTCCAGTACCAGGGCCCGCCGAAATTGCACATGTGGCTGTGGGGCGACTTAAGATAATTGACTGCCGTCTGACGTCATCCCCAAAACCCCCACAATCTCACAACCAACATCGCTCACTGACAATGATCGGTACCTCCTTCGTATCTGTTTTGTCCTAAATACGAAGGAGGTTGGATATTTTAAAAACAATGTTAAACTGGGAGAACCGATTGGTCGAAGACCAGGTATCGCTGAAGTAACGTTGTAGTGTTAGATCTGCGCGATCTCCGGGCGGGCGACTGTGAAGAGACAGCGCAAGACCGAGACAAGTGGCGCAAAATCCATTCGGACGCCAAAACTCATTTTGGGTTTCTGAGCCGCTGCAGTAAGTAAGCAAGTTGAAATGTGTCAACCATATCCCAGCCGCGTGAAGAACTGCTTAACTTGGCGACTCAAATACCAACCACAGGTTAAGCTGCCTTACCGTACCTTAGTTCTATGATTATGTAGGACTCGGGTCATATCCTCCTTAGTTCGTCTGAAATAAAAATTCTTATACACAACAAAATTTGTTAACACATAATACATACAGAGAAAGAAAGCGTAAGATTTCGTAAGTCTTGACCTGACAAGGAGTTTCATAATTTTTGTAAGTGAAAGAATCTTAAATGCGTCCCACGTACATACACATGTGTGTGTGTATCTCTGATAGAATTTCATTTAATAATTAGAAAGTATAAAAGACAACATAACGTTTATTGCAATTGATTTTGGTGAATAAATAAATATATCTATACTCTATACTAATATATAAAGCTGAAGAGTTTGTTTGTTTGAAAGAGCGAGGCCGGATACACGGCGGTATGAAAGATTGGATTGAATTGACTATATTGATACTACGAATTCGCAACATTTTTTTATTTTCCGCCATTAGACTTAGGTTAGAATTTGAATGATTCTTATTTTAAAGGAGGTATTTCAATGCGACTGAAGTATGTAAAATTATCCTGTCTTAATAGGGTCCCGTAGTACTACAAGGAACCCTTATCGTATCGCTCTGTCCGTCCCTCTGAGGATAGAGTCTCTCCCCCAAAGGGCCCTCTCCCCCCCTCTAGGATTTCGAAACTATTAGATGTAGTGACTTGAAATTTACATAAATACCTTTATCTGGTATCGGAAACTGAACTCTTCTACAATGCGTGCCTTGACACGCTCTTGGCCAATTTTATATTTATTATAACGATCTACAAGGTACCATGTTTAAAAAAAAATCAATCAGGTGGAAGGCATATTCGAATAGGGCGGAAAGATACGAAACCGCTTGCCTCAAATCCAACTGTCACTTATGCAAGTGTCTGTAACGTAATTAAGACCACTACAATACTGTAGTTTCCAGAATTTAAAAGTTAACTTTTATAAAAATAACTTTGACATAAAAAAAACAAAGTCACCTCCTCGGAAATCGTCGATGGTGATTTTTAAATGTCAACTAAGCGCTAATAAATAATAATTTTTCTAATTTTTGACTAAAATCCTTACGTATTCATACATTATGCCTCAACCAAGACAACATAAGACAAAAGAGATTTTCTGCGCATAGTCTCGTTCATATAGTATGTCAAAAGAGGTACGCTACTAGACAGTTGTTTGTTTAGCCGTAAGGATCTCCTTTGTTCGTGTTATTAAAGAAGCCGACAGCAGACAAATCCTTATGGCACATTAAAAAGAAGCTGTTAAAGGTAAAAGAGGTAATTAAAAGTACATTACATAATTATGATTTTCTTATTTTCAGATTTGAAAACATTTTATCCATGGTATTCGCTGAAGTTGCAGAAGAAAAATCGTCAATAGATCCTATTTATTCTGCACTCGAGGCTTCAGTAAACCACTTTGGTCTGGTCCAAAATAAACTTCAGGTATATTTAGTTATTAGACATTTAAAAAACCTCTTGAAACCTCTGACTCTTAGTCCTTTTTAGGATAACGAGGTAAAAGATACTGAATGACATGGTCAATACTTTCATACTGGAATTTTTTGGACACTGGATTATTTACCAAAATTTTGTAAATGGCTATAGATTGTAGCGTAGTGCGGAATAACACCAATTCTCGGTCATTCTTGAATAAATTCGACTTGTGGGTAATTAATATATTGTTCGATGTTCGTTGTTCCGATAATCGCTAATTCATATTGCAGACGTTCTACTGTACTTTTAAAAAGAATAGTGAAAGGTTCACAATACAGAGGGAATTTGTTTTATTAAAAGCAAACTTTATCTTCTTAAAAATGCTTCAAGGAATAATACATGCAACTGACTAACTGCTATTAAATCCTTGCTTACAGATTCAAAAGTGTATCGAGCTGTTAGAACAGTTGCAGCAAAGAATGGGAGTCGTGATTGTGGGACCGCCGGGGTCCGGAAAAACTACCATTAGGAAAATCCTAAAGACTGTAAGTTCCTATCTGTGGATGCGAGTGTGATACGAGTTATCAAATTAAAGGAATAGATATTCATTTTGGCAAGCTATACATAATCGCTGTTTCCCGCGACTTTTGTGCGACATTCAGGCCCTATCGAAAAAAAAAAAAATAATAATAAATCTTTTATTCCTCTTACTAAGCCTAATTACAATTTTAACTTAAATTAAGATAACATAGATGGTCCTGTACCTTTAAATAGCATATAGTTCGCAAATATGAAGATTTCTGGCCGAATTTAGACCACCAGGCGATCTGTAGTAGTTATAACAAAATGCATATAAATATTATAGAGTACGCGTTTTGAAACTCAAAAGCTGTGTCTACAAAGACGTGTCGTATCAAGACGAATATCTTAAAAATATTATTGAAAAAACTGGCTTTCTCTATGGATACAAAACTATACAATTCAAAGTAAAATGTCAAAGATCAGTCGCGAAACGCCATTAAGATGTGCTAATTCTAACCAGTTTTGCATATCACACGATCAACCAGCATTTTTGGCAATTTTAAATGCTTCAAAAATTGAAAATAAAACTATCGCTTTCCTATAACTGGTTTCGAGATTGTTCGTTAAAATGCCGCCACTAAATAGATAGGACTATTTGAAACACGAGGGTCTATTCCTATGCAGTATAAATACAAATTTAATGCCTATATTATAAACGTCAGGCGACTAATGTATACATCCTTACTTAGTAAAATAAATGTGAAAGTAACTCTGCGTGTTACGTCTACACGCCCAAACCGCTTAACCAATTTTGATGAATTCCGGTATAGGGATAGATTGATCCTTGAAGAATAGCTTAGGTTATATTATATTGCGAAAATGAAATTTGAAAGAGTTAAAATGGAGGTTGAAATTTTGTATGAAAGTGGTAGAAAATAAGGCTTACGTAGTTGCATTATTTTATACAAATATCTATAGATATTTATATTTCCCAATAAGGAATACATAAACAAATACTTATATACGTAAAACTAGACTGGAAGCGAGACTCGAATCCACAAGGGCTTAAGGCAGGGTCATTGCCAATTGGCCAGTCATTTGACAATACTGTCACTAACATGAACCTAATAGCTGCATACATTACGCTCCGCCAACGCGACAACAACACCATCACTAGACGTGACAGCATTGCCGCCACTTCACGCCGATCTCATGTGAGAAAGAGGTGTTATCAAGGACTAATAATCATAATGATGTACTATTGAAAGAAATAGGTCAGATTTTTTGTGTATCTACCACCTTCCTATGAGACTAACTACCATCACCACCTTATTAGCTCTTTGAAGTGAAAACTTCGCGACACCGTTACCATATCGTCTCAGCGCTCTTCCTTAAGCGTACCAGACGCTACACTCAATAACGCAGGTATCGATGACATATTTTTTTACTTATATTAAAAGAAATATGTCAAACGGGCGAATCTTCCATCAGTCAAACATTGTATAGTATAATTAAAAAGTGAACTCTAATATTTTGTAAGAATTTAACTCGCAAAGAATTTAATTAATTTTACGAGTGGGCCGTTAAAACAAGTTGGGGTATTTAAAACAGTAAAAAAGTAAAAAAAGATTCCTTCAAAAAGTTGTTTCTAATTCCATAGAATTTGGTAAACACAAAACATTATTCGAGCGTTAAACTTTACTTTCCTTCTGTTTAACTCTCTTTTTAACGTTTTGCACGAGGAAAAAGTCTCTTTTGCAAATCTCTACGGAAAATCTTTTGCAGATTGGAGCCTTATATTGAAATATTTTTTTGGAAATAAGTTTTTTTGTTATAATTTTGTTACAATTAACAATGATAACTCTTTATTTGAAACTGAGTTACATCACAAATCAAAAAGTTACGTCTATATTTGATAAAAGGTCTCTCTCTATCTACTTCCTAGCGTTATCCCGGTTAAGTAACAGGGTCCGCTTAGATTGTAAAGGATGGTAGCTGTAATAAGAATACGAATTTGATTATTTATTGGTAAAACAACACGATTATCAACATCTAATAATCGAAAATAAAACCGAAAATATTTTTCTTTACAAAACGTTTAAACGAAAGTGTATTTCTTCTGGTAGATGTTTAAATGTAAATTTCTTGCCTGTGATAGGGAATATTTTAGGGATATTCTTGTCATTCGTTCGTAATTACTCATTTACATTAATTTTAGACGGCGTTCTGATACCGTGTGAAATATATCTGTAAGGCTAGATGGCAATAATGTCAGAAAGTTAATGGTAAAAAATCTTCGTGGAAAATAATGGAAAGCCCCATACTTATTTTTTCTAAAATTTAGCGGACCCGGCAGACGTTGTCTTGCTCGAATTTTAGCTCATCCGCTATCAGCCCATTAACCAATCTCTTTTGTGTCATTTCCACTAAACATGACACTGGCCAAATGTTCTATGAGATAATAATTTTACGTGGCACGTCTGCACTTTTTAGTATTTTTAAGTAATCTTTCGGTGGGTTACTCTCTTGGCGGTTTCATTTTTTATTTAAAATCTAGCGGACCCAGCAGACGTTGTCCTGTCCGAACGTTGGCTTATTTTTTATCTTAAATTATAGCGCCATCTATTGGTCACTCGCGCCACCGAGCGCCCGCCACCGGCCCACTCTACCTTCCTATTTTAAATGTCTTACATCTTCTGACATATTCAATTTAGTGATATGCTGTGAAAGACCATTTTTATCTAGATAAAATGTTCAAAGTATCTAGCGTATTAAAATGCATAAGGATACGGTATTCTTTAAAATAACTTCGTAAATAGTTCATTATTTTTTTGTAATATATAAAAGATACAAATGGTTTCTGTGTGTTATACTTAGGAGATAAGCATGTGCCATCACGGATTTTATTATAGATCTTTTTAAGGTGTACAACTCCGTAATACTTTATTTTGTTCTATCTCGTAAGGTTTAGCCAGCACATGCGGTTCCTTCCTTTGCAACGCGATGGACCCGGCACCCGCACGGTGAATCCATGGAATGCTAAGAAATTCGTCTCATTATGATCAACAAGTTAAAAATAGCGTCAAACCAAAGGCACGGCCGCGGCTTAAACCGGTCGCAATTATCGACTAATGCATTACCTGTAATCTCTGTAACATCACACTTTTGTGGCCCAACGAGGACGTCATAGTGACGTACATCGCCCTAGAATATCAAGTTCATGACAAACCATAACTATAATACTTAAGGCTATTTTTTAGGTATAGCATGGCAAACTAACACAAGGAGGGCCTGTCTGTTGATAATAACAATACACGGACATCGCAGCTTTCAGATGTTTGTATTCACTTGCACGTCGGCTTCCATTCCCTCTTTCCAACGAGGTTTGATAACCCTTTTCGCAGCAGGAACACCTTTCACACACATTTCCTTATACTTAACGCTGTTTCCCTTCAGTTTCTGTAGTAAATTACACCGATATTTTTAAACTGTTTATTTAAATATTTATTTAGCCTCTGTGTCGATAGAGGGCAGTCATTACACGGCATAATATTTTCTTGACTATCGTTTGTTTCAATTTGTTTTTCCTTAAATACCTAAAATTCGACAATTTAAAAGGCTACTTTGCCCGGCGTGGCCTTTACCAACTTTGTCATGTAATACAAACACCGTCATTTCTGAGAGCACTCGTACTCGTAGCTAAGCAGCGGCCCTCAACCGCGTCTACACGTTACGTCAAGTCGCGGTCCCTATATTATGTCTGTGCGTACTCTTCTGGTCCAAGCATTATCGTACTTTGTGTATCAGCGAACTGAGCGTACATATAGCATATATATATATATATATATATATATATATATATATATAAATAGATGGTGTTATGAGTATCATGCGAAGATATTAATACTTTTTATAAATAAAATTTATATAATAAAAACAATTAATTTGACTGAAAATTATTAAACCTAACAATATAATAAAGCAAAAATTCTCTGAATTCAAAACTGCCACCGATTATTAAAAGTGTGTTAAAAGTAGCTTAAAATTTCAAGTTAATTCCTGGAATGAACCCCGACACCAGTAGAATCATCGTAACGCAGGATGGTATGGTAATATTGATTGATTTAAAATTGACCACTTAACTCCGTACGTGCTTTAGAGATACTGCAAAGCTCACTGCCCGTCTATTATCAATACCTGATGATAATCGTTAAACTCAATTGTTATAAATGGCTGAAAGAATCGTTTTTCGATAGTTTCGCTATCAAATTATGTTAATTAAGTGAGACGCCCTACTAAGATTTCAAGACTTCCAATATCTTTATAGTTTCTTTAATATTATAGCGCCTTCTGATGAGTATCTTAGACTTGGGGTATTATCTTAGTATAGTATGGTTTTTATTTCAGTATGGTATAATTCACGTTTTCTTTAAATTTTACTTTTAGATTAACTTGTAGCCACCGCTACATAACGAGATGGCAATGATGTCGAGTGGGAAAAGGTTACACCAAAGCAAACTAGATGGCGCTGTACGGATGACGACGACCGCAGTACAAACTTTAAAAATCTTCATACAAACAAACTCACGCTAGCGAAGTTTCTACTTACGATTACTATATATAGACCTTCCGACTAACAACTGTCGTCAATGATAAGGGGGTAGCGCACTGGTGTTATATCTAGCTAATTTAATTTTAGTTTTATTTTAAATTAATATATAACATTTACTAACACAACCCTCATTCGCTGGAGAATTTAAAAAGCGTTGCGTTAAATCTCAGCCCTGGCGCTTTTTTAACGTCTTCGATACGTGTTGTAGTGGTCTGGGAACACAGACGCCGGGAGAGCATTCCACGCCTTAGCCGTTCGGATGAGGAAAGAAGCATCGGCTTTTTGGAACATATACGATACTTGATCAAGTACAATTGTTTGAGAATGTGAGATCAAAAGTGGACACGGCTAATAATTAATAACAAATGAATACCTCTTTAGCCACTTCATCGCAGTACTCGATGTCTAATTCGTGTAACGTCTCAATGTGTTCGTTCACAAACGCGATCGGAACCAGGATCATGTGTTTGCATCCTTGTTTCGCGTACGCCTGTAACATTAGTTAATGCTAAACAAAATAATAGAAAATATTACCTATCTATATACATATTGACTGGTGAGACAATTACGATACTCGAGGACCTGAAGTGGTGATCATATATGACGAAAAAAATTTACTTTAAATATAAATAAACTACTATGTGAGATTAAAAGAAAGTTTACTAAATATGTACAGGCATGGACATACTAGCATGGACGCACGATGATAGTCCGTTTTCCCTTCACACTTTAGTCCCGGTCTAGGACAGGGAAAAATACCTATTTCACTCATGACTTATTCACTTAAATGTTTAATAAGTATAGCCAAAAACTTATAAGTATAGCGTAAAATTCCGACTGTCAGCCGTCATTGAATCTTTTTTTATAGCTGACCAGTTCTTTTTACGCTGAGAAATGCATTTGGGAACTAGATTTTTCGAACAGCACATTAAGCACAGAACGTAAGGCCACACTTTAACTAATTTTACTAGGTTTTGAAATGGGGCAGGCGCAATTTCCTCCCCATATACATTAGACCTTGCATTAAACATAGTAGCTTCATCATCATTGGCCTGATTCATCTATAACAGATGATATAAGCAACACCAAGGATCATTTGGTGCACCCACGCTTATGTTTGAAGCGGACGGGCCGCCTCGCTTTTATTTATTTTTGTTTAAATACAGAAATCTTTTTGTGTGTGCGTGTGACTATAATGTTAACATTAACGTCGAAATTTGACGATTCAAAGAGTTTGTAAAGTCTACTCGAATAAAATACTATTTGAATTTGAAATATGAGCGCTCCGAAATGCCCGACTGTAGCATTCATAGCTCGAAAATTGATATAAAAAAAATGTCAGCCTCCCCCGACGGAATAACACTCAGTAGAGTGCTTTCAGAAATAAAAAAAATTTACATAAACAGTAAATATCTCGAGTAATATTTGTCGGCCTAAGCATTACAAATATAAAAGTGAGTAATTGTAAATTAATACAAGAACCACACGTGTAAGTCATCGCACTCATAATTTCAAACACCACTTCCACGAATGAAAGTAAAGTAATTTAATTTTGTATAAATAATTTCCATTAAGTGCTGCATAGCATGAACACATGGCCGACGTATCCATCCAATCGCGTGGTTATATTTAAAAAATATCATTAAATACTATATTTATTGTCCTCATAATGGTAGATTATGGTTTGGTTTATTAAAGTTATGTTGTGAATCATCAAAGATGTATTAAGAAAATCCTAACACTCTTAAAATCATAGATTTTAACATCATATAAGTCTCGAATCGAAAGATAACCTTTGTAGAATCTATGAATGATGTTTCGATTGGGAAGCGACACGTGCATTTGGGCGCGTCGACGCTTGCAGTTCTTTTGCGCAGCGGAATTGGGCCTACGCGTCCGGGTACCAGTACCTCTTTCTCACGTAAGATCGGCGTGAAGTGGCGGCAACGCTGTTACGTCAAGCGATGGTATTTTTGACGCGTTTCGTTCGGTTTGTGAGAGTTCTCGGTGGCCTAAACCCCTCTTTAAAGTTTTCGTAGGATGTTCTGGATTCTACTGTCTTGTTCGCTTATGTATTTCGCTTTCAAAATATAATTATAGTAGTATGCTTATAAGAAATCTAACCCTTGGACACACAGGTCTCTGCAAGAAGCTGCGAAGACGATCCAGCATATTCTCTGATCACTTCTGGTAACTGGACAACTCTTGCCAAAAGACGAGCAAACTCAACAACCAGCTAACCGTTGGGCTGGATGAAGTGTAGTGTGAGTAAAAGTCAGCCAACTCCCCCTCGCGCAGAATGGTCGCTATATTGCAACTGAGTGTGGAGAAGCAGCCCACGAAGAAGAAGTAGAAGAATTCTAAGAATACTTTGAGTGCGTCTAATATTCCAGTTTGTCAGGTCCAGTTGGTAATATTCATTGAATACCTTCAAATTAGTCTGTTTCAAATCGGATGCCTTAAGGAATTCAATGGGCAAAGTCCACTTTTGAGCTATTGTGTACGATATTAAAGAAAGTGTTTTTCCGTTTGTTGAAAAGTAATTACTTTTCTTCACGATATAAATAGACTTTCTGACGCAAAAGTCTTGCCGTCGTGACCAGTCCGTAATAACTACATAGCCCACGCAGTTGATTTGCCTTTGAAGCTATAAAAAGTATATTTATCTTCCGCTTGCGTTTTAATCGACTATCTAAATTTTAATACATTAAAAATACTATGGAATAAGTATTTCCTAGTATTCTTTGTATGAAATATATTTTTTAATACTAATATATTTTATGTTTAAGTGGGTATTATGGCAGTGTTATCGAGTTCCACAATCCTGTGCGTAAATGCATTTTCTAGCGAAAAAAAATGAACTTTTTTTATTTTATTTTTTTATTTAATCTTGTAACAAAATACATTATAAGACATCGTTAAATTGCACATTATAAACCACAGAGTTATTCTAGATGTTATGTATTTTCTTCTTTCTTGTTTAAATTTAAAGTATAAGTGTAATTCTCATTTGGTCTTAGTTTGTAAAAGGTCTTTGTCTTAGGACTTAGTTATAAAAAAAATATTGTAAATTTAAATTAAAACCTGTAACACTGTTGAATTACCTACATTCAAATTCAAATGATATTTTATTCACGTACAGTTCGACAAACTCCTATGAATCGTCAAATATTTTAAAAGCTACCACTGATTTGGAAAGAGTCGAGCCACGAGAAGAGTCACCAAGAAACGCGTTCGCCGCTTTTTTAAGAATTAGTTCTAATAAAACTGAGTTTAGATTACATTTTTGCATGTAAACTGCAAAGTACAAAGCTGGAGTGACTGAATTCCAAGCGGTTTTATCTATAATATAGCCCTTGACTGCATAATTCGCCTTTAGAATACGCGTGTTTTTAACGTGTTGTTTAAATTTGACTATTTAGTATGGCATCTGGAATTTTGTTAAAAAAGTTTCTAAATGTTCATGTTAGGGCGTCTGATTTGTTGGCGCATTTAGCAGTGAACCTGCTTTTCGCTCCGAGGTTGTGGGTTCGATTACTACCTAAAGTCTGATTGTATGTGTATAGAAGTACATATTTAAAAAAATATTTGGCTGTTACCTATAACACAGGCATTAAGTTGCTAACTTCAAGAACAGACGACTGTTTGTTTAATAGTCTTTTTTTTTTGAATATTTATATATCAGTGCTATAGCTGAAAAGTTTGCTTGTTTGTTTGAACACGCTAATTTCGAGAACTACTGGTCCGATTTGAAAAGTTCCTTCAGCGTTAGATAGCCCATTTTCGAGGAAGGTTATATATAGGTTGTCATCGCGCTAAAATTGAATCTATTTTGTCATTTTATTTTAAGCGGACAAAGTATTGATTGGACACAGAATGGTGTGGCATCAAACAATTAATGTGAGTTGTCGGCCAAGGCTCCCTTCACGCCCTAAATTAATTGATTGCAATGTTGTTATTTTCAGTCGACTCTTTCG
The DNA here is from genome assembly GCA_024363005.1 of Charaxes varanes. Taxonomy (NCBI): domain Eukaryota; kingdom Metazoa; phylum Arthropoda; class Insecta; order Lepidoptera; family Nymphalidae; genus Charaxes; species Charaxes varanes. Next base: position 4,159,535 of record JANCMC010007202.1, on the reverse strand, counting down.
TTGTCGCTGAACATTAATTTTAAAAGTTGCCAGCTCCGATCCTATCAATTACATTTTCTTGGTGTCCTAAAATTATTATATTTATCATTCCCTATTTGTTTTTGTATTTATATTGTAACAATTCTTAAGATATAGTATAATTCTTAAGATATATTTTAGGTATAGTAGGTATATAATATTTTGTCTTGTAATTAGTTTTAGCATATAACATTGTTTTCCATTAAGTATATATTGTTTTGTAATTAGTATAAACTTCAGTAATCTTTTAAATGCATGCTGCGGTCATTTCAAGTAGGTTAGAATCACTGGAATGTTAAAAACCATTGTTTAAAGTAATTATGTATTGATTTGTAACCAGTTTAATGACCAAAATATAAAAAAAAAAGAAAAGAAAAAAAAAAGATGGTTGGTAATGTTATGTTGCTTGTGTAAATATTCCGTGTTATGATCGTTATATGCTTTAAGAATTCAGACCTTTGCATTTTTATATCTAGAAAAGATTCAATTTCAATTCAATTCAATTGTTTATTGGACGAAATACATAATCTTAATTAAATATAGGATTGCCCTGACTCCCGCACTAGCGAAGCTGTGTAGCGGTAGCCAGTCCCTCCCTCCGTTAACAAATATGCATATGCCCAAATATATAAAATATTCCAAAAAGGTGAAAACAAAAATTAATGTAATAAAATGAAATTAAAAACTAAACTTTAGGAATTGCTGAAATTATTTGCCGCTTACATTGAATATACAGTCGTATTGCGTGTGTGTATGAAAGTGTATGTGTGTGTGTTTGTGTAGAGAGGAAATTCTAAGACAAGGAAATTCTCTTGTGCTATAATACAGTGATTATTTTGTTTTGTCATTGCCTTTCTAGTTGTTAGTACCGTATGAGTCTCCTTATTATTTATGTGACATTTTGACAGTGTCATAGTATTGGGTTGCAGCGAAACTAGTTTAATTTATGGCGAATGCAGAGCGTACCCAACCATAAAGAACGGGCCATCAAATTAAGACAAAAGCCAATGCTGATGAGCATTGCGATTAGGGCTCTACTAGGCCTTTATGGCTTCAGTAAAGTAAGTAAGTAAAAAGTTTAAACTTCGTACTTCTAAAAAATTATATTATAGACGTCAATTTCTAAAAAAACAGGAACATATTTATGCTTAGTATTAGAATTTATTCTCTAACTAAGCCATGATTAAGCTAAGCCATAGTTTCTTCTCCAACTAAGCCATTGTTAGAGGGGATATTCTAACACTAGGAAAATCTCTTATATACAGTGATTGTTTTGTTTAACATTGCTTTTCTGCTTGTTATTACGGTAGATATTTCTTAATTATTTATGTGAAAATTTGACAGTGCCATAGTATTGCCATAGTAATATAAATAATGGGTCAGTGCCATACATGCCATGCCAACAGTGCCTTAGTAATATAAAGAATGGGTCATCAAATTAAAACAAAAGCCAACGTCAATACAATAACGTCTCTAGGCCTTTACGGGCGCAGCCAAAAAATTTAAAGAATCTTATATGTAGTTCTAAAAATGGTACTAGAGATTAACCTCTAAAAAGTAGGAAAATAATTATTTACGCTTAGTATTAGAATATCCTCGCTAACTATGGATTAGTTTAATGCATACAGACATAAATAACTGCCATCAAATTAAGACAAAAGCCAACTTCAATAAGCAATGCTTCGATCAGACACTCAAAATTTTCCAAATTTATTTTTGTGCGAAGGGGTTTCCCACCACGTGGCGACCTCGATAGCATCTTAGCTTGGATAAATGCCAGTGGAAGGTATTTATAATTCACACTTATTATTTATTCATATTTTTATATACCTCAATTCATTGAGAGTTATTTATACACCGAGACAAACGCTGTAATTCTTTTACCTTTCAACTACGCAGCAATCGTATCATTAATCACTACAAAATCGATCACAAAGATGAAAGAATGTATTTTCTGCTTACAACCTAAAACAGTGCGGAAATGTTGTATCAAATCTCAGAAAAAAATTATCACACAGGTTCAATACCTCCCATTAAGTTTCATAAAAAATGTAAGCATTGAATCAAAATGATAGTGGCTGAAAATAAAAATGAAGTAATTGGAATCCGAAAAAAAAAACAAATGGCGTGCATTCTGTATTATTATAACATTTAGCAAGAAAAGTTTAGAAATGGAAAATACAAGTGTGTAATGTTGGTGATTACCGCTGATGCGCCATTGTGACCCGAGCCGTCAGGTGAGGGTCTCAAGAGAGCCGAGGGCGGTAATCATCGATACACACGTGTATCATACGACGTTTTTCAACACCCTTGTGAAGAAAATAATACTAAAAAATCATTTTGTATAGCAAGTAAAAGTTTATTTAGAGAAACAATTAGCAAAAGTAAGTAACATTACAATAACTGTTTTTGATGGTATGGAGGTCTTATCAAATAGATTATTTACCGAAACAAACGTATTTCAATACGAAATTGCATGAAATGAGCAAGCAATAGATATATTAATTTATTTCGTACTTTTGAGCACGACCTTTTTTGTATCAAACCTTTTTTAAGAACAAAGCAACTAAACCAATAAAATATAAAAAGAAATCTATAACTCACTTGTGACAACTAGCCGGCGATCACTTATAAATATAATTTGTTTCTCATAGGTAATGTATCTTCTCGTTGAAGAAGTAGAAATGTATCTTCTTATTGAAGACTGTTCTTGTTGAAGTGTGTAAATTGCATACCATTAATGTAAACAGAATTCCATGCTTAATACAATATCAATTTGATTTTTTCGTCTCAAGTATTTCCTGTACGAATTAGACCAGAACGGGATTGAAGTGTAGTGTAGGTATGTTACCGTTAAATTGTAACCTATCTCGCGAGATTGTAAATTTTTATATATATGTCGTATTAGTACGGTAATTTAAATGATTCTATCAAGCATGGTCATTGTTATTTCATAAATATATTTCTTTACTGAACAATTCGAAATCTGGGATAGATTATTAAATTACTTTTCGAAATAAACATCAATAGCTAATGTAATAAAAAAAAAGGTTCTTCTAAATTTATAAACCAATTCACATTTACCCAAACGGATCTGTCCGTTTTATTTCCCACTCGTACAAATTAAATTTTCGCGCGTACAATAAAATATGTATACGGTATGGCAATATTGGAAATTCTTGACCCTTGTCGCGTTCCTACCGAGCCGTGTCTGTATGGGCGTACACAAAAATAAAGCGGCCAAGACCGTTTCAACTCTCAAGACACGCTTATATTATTGTATTTTATTAACGTTTGGTTAAGGTAATTTTAATATTGATTATACGTATATTATGTGTTATTATTAATGAACATATTTTTATTTATATTAGTCTTGCATGCATTATCTTAGTATTGTATGTTTTATTAAAAAAGCTTTAGATTTTATAGTCTGTGGAATCGATACAATATATCAACAATTGCGCGCTTTGGTATTTTTAATATTCATTTGATTTCTTGAACTTGTATGTTGTATAGAGATAAACTAATAAAATTTATTCCTCCCCTTTTGTGTGTAAATAAATACTATGATATGTTTGGTACGGGAATATTACGAATTCTTGGCCTCCGTTACTTGTACGGCGGGAATGAGAAATTCGAAACGGACGTTTGTGAAACAATGTGATGCTCAAAGGAAGTATTCGATGAGCCACAACATACCTGACCCCTCACATACATACTCTATAAAGTGTGCACAAATTATATAACACAGCGTAGAGTATCATATATCTTTTTGTATTTAAACAGTTCGAAAAATACTTCATGGTTTCCTTTTTATTCTCCTTATTCTTCTTGTTATCCGGCGCCAGACAGCTCAAAGTGTTTGTACATTTCTGATCTTGATGACTACAAATTTCTACAATACTTTGAGCAACTACACAAAGTCCCCGGCCACTCTATTACCATTGAAATGATCATTCAAATGAACTTATGTCTGGCGCCGGCATTAAGCTTGCGGGATGTCATAAAGTGCCTCAAAGAAAATTAACTATTTCTACGAAAGATTTAAGGCTTTTCCATATTCAATTTGTTTCTTTAATTATAAAAGTGCTAATCGATCTTTAAAGATACAATATGGGTAGGATAATTTTATATAATTACATTTAATATGTTTTTAACTGTCACCTAATTGATATTGTTTAGCACATTTAAAAATAGTATAGACTGTCTAATTCTATACTCACATAAATAATAACTCAGCTAATCAACCTAGCTATTACACGCTACTTTGTACGCTTACAAGTAGTTAGATGAAACTTTAATAGATTAAATTTCTTGGCCCCTAATTTCTTCTGTCATTAAACTACCTCCCTGCTGAAATTCATCTTTGTACGTCCTGCTATTATTAACTACACACAAAGGAACACTTGTCTGGAAGCTCAAGGCAAAAATGTTACCTGGAATCTGACAGCATAAAATACATTTCGACTCCCCACCGAATTATATGGTAACCGTATGGAAATCTCGAACTTTACACGATAAATTAAAAAAGGTTGTTTTCTTAATACTTTGCGTATTAAAAAAACGAGGATATTGTTTTATACATTAAATAAAAGGTAATTTTTTGCAGTATATTAAGTAGGATATTATTGTTATCGCGTATTACAGGGACGTCGAGTTACTGGTAGTCGATATAGGTTTATATCGTGTACGTTTGTTATAACTTTGCTATACTCAACGAAAAAAAAATGATAGATGTGACCTCAGATCATAAAATTTCTGTTGTCTGAGGTCTAATCTGAGAATGTAAATAAATCTTTATAATCTGAGGATTAAAAAAAAAATCTGTGGTATTAAAATATGCAATATATTTTTTTACAGTAACGTGACTATAGTATTCGGTGGGGGCGTCGATTTATATAAAATTATCCAATATAATATATTCAAAATTCACAGATTAAAAAAAAATCTATAAATTTTTCCACTTGGAAGTTAGGATTGAGAAACTCTTCTCTGTTTTGAAAAGTGGGTTAAAAGTGATGTTACGTAAAGGTTTCTTATACAACTTCTACGACTGACTCACGAGATAATCATCGCTAGGGATCTTATGATCTTGCCGATTTTGACCCCTGACAGGATGCATTCAAGTGTATACAGAATTGAGGTCTTATGTAAGTACCGCGTTAACCCACATTCCGTAAGGAATAAAGACTATTTTACCTTGAAAACATTTGCGTCGGGTTGCGTATCATGTACCTACAATTATAGTCAGGAATATTGAGGACGCGCTAGAAGTACAATGATGTCTGCGTTCGACTGAGTGCATCAATGCTCTGGTAATATCCCTTGATATACATATATTCTTACATTACTAGCCATCCTTCCTGGCTTCAAAGGACAATTGCTAACAAAATAATTTGTATGTAAAATTTGTCACTTTAAGCAAAATTTTCAAAGGTAGAAAAAGCTAGACAAGCTTGAAGAGTTTATGGTATTAGTGGGAGCCCAGCAGTGGGATAGAATTTCGTTCTGCCCAAAAGTAAAACTAAGTACTATCAAAGAAGACAAACAAACTATGGGTCTTGTGTTTCGGGAGTAACGTATTCCCACTGTGGTTAGAGTCCTCCCGTCGACTAATGAGCTATACAGACTGTAGTAAAGACACAGACTGCATAAGTTACTTTTAAATAAAACCAAAACCAAAATATAGTTAGGTGATTATTCGGAAGTGGGACTCCATATACAATTGGGAGATTTTGTTATTAGTGTCCATCAGGAAAAAACGTTGATAGTAATGTTTTGGTAACTATACAGTTTGGTTACTTTTCCTAAAAATGGATATAATTTTTTTTTCTGCTCGGAGTTGTTTTTTGCATTCTAATGAGTGATGGCCGTCGCGGGAGGTTGGCATTTCGGGTTTCAAAATTTTCGAGTTATGAATGCTACAATAGGGCATTTTGGACCATTTCGACGTTAATTTAATACACACACATATACATGCATTTCTGTGTAAAAAAAAAAAAAAACAAAATCTCTGTTGCGGATAGGTTAGATAGAAACTGACGGGCGATTGCCCTAGCCGCTTCGCGGTTATTTTTTTTTCTTTTAATCCTCATAAGTTATGGTTTTTATGGGAGATGTCAGCCTCCCTCGACGGAATATCACTAATTAGAGTACAAACAACAACTTTGAGAAAATAATATTTTTGGTAAAAGTAACCAAAGTGGATAATTACCATCTCTTTTCATGACGGGCAACGCATGGCCAAAAAAAAAACAAATTATTCTCTACTCAGTTATGACCAGGGCAACCGCCCGTTTGCATCTAACCTAATCGTAACTGAGTTGAGTTTCATTTGGTTATGCCGGAGCCAGACATAGTTTCATTTGAATGATCATTTCAATGATCATGTAGTGTGGCCGCGTACTTAGTGTAACTGTGCAAAGTTTTGTAGTACTTTGTAGTCTTCAAGGACAAAAATGTATAAACACTTTGAGGTATGTCTGGCTCCGGCATGATAGCCAGGACACAATGTTTGTTCCTAAAGATCGTAAACACAAAAAAATATCCCAATTGTAAGTGGAGCTCTACTTCCGAATATTTACCTAAAGTTATAACCTATTCTGCCCTGCTTCATTAGAATATGTATAAATTTTATCCCTTGCCTACCCTCGAGCAAAATCCTCGCTACGCCCTTATGTGCAATTGCTATTATTGGATAATAAAAAACAGTCGTAGCTTATGGCCATCTACAGCGTAGTTTTATCAGGACTACGCATCACACGAGACAAGAATAGTATACATATACATAATAAATAGCGTCCACTAGGGATGCCACGAAAAGTGATCTAGCCGAATACCGAATATCCGATTTTGGTAGTATTGGATGACGAATATTCGGCGTTAAATATATTTATTTGTTTGTCATTATTATATATGTATATACAAATTAATCGTTGTTCTTAGTCCCTCTAAAAGTCGAAAATCGCTTTACGGATTTGACGACGATTTTTTGTTTCATTCCCCTTATTTTAGGAAAGTTTTAATAGAAATGAAATAAAGGAAAATTCGAAAGATAATTTTATAATCCTAAAAAATGCAGATTTCACGTTTGTACTAGACCTTTCGACTCTCATTTTAATTTTCATTTCATAGAACATTCGTTCAGGGTTACGTTTTACGGAAAAAAAAGGAGATTGATTAACTTGCTACGAACGAGTCAAAATACGAACAAGACTACGTCTGCCGGGTCTGTTAGTTAAATCATAATTGTCTCTATTTATTCCTTCAAAGCAAGTATTGCATTTTTTTTTTAAATTTACCGTGAGTGGGTAGCGTTTCCATTGAATTTCAAAAGCGGTTTTGACGAATACCGATTTAAGGAAGCTTTTTTTTATGATACGAATTCAAAATGTATTTATTCGATTCAGTTATTTTTGTAAGTACATATGGAATGTCATCTCAGTATGGCATTCATAAAACGTTCCGTATCATTTTAAGTATGAAAGTTTGGCACTATTATAGTTTATATTGAGTGTGCGAAAGATACACTTTTAATAAAATATGCATAATACCTATATTAAATTATAAACCACACTCACACCAATGATAAACGATTTACACACAATGTATACATTTTATTCTAAAATGGTTTCAAAGCGAAGTCATAACGACCGTATGTATGTTAATTGTCAAATATAACAATGTCATTGTACAAAGAGTTAAAAATTTTATATATCCAAAGATTTGTGGCTGAATTTCGACGTTCTGGCGTTTTCTAGTTGGTATCAATACATAACTTATACTTTATAAAGCTTGTGCGTGTTTTGTCATATCTGTGAATATTAACATTAGTTCCTTAAACAATAACTGTCTCATGTACTTCATCATCATCATTTTCAGCCCTTGATAACCCACCGCTGGGCCTCCCTTTGTTTCTGCCACTCTCACTATCCGTTGCCAATCTCATGCAGTTAAATGACGAATACAATGTACTTACCACCTATGTACTGCCTCGATTGTGAGGGCTCTTCTGTAGTTTCTCCAGCAGTCCTATGGTGTTAGATACGCACTGAACGTATTAGCCGTAACACTCGCGGCACGTTATTGCCTTCTCAGTGCCACATGTACTCATAGGTATGTAGGTGTGTTCTGAAAACCAGTGTTGGTGTCAATGTGGTAACACACTTCCAACAATATTTTGTGAAGACGTCCCTTTTTGGGGCATCACACTAATAGTTTAAGTTTAACCTAGTTAGTTTGTTAAGTTACATTTAGTTTGTATAATTTAAGATTACTGTTTTTTTTTGAGACTTCCCGGTGGCCTAAACTCGTCATTAAGGGCCGGCAGCGCGTCTGCTGGCCTTCTGGTCGTGCAGATGTCCGTGGGCGTCGGTAGGCTCTTCGGTGCCTGCTGCCTGCTCGCCTGCCCCCTTGTAACATTAAAAAAAAAGCAGACCCTGGTACTAGACTGGGATCACGACAGTTGGAAGAATTATTATACCATATGAGCATTTAATTCCATTTTATACTATATGTTTTTATATAACAAAGGGTAAAAGGTTAGTAATTCATCTGAATGATAACCGAAGCTCCATAGAAACTCGACAAAAAAGCTCTTATCAAAATAAAGTATTATTTCAGATCAACTTTGTACCCGTCGGCATATGGAAATATTTTAAATTAAACGATGCTAATGAAATAAAATGTCCACGCAAATGAAAATTTCGTGCAGAAATTTCTGAAAATTTTACGTACGTACGGCTCTCGATGAAAGCTGCAATTCCGTTCCCAATTGTGTAGCAGATGTTACTGCATCCAGACTGCTGTCGGTCAAATAGTTCCAATAGCAATACTCAGATTATCTTGCCTATCAAATCGAATCGAATCAAATCAAATCGAATCATTTATCTGCTGATATAGAGTATTGGTGTAACTTATTATAACACCTTAGTTGTATCCAATTATGATACCTTTTCGGTATACAAATATTAATAGATAATAGACACATATGATATCTTTAGAAGGGGCCCGGCGATTAGGACTAAAAGTAAGCCTTAATCTACCCAAAGGACTTGAGACATCTAAACTGTACGCTTTAACACAAGTATTGACAGTCAGGCAGTTATACATTTTGCGCCTAATACTATAATTGATAGAATCAGGCGTTACTTTGCGGAAATCCATGACATGCATGAGAAACTAAACTACTTTGCTTTAATCGAATATTATATTGCTGCAGACAACAACCTCGAGAAGAAAAAAAAAATAAAAATATACATTTTTGGGAAAAGTAACCAAACAGCATAATTACCAAATATTTTTTGATAATTACAGCATACAACTATCATTAATACGATAATACTAAACTTCCGTCGCAATTGTTTGCGAATATTAAAATTAAATATTGTATAAGACTTTACGCTGATTGTTCACTTATTCGAATCTTCTTAGTACATAATAGATAAGGAAATGCATATTTATTCTCGACAAACATGTTCTTCAAGGTCATATATGTATATACCAGTAAACGCAATTACACAGATTAACCAACCAGATGCAACTGCTCTTGGAATAGAATTTGATCCAATTAAGCCTGTTCATTCAAACATGGCGGTAATTTCCTGCGTTTATTATCTTTACATTTTTATACGTTATGCAACTATTTGAAAAAGGTGTTTATTATTTTACACCTACAAATTTGCCTATTATAAAGAAAGAATTGTTAATAGTGTATATTTAATATACACTATTAACAGTATAATTTTGTTAATAAAAGATAATTTTGTTTCCACTATCGTCTGAAACTGCATTGCGATTGGTCTATCATAGGAATTAAAATGCGAATTCTGTTTCGTAGGTGGCAGAAATAGGAGGGTGGCAGAAGCTTTTGTGAAAACCGGTCGTTCCATCAAGGAGCTAGAAGACGAGATGCTCAACGGACAGAAGCTTCAAGGCCCCATCACAGCCGAGGAAGTCAACCATATGCTTGCCAACAAAAATATGGAAAACAAGTCAGTGTCTAAAACGTTAATCGATATTTATCATGAAATATAATCTTGACTCTACAAAGGTTATTCGTAAAGACTTTACGAATAACCTTTGTAGAGTCTATCTCCTGATGATGCTTCGGTGTCGCGTAAAAGTTAGAAAAACTAGCACTAAGCACTCAGGTGAAACAAGCACTCGATACAGCTCTTTAATGTGCATATAGGCAGGCCGAAGACCGGACTAATCAGAGGAAGATCACGCGTGTTTTATCAGTGAGGAGTCACGATCCTCAGTAATGAGAGAACGAGTTGAGAAGAAAAAAAAAATCATATGTAAAATAACAAAACCCATGACTAATTTTTTATGCATTTCTTTGAACCTACTTGGCTGTGCGCACCACGTTGCTAGTGCGATAGCCTTTTAATAATATGTAATTCAAGGATTAGATTTCTTTGCATGAATCCTCGATTTAAACAAAAACTTTATGATTTATTCTCAAAATAAGAAAAAAAGATAGCAGGACGCTATCAAGGGCAAACAGCACTACACCGATATTATCATGCACTCGACACGCGTGACGCAAATTAATATTATTAAATTTCGAACACTTCTAGCCAATAAAAATTCGACTAGACGAATATTAAAATGTGACATTTACAATTCGTTACTATATAACATAGGTTAATGTTTTTGAAATCACCGTCATGCGCTTTTATGTTCATAACGACCTTTTTTGAAGTTAATTTTTGGGCATATTAGAGACAAAGTTCTTAGCATAGTATGGATTTACCGTGCGAGTGTCGTGTACATCGCGTTGCAGAGGAAGAAACCATATCAGTGCCTGGGTCTTGCGACACAGGTGTAGGTTAAAGGTATTCTTTATAATGGCCACTAACACTCGCCTTAACTGCGTATGAATTATGATCCTACTAGTGCGGCTTTAGATGTCCTTTCTAGTAAATAAATTATGACAGTTTTTGACAAGCTAAGGTCTTGCCTAAAGTTGCCGACATTGTTCTCAAAATTTGCAAGTTGAAGTGGCAATGGGCAGGTCACATAGCCCGTTAAAACTCTTAAACTGAACGGAATCGTTCGGACCGAAGCGGGGGTTCTACAAGACAGCTCTTAAAACTAGCTTAACCTAACACGAGAGGATCGAACTTTAGTTCGAATCTCTCTTTCCAAATGCCACGTTTCTAATCACGGGGGTCCACGGTTACCTGGAATGGCACCGGATGCTGAGTTGGCGTTTAGCGAAATGGCACGTCCTCGATCAGATGACATAACTATATAGGTTTAGTATTTTTGTAGTTTTTTTTCAAATAACGTTTTTATTATTATTAATCGTTGAGGAGTTGGATCTCTTATCACCTGGTCAGCGAGGTCATTAGATAATGACTACAGGAAGCTAAATATTATCTCTGCAACCTTACGACTAATATCACTCAGTGATATTAATCTGCTCCCACTGTTTTACGTGCATTCCGAAACACGGAGGAGGTCGGATAGCAAATATAAACCAGTGTTAGAATAGGTCACCCATCTATCACCCGGTCGCAGCAAGAGCTACTTAACCTATCAATCAACTCAAACGCCGACTACTAATTAGGCCACGACCTCTTCAAAATTAATTAGTCGTATCTGTTATCTAACATAACCTGTTGTCTGTGTCTTACCACGATAAATGGGCTATCTTACACTGATAGATTTTTTCAGATCGGATCAGTTGTTCCTGAGATTAGCGCGTTCAAGCAAACAAACAAACAAAATCTTCAGTTTTATATCTGTATAGATACAAATGTTAAAATCTAAGTGAGTGAAGTAGTGAGATTTTTCAGATCATGCCAAAATATATTTCTGATTATACGAACAAATAAGGTTATTTTTTTATTTATTATTATTTTATTTATTAAGTACACTTACAACATACATATTATTCATATCATGACAAGGCATACTTATATATATAGTTCTGATTCACCCGGTCGCAGTCAGAGCAACTTAACTTAGCGATCGACTCAAATGCCGACCACTGATTAGGCCACGACCTCCTCAAGATCTTAGGGCTCTCGCTAGTTTGTATGAAAGTCTTAAACAATTTCACCTTTACGTGAACGAAGTCACGGAAAACAGCTGGTGTTTGTATAAAATTGCACAAATTGTTCAGATATCGTGGTGCACTCAGTCGGGTGTGGCGTTTAGCGAGCGCCTCCTTCAGGCCGCCATTTTGTTCTACGAGGAGATTCCCGCCAACAAGAGGGCGGAAGTGTTCGTGCATCCGTTGCTGCAAGCGGAAGCGGAAGTGAGGACGGTGAGGCCATCTTGGATCTTCTCCTTTTTCCTCCCAGAGAAGAGATTTCTCAAGTTTTCATAGAGTATACCTTGGCTTTGCTATTGCATTAGGTTTGAGGTAGACTCCTACCCTATTCTTCCCACTGTTATCAGCGTTGTATTAATATACAGGTTGTAAGAGACATCATACCGGATACGCATCCCATGGGTTCAGTACATGATTTTAGACTCCCCAGTGGGGAGATTTTTCGTCGGCTTTTTCTTGAAGTGCACAATTTTTTATTACCATTTTATTTAGTTATTTTAAACTGAATACTGTATAATTTCATTATTACTATCCGTCCCAATGCGATTTTAAATCAGAAACCAATTTTTTCAATATTTTTACATCGAACCGCAATGTAAATATAACTTAAAAGTACTTTTTGGCTTATTAATTAGTTTTTGACTTATTTTGCGCGTCAACATTTTGTTGACGATTGCCTCTCAATGTTCACGATACATTGCGCGCTCAAGAATGGGATGAGGAGGGCAATATCTGTAACCTCTCATTTCCGAGATGAATGATTTTTGTGATTTTATTTAGGACCTTAAATGTAGGAAGTGAATCTTTCAATTGTTTGTTGTAGTTCGGAAATAAATAGGTGTTTACTACAGCTAGGTGGGCGGTAGACTGCACAAATGTTCGCTGAATATTCCGATTTGGTGGCAATTGTGCACGTAATGCTTTTAAAAATTTAGTTTTTATGTTTTGAAATTTAACTTTATGTTTATTGCTTATATACAATATTATTCCACCGTCTTTGCATACTTTGCGTAATTCTGAGAACATTTGGTAACCGTCTAAGTTGTATAGACAACTAATAGAATCAGAACTATTAGCTTCTGTTACAATAATTAGATCAATACATTTGTTAGAAGTGAGAATACATTGTTCCAGCGAAGAAAAATTTTTAATAATAGATCTAATATTAATATGAAGACATAATAGGTTTATATGAATATTATGAAATTATTAAAGTTTGCACAATCTGTAATTTCATCGACTAAGTTAGACATTTTATAATATTAAGAATAATACAAAAAAAAGTAATTTAAGAGTGTTAGTGATGTGAGATTTTAGTATATATTTCAAGAGAAAAATAAAATAAAATCAGTTTTATGAAGAAAAATTTAACATCTTACTTTTAATTATTTGTGATTGAATATCCCCTAACGTTCTAAGAATAAATGTTTTACCACCGTCGTCTTTACGTGCTCTCACGAATCCTCCTTTAAACCACAAATATTTGTAGTTTTGATTAATTTTCAATTCTTGTTTCGCATTTCAGAAAATTTGTTTATTGAGTTTTGTCCTGGCTTCCCGTATAAATATGATGTTATTACTGCCTTTAAATGTAGGGTATACATCCTCCACTAATTATTTAATATTTTGAGCGGCCGATATCCATTTTTCTTTAGAAGCTTCATCTTTTAGTTCCACCAATATATTTCCTGGTTTATCGTGTCTTCCTGAAATACCCTATGTCATCTATATCTATACTTTTTATTAATATATAAGCTGAAGAGTTTGTTTGTTTACTTGAATGCGAAAGTTGCTTGTTTGGACATAACGTACCTTTTATCTAGAAAAGGTCTGTCGGTCGTCCGTTCTACTCAAAAAAATGTATCCTAATACGAGTAAAGAGGCAGGCAGAAGCTAGTGATAAGAGATTGTAAATACCGAAGCTAACTTGCCTATCAGTTGTATAGTCCTCAGGGTCAAGGCGATGACAATTACCTAGACGAGACACAGTTTATTGGCATTGACGAATCCATTCGAAATGGGTTAATAGAGCGTCAATGTTTATCGACCACAACTAGGCCCATTTCTGACTTGAGTTACGATTCTTAGGACTGTTTTGCACAAAATTAAACACAGCGGGTCAAGGTTGACCTTCCCCCGTTTGTTCTTCGCGTGTGAGGAATCTCGACAACGGTCTTTTTATTAGGCTTATTAGTGTCACTGATAAGGTACACTTGAATTGAAAGCCAATTATAGTTGAAAATATAATTTGTACTTGTACAAGGTTAACGCAATGCGAAATAAATTCCATGCACTTTTTTCATAAACAATACCTCTATTATAATTAATATCAAGAAAATGTTATCATAAGTCTACGCTGTTTTTTTTTATTTTTACATATTTACAGATGGACAAACGTTGTCTTGCCCAATTTATGGTCCGACGAAAAGGTCTAGTACGAATGCTATCTATTGGAAGTAATCCAAAGACGCGATTAACTCTATTTATTATTTTATTTTTATTATTTATTTATTCATCAATTTATAATAATACACTTAAATTAAACTACTTCGCGCCCTTAAGCCTATACATACGGCTTGTCTGGGCACTGCACATTCTTCCAACCATTTATCTTAAATACCTAATATCACTAACATAATGGGGTTTCAGGAGGCGGGAGGGGGTCGGGACAGCGAGGGGGAGGAAGAGGGCGCTCTGGACGAGCGGGCGCGGATGTTGCAGCTGAAGTTACGGGACCTGCAGCTGAAGAAACAGCACATGGAGAACCTGGTCGGTGTGCGTTGTCCTTTTTTAAATTCTTTTCTAAATAAAAGGAATCACTTTAAAAGTATATGGCACAATGACATACAGAAATCTATAGATTATGAGATATGCTTAATGGCCTAATGTCTATATATGAAAGCAAAGAGTCACCTAACACGAACTCTCGAAAACCGCGTGACACGCAATGGTGAAATTCGGCAGAGAGATGGTTAATAGTTGGTAGACATCCGCTAAGAAGGGATGTTTCGATGAGGCCAGATTAAGGAGGTCTAAGGGCAAGTTTAATTTTACACGAACGAAGTTACGGGAAACACCTAGTTTACGAGAATGAAGACGAAAGAGAAATTGCATAAATTTAGCAAATATTCCTATCTAATATATTATTTTCAGGTCTCGGAGTTTCAAAAATTACAAATGGCAACTCGTCTGAGCAGCTCCCACAATACTTATTCAAGTTCTGGAGAAGACAGCGCAGACGACGAACCGTCGCGTAAATGTAAGAAACATACATACGTAGCACTAATAGTACATATTTTATTAAGATTTAGCTTCCTTGTAAATTTTTTTCTTTGGGGATTTCACAAATCTGGGGTATCACTGACCGTTCAAAAACCATGATGATGAGGTAAAGAAGACTTCTTCTTCTAGCCATTCATTCTTCTGCCATCTCCTATCGGAGGTTAGCAATCATCATGGCTAGCTGCATTTTGTTTACAGCTGCTATAAACAGTTATCTCGAACTTAAACTAAACCACTGGCGCAGATTTTTAAGCCAGACTGCTCAGAACCTAAGGTTTCATCGCTCAAATAAGTTGTATCTAACGTCTCAGATCTTGGACCACTACCAAAAACCGGCCACGATTGCAGATCTTTTGGTCTGCAGACGAATTGGGTCGGCGCGTTCTGGTATCAATATCTTTTTCGCACTTAAGATCGGCGTGAAGTGACGTCAAGTAATGGTATAGTTGTCGCGATTCGTTCGGTTTGTGAGAGTAACCGGTGGCCTAAACCCCTCTTCTAAAGCCGGCCGGCCTCCTGGTGGTGCAGATCCCCACGTTACTCGGTAGTCACTTAGGTGATGAACTGAATGCTCGTTTGCTCCTTGTAAAGAAAAAAAATCTTTTGAAAATCTTATATCTCCCTGTTCTTTATGTAACAGGGCTAAATATACTGATTGCATCATCTGCATCAAAGTTTATCTTTCATAAAGGGTGTATATTAAACGTACCTGTAATATCAAGCGTATTTGATATCTGTAGTGGCAAAACTTTGCGTCTGCAATATCTTCACGCTCCGCTCAAGCAACTGAAACAAGAAAATGGAAAGTAATTAATAACTTTTCTACTCTTTTATCTACACTATTAAATGTTATTTTGGTCACGATGAAAATTGATGCTTCTTTTAACCATCATTTGACACTTCAAATTCAAATACAAGTAGATATGCGTTTAAAAGAAATAAATAACATTTTTGAATTGAGAATTCATTCTAACAAAGTCCGTCAGAATATTACAAGTAATAGAATAAAACATTAGATAACGGAGTATGAGAATGGCGCCCGATGTGGGTCTGTGTAACCATAAGATTAAAGGCGGCGTACCGAAATCTTTCCTTCGTTTTGAAGTTGACGTATATTGGACGTCTATATTAGGAGCTTAATTTTATCCCTTATATATGAAGTGTAGCTTCTCAAAATTGATTTTTATCTAATGAAATAAATTTGAGAGAGATTGGAAATTCTCTAAGATAAGATACTCTTGAATATATAATCTCCTACATACACATCTTTAGGGATGTTATGAATCTGTAGCAAAACATATTAAAAGGGGTACGTATGAATTACTTTAATGCGTCTACACTATGAAGTTTAACTTTCATTTAATTAAAGTGATAATTAAGACAGATTTACCCAAAGGTACTCAAATAGTATTTATTGATTTGTCTTTGAGTATATTTATAGTCATATTATTACGTCTATATTATTGTACTATTTTACCAAAATTACATTCAAAGCAACAATTACAGAGAAATAGACTTATCTACGGACAGACATCATAAACCACGCTCAAAGATGGTTGTTATAACATCTATTTATCATAAGAATTTGGGATAGATTTTATTTGAATTCAGTAAATTGTTTGAGCAGCCTAACAAATTTAAATTAGCTATACTTTCCCTAATTACGGAAAAAGGGCAAACCAAAATCCGTAAAGTTTGTATAATATACGAACCTCCGTTGGGATGTTAAGCTTGCGAAGATGGAAAAGGCAAATAATAATTAGTATAATGTTAAATAACATCTAAAGGGATTATTAATTACTACTGCAATGAAAATAATTTAGGTGCTGTAATAAAATAGTAAATATTTTTTAATTCGTCCCTTAATCAAATCTTGATTTACAAAAAAAAGCACAAACATTGTAGAATATTACAACAAAATTATATTTCTCATAGAATAAAATTTCTTGAACATACAATTTCAGCAAAATCGATTAGAAATGTATATTTCAAAATTAGACAGAATTTTACTTATTTTTAGAAAACTATGCGTTGAAATTATTAACTAATAAAGAAAGTTCCAAGCGACAAAACTAACCAATAAGACACCTGTTTCTAACTAATATGACT
>JANCMC010007202.1:4017144-4141959 GCA_024363005.1 Charaxes varanes | reverse complement strand
TGAAATTATTAACTAATAAAGAAAGTTCCAAGCGACAAAACTAACCAATAAGACACCTGTTTCTAACTAATATGACTTACTCAAACCAATAAAATATCGCGTCGATTTATCAGGAGCGTATTACAAAATTAATCGCCACAGATTGTAAACACCAGAGAAAAAAAAACCGCAAATCGGCCGCGACAAGCCGTCACGGGCAGAGCCGGTCAACGATTTATTACAATAAAGCCGTTTAATGACTCGTGTGACCATTTTTCACGTCACGCCCGATTAGCTCGAGCTCTGCGCGAACACTGACTGCCGTGTCGAGCCGGCGGTAGATGGCATGCGTGGAAAGTTGCCGCTATTCGATACACGATGGCGTTATGGGTCAAAGTTGTTTAAGCCGGGAGTGCAAATGCTTGTTCAGAATTTAGTGTTTGGGTTTGTTTCAGCGATGTTCTGACGGTTATTTTTGCATGTTGCTCTATTGGGATATAAAGTTACGTGATCGCTCTCGCAAACGCTATGAGTACCCCCCTCCCCCCTGTATGTAGAGGACCCCGGATCCGTCTGAGCCAATACGGAAAATAGACTTTCACCTGACAAATATTCTCTACAAAACTATACTTTTCATATAGCTCTATAACTTACACTGTGCTTTTGGAGAAAATCAAAAATAGTCAACAAAAACCAAAATGCATGCACAATCGGCCATTCGGTCTTTTAAATACTCTTTCCACTCGTATGTTGTCTCTAAAGAAACAAAAGCAAATTGAAATTTAGCGTAAATATATATACCTGGTCCTAACGAACATAGACCCATAAATCTTGTGAAGATTGGTGCTTCTATCCTTTATTAGGCACTTCATCTTACAAGTTTGGTGTTCATAGTGGAAAACTATTTCCAATAGATAGGATACATCTACCAAACAATTAAGGGGCAGACGATGAATATTCGTTCATTCATTCAGTAAAAACGTCAGAATCAAATATTGCTTTAGAAACTATTTCAACAATTAAGGTACTTCTATAAAAGTGTATGCCTCATAGGGTACAATTTTTTTTTTAATTATAACAAGCAAACAGACAATATGGTTGACCTGATGAGTGACTACCGACACATGGTCAACTGTTAAATCAGAATGCTCGCAGATGCACTGCCTGCCTTTGATAAATAAATATGCGATTCTCTTTGAGAATATATTATATATATATATATAAGTCGAGTGTGACTTTGATTTGATAATGTTAATTCTAAAGAAGATCTAGCTTCTTCTATAAAGTCATGTGACAAAAGTACATCAAAAGTGTATCCTAAAATCCTAGACAATAATACTAGCACGCCATTCATTAAGGACGTAACGTACGAATATCTAAAACTCAAGAAATAAAACCGAATGGAGAACTTCGTTCAAGGTATTATAGAAAGTATCACAACTACCCGCAAACAGCTTCATATTAGAATCTAACCGGTAAAAGCTCGTACCAAACAACCGTGAATCGACCGACAGCTGTGTCAAATGGACCCCCGTAGATTTACGGTCCGGGTGACCACTCGCGGCGGTCTAATCGACCCCGCGCGGAGAATTGTTGGCTCCATTGTGAAAATTGAATTTTTCTTACGAAAAGCACATTTTTATTAGTTATTGATGTTAGCAACGGTCGAACGAGTTTTTGGCAGAGCTTTACGTGTGTGCATTTGATAGTTTTTTAATACCCGTCTTTGCTTTAGTTTTAGATTGGTGACATTAATTTCCACAACAATTTTTACAGTCAGCTTATGGTACTTCAAATGTGTTCATTGGGAGTGGCCTATATGTTAAGAATGGATAAAAAAGAATAAAAATCTTTTATATAAAAATTCTCATCGATACTTGTAAATAAGAAAAACACATCAGAAATCCTTGTGCTTCACCCCCGCTCATTACGTCGCCTATTAATAACGTAAAGTGCTTAAAGTTGACAGAAAAAGGTCATAAGAGGTCATTAATAAGACGGAATGACCCTCAGGGGTCGTTACGGGGTATTATTGGTGTGAAGTTTAAATCAATTTTATATTTTCGCCAATTTAGCGGTGTCGGGCTTATTTAATATAAATTTATGAGACTCTTAGGTGATACCGCTGAACATACTGTAACAATGAGGCTTTCATAGTGAAGCTTGTTAAGGGATGAATTTGGAACGAATTTGCATTTACCGACAGAAGTACGACCGTATAAGAGAACTACATTAAATTGAACAAAGAGCCGAAGCATCATCAGAAAACAGATTCTATGAGAGAATATTTATTGTTATGTAACATACCTCAGCACTCTGCTCAGCCCTAGTAAGCACTACTATCTTGTCTTAATATTAAAAATATATATATTCTTGAAACACAGTAAGCATCTTAGAATAAGGGAGAATTGTTAATCGAGCGTTTTAATTAATATCAAATAATCCCACATCGGGCGCCATTTCAAGATAATCAAAACTACCTTCACGAGTAAATTTATTTGTTGTTTGAAATATGACAACTTGAAACACTTAATTACAAAATATATTAATTGTTACTTTCCAAATGAGTACGGGAACGGTAACTTTACCCTCGTCAAGCTTCGTGCCCGGAATTAACGTACTCTCATTAGACACTTAGGTGTCATTTATTTAATATGCGTCACCGTGTTGTACAATGACGTCACGAAGTGACTTTAACCCGTCACACACGTTTTACATAAAGTCTATATTGCTTTGCTATATGATGTTTATAATATATTAGTCGTATTTTTATACACAGAGTTTTAGGTTTGATAAGAATAAGCGCTTTGACGAAGATATAACATTTTTTGAAGTGAGATAAATCTGTTTCGGATATTATATGGGACTACAAACTACATACTAGCTGATACCCCCGACTTTGTCCGCCTTGAATTCAACGATTTTGTTTGATTTCATGGTTTTCATTTCTTTTGTGCGCAACACGAATTATTTTGCTAAAAGTAAAGTGGCCTTTGTTATTCCTTGTAAAATTAGCTATCTACCAGTGAGTCCAATCAAAATCGCTCCAGCCGTTATAGATTGTGATTTTGTCATAGGTATCGTGTATATAGTTACTAGCTGTTTCCCGTGGCTTCGTCCGCCTAAAATAAAACTTGCCCTTAGAAATCCTTATTGTGGCCCTATCATAAAATCCGTTCTTATCGGATATATACTAACTAAATATTGCCAAATTTTATTTTTATACGTACCGTGATTTTCGAGATTTGGTATTAGGCGACCTTTCGCTATTATATACGCATTTAGTGAAACTCTAGTTTAAAAGCTATTTCGACGAAACAATCATGGTAAATTGTTTAATTTTCCCGCCATTTAAAAAAATAATGCTTAATCAATATTTGACAGTGGTCATGTAAGAATGCAATAAAAAAATGACTGAATAATGCCAAACCAAGTCAGGAGCATCACGTAGTATGTGACATACTTTACATCCAAGTTTCATCCTACTTTGTAAGTATCGTCCCCTAGCTGATTATTTATGTAAAACTCAAAGAAACTAGCTGTACAAAAGCTTAAAGTGATCGCAAATGGCCAAGAGCGTGACAAGACACGCTTATATAGAAGGGTTCCGTATCTGATACGCTATAAACGTATTTGTAACGGACACGTTGGTGTCTTTTTCCAATTACATTGATGAGGATCAATAAAACACCAACTTGACTTAAACTTCTCGCAGACTGTATATTTACAAGCACAATATTTACACATGTCTTCCGCTTCGGGGGTCGTGGGCTCGATTCCCGCCTCGAGTCTGCCATTATTATCTATACGTGTGTATTTATATATTCGCAAAACAAATAAAAATATTTGTGTACAACAGGCGACTGTTACCTTATATGAAAACCTATCCCAAGAGAAGTTTACTTTAATAGTTGGTTTTAAAAATATACATTTCAACATAATGACAAGTTTGCACAGCGAGCGTACGAAAGACATCCGATGTGTACAGTAATAAGAGACTTACGTAATGTCCTATTTTCCTTTGTCCATATACACCAGTGCAATGGGCCAATGCACACTCGACACTTTTGACATCCTCGATCTTGCTTTAACGTTAACGAGTACATTGTAACGTGAATAGTATGAGATAGCTATCAACATGAAAACTAAATTTTTAAAGGCCGGACACGCGTCTGTGAGTTTCTTGTTGTACAGCTGTCCGTGGGCTCAGTAGTAAAGTAAATGTAAAGTTAACCATCAGCAAGTTTGCCTAAACATACTAAGCTTAAAATCGTGTGATTGCTATCACATAGATGCAATCCAACGGGATCGAGGTTCGAATCTTCAATCTGAATACCTTACTAATTTCAGTTCGCACTATTTTAGTCTAGTCACTATTGGACTACAACAACGAACTTAAAAATGGCTTTTAACCATATCTATATTGAATATATCTAAAGCGAAATGTCAACCAATTCGAGACGAAATCTCGAAAACCGCGGAGTGTAGAAAGGTGAAATTTGACACGGAGGTAGTTTATAGTCCGTTAGTTATCTTAGCGGATCTCTAATCCGCTAAGATAACTAACGGATTTTTCGATAAAGCCAGTTAAGGAGGTCTAAAGGCAAGTTTAATTTACGCAAAGGAAGTCGCGTGAAACAGCTAGTGTATTATAAATTATTATTCATATATATATTCAGTATTTTTGTCGCGATTCGTTCGGTTTATGAGAGTTCCCGGTGGCTTAAATCCCTTTTTTTAAGTCCAACAACGCATCTGCGTGCCTTCTGACAGTGCAGATGTTGATTAGAGTCTGTAGTCACTTAGATGAAGAACCGCCTGCTCGTTTCTAATATTAAAAAAAACCTAGACTGGCCGAAATATGGCCGAAGTATGAAATAGCAAATGAGACGCTGATACATTACCAGGACTTGAGCCTTGTCTCCTCTTTCGAACCAGTCTCGTTGTCCATCTGGGATTTCTAGTCTTCCGGGGGCTATGAAGACGACACCGACCAGTTGGCCTTCATAGATCAGCGCAATCCACAGGAAAAGTGTGTCTGCTTCGCATGGGGTTGTGTCAGACATGTTGTAAAAGTAATGACGACCTGCGTAGTAATTAAAATGGACTTGTTACTAGGCTAGCTGACTATTTTTCAAAAAGTAGTTACCTGATATTATACCTTGCAGTTAGCTCAACCTATAATAAATATTTCAGCGAAAAACCGATTTTTACAGAGTCAATTTAGCGTTTTCTATAAATCTATTTAATTTTAGCCCCAAAACGCTTTGAACTATCATGGCGAATTTTTGACGTAACGTCTTACTACTTGAGCGGGATTGGAGCGTAAATCGTCGTCACATGATTTATGTCTTTAATATAATTGATTTTACTTCCAAAATATTAACCAATCTTACAAAGTTTAGTAATTCCACTTGATTAATGCAATATTTAAACCTCTATGAACTAACCAGGATAGAAATGTATTTGGATTCATTTGCGTGGCAACTACCCTATTTAAAATCTTTCATAATTATTCATTACATTTAGTGCATGTTATTATTAATAGCAATAAGAAATAGTGAAGTTTTTATATTTTCTGAAGCGGAACGTTGATTTAGAATCTAGCTTTCACTTCCATTTTTGTAGACGCAGGCGCGGGTGCGCCTCCAGCACGTAGGCCTCGTCCCGGTGGCCGAGCAGCGCGCGCACCTGCACGCACGTGCGCGCGCACCACACGCGCACCGAGCGGTCCGACACCGCCGTCGCCACGTAGGCGTCGCTGCAGTCCCAGCACACCATCGTCACCTGCAAGTAGTGCGGATTAGAGGCGGCACATCGCAGGAAGACCTGTCCGTGCAACGGAGGAATTTGTTTCCGCCCTCTTGCTGCGGTTGGGATCGGACAGATTTTAATCAGTCTGACCGGATACCACAACGGAATGCATAGCCAGACTAAGTAATTTTAAAATGTGTACTGAATCTTGCTATCCTAGAAGTCTTTTCAATTGAACAGAAGCTCGACTTGGACTCGTTAAAAGACTGGGAAGATTATGCATACAAAGACAATTGCGACAAATTATCTAAGTGGTACATATTGGTGCTGATTGAACCTTCTATGTCGATATCGACTAGAGAAAAACAATCTCAATGTTGCACATCTCCAAAGGACAAGAAGAAGACGACCAAGATACCTTTAAAGATCATGTTTTAACACATATGGGGGTTATCTGATGCCGCACATTTGTACTGGATATTGCACGATTGAGCCCTCTATTTTGCGTGAGAAATTAACTTTTCCGAGTAAAAGTATTTGAAACGGGTTGTATGAAATTTAGTCTTGAAACTTATAGATAGCGTACGGACGTACAGAGATGGAAATGAACTTGAACGAGTCACCTTGAGCTTCTTGTGGTCGTCGTCGCTGTGCACGCGCAGCACCGTGTGTCGCCACTGCGTCGCGAACAGCGTCCACAGCGCCGCCGTGCCGTCCTGCAACACGACCGGCGTCACGTTGGTGCTGCGCGCGTTGTCGCTTCGTGCGTTGGTGCTGCGCGTGACGGTGCGTGCGACGATGCGCGTGATACTGCTGCGCGCGATGATGCCGCATGCTAAAATCATTGTAGTGTGTTCTACATTCAAAGTGATTAATGGTACATCTACGCAGTCCCCCCGTATAAATAATATGATGAGGACTTTTAAATTTTAGAATGGCGAATTGATTTTTAAATTTAGATTATGTTACGTTAGCTTTAGTATATCAAAAGTTCGAATAAATCAATTGATCAATATTGAACATGAAAAATTATTGAGTATTGTACTCATTATTTTTTTCTATCGTAAACTGTGTTTTTTATTTACTATAGCTGCGTAATATTTTAATTATTTTGGTGACTTGAATATTATACTAGTATGTATATATTGATTTATTAGATAATGTGGTGGTGTTAGGTCAAAGTACTTGTTCGTTTTTAACAGAAGTACAGTATTATTTCGGCTTAGTCGGTGTTTATTTATGGGGTTTTTAAGGAGCCGCTTTATACGATATTCTGAACTATTAATTCTAAAAATACCAATATGAACGTACAAATATTGATACTGCCGATCCTGAATGCCATTCAGAATTCTCGATTCCCAATCAAGAATACCGTTTGAATTGCCTTTATTAAATCACATTAAAAGAAAAGTTTCAATAGTGTAATATTTTTTGGTTTTACAAAAACATATCACCAAAGTTTAAACGAACAATTATATTATTTAATAGAACTGTCAGAGACTAACGCTAGCATTAATAATGTTTCTTTTTCCCGTTGTAAGAAAGACTACTGCAAAGCTTCAGGACGAACAGAATAAATATTTATGTGCAATGGGTGATAGTTCCTACAATGAGACTGCAACACGTCTTTATGAGGATTTAAGTAAAGAATTGTCTAACACTGAAAGAATTTTTCAAGTCGAACCGGTGGGCGTAGCACGAACATTTTCTATAGTTTTACTTACTTTTTTGCTCGTAACGAAATGTCAAATGTAGGTTGGTGCTTCCGTTTTAAGCGACTTACATGACCGTAACGTCGAAGATTCGATAGGTACGAGTACAGCTTTCATTCTTACTAGCACCATTTAGCTATAAAGTTGTAGAAAAAGGTAGAAGTAATGTTTCATTTGACGTTAGATTTCGAACGCAAACGTAAGTAAAACTATCGAGAGTTTTCGAGCTAGGCCCCAAATAGTTCCTGAGATTAACGCGTTCAATTAAAAAAACAAACTCTTCAGCTGTATATTAGTATAAATTCAAGTATACGACAAAAAAACACTCTGATTCATAGAAACAACAAGATTGAAACATTGTAAGCAGCAAACTCTGTCGAGTTTCCGACCAACTTTCGTTATCTTCCATTGTGGTGCCATCAGCCTTGGTCAGATAGTGTCGCCGCCATCTGAGACAAAAACACCTGCACCGCTGATCCAGTTAAGCATAATGCAAACCTAGCGCCCAGTTTCATCAAAAGCTGCCAGATATGAAGATTGCATAAGTACGCGAATGAAATAGCAAATAAATAATAAATAAATAAATATAAACAGGACTATATGACACACGGGCGCCTATATATATATATATATATATACGTGCTACGCCCACCGGTTCGACTTGAAAAATTCTTTCAGTGTTAGACAGTCTATTTATCGAGGAAGGCTATAGACTATATATTAACACGCTGAAAATTTTCACCCTACTTTTACGCGGAGGAATTCGCGGGTAACAACTAGTCACTTAAAAGCTTTCTAATTTATGAGAAAGGCCAAACTCCAGCCGGCACTAGACATAGATTCATTTGAATGATGGTCAAGTGATGGTATTGTGGTCGCGTTTCATACGGTTTGTGAACATCCCCGGTGGCTTAATCCCCTTTTTTAAAAGCCGGCAACGGATCTGCGATCCTTTTGGTGGTTCATGGGGGTTGTCTGTTGTCAGTTGTAACATAAAAAGGGCAGGTACTGAGGAACCTCCGCCCAAAGGTAACAGCAGTACTCAATGTGAAACCAATTTTGCGCCTTGCGAAGTTTCTTTCTTTAACTTAGTAAATGAAAAGATTATTGAGAGACACAAACCAAGTAGGGGGATTTAACAAAAGTAATAAATATTTGTTGGCACTGTTCCTAGAAGAAATTATCATATCAGTATGATTGCAGGTGTTATTATGGTCCGATTCCTTACTTGATTTGAATTCAATCAATAATTATTGATAATTGCAAATTTATGTAATTTTTTTATTTGGTTGTCAAGTAATTACGTCACAATTTATTGTCAATTTTTGATTTATACACCTTTTAGAATTTATAATAAGAATGTCTTGCTTTAAGTTTGATAACTTTATTCAATCTATATTTCTTACAGTATGTTATGATTCAATTAAGTCATCCTACGAAATTCGTCTGGTCTGGGTATGGCCGATCCTGTCGGTATAGGATTGGTTTGCCCTACCATCAACAGAGGTGTACACTACAAACATAAACAATTATCTGTAAAAGATGTAAGGGCCAACGATGATGGTGATGACGCTGACGATGATGATGATGGTGAATAAATGTTATTTTCTTCTTTCATTCCTTAACATTTTTAACAACCAAATTGGAGTGCGTAAATGTATAGAGCTAATAAAAAAGTTTAATTAGAGGTAGAGCCACGCTTGCAGTCCTTTTGGTCGGCAGCCGAATTGGGCCGGCGCGTCCTGTTACCAGTATCTATCTCTCACATAACACACATCATGGCGCCTGAAGTATATAATAAAATCCCAGATCATGTCAAAGTTGCAGATAATGCACAAATATATAACCGGCGTCTTAAGAATTGGCTGCTTGACCAAAACTTCTATACTTCTATACTTTTGGATTCTTCTCAGAAGTAAAAAAAAAATAAAAATTATCATATAGAAAGAATAATACTATATTAAAACCATGTGTATATCAAAATATAATTTCAATTATGTAACTAAATAGATATAATCATGTAATATATTAATCTCTAAAAATGTGACTCGTTAAATGGCTAATAAGAGTCGAATCTAGATTTGAGTAAGACAACCTTTATCGAGTCTGCTAGTAATATATAATAATGAAGATGTATATGAAAGAAAATCGTTTTAATTATATACTTTAATAGTTTTAATAAGGTGTAATTAAATAATAATTTTGACCTGTATGCCTAAGCATATCAATAAAATCTTGTATCTTGAATACTTCATCCGCGTTAGTTTAGATAGACAATAATAATTTTACTCAAATTACAATCAACAAAATCTGTTAAACAATAAAAATCCCATTATAATCAGTCCAGACATATTAGACATAAGCCGTATCAAATAAAGAAATAAATAGACAGATATATAAGACGATAAAATTTCTCTTTTTTTATAGTTACCGTATATATTGTCTGGTAGAACAATTTTACATGACCCTGACGGGTAACGGACGTGACGAGCAGACACTACAATATTATTTATTATAAAGGGTTTTAGAGTTCTTTTCGTGCCATGTACTTATTGGCTGGCCCATTGGCGCAGTGGGCAGTGACTCTGCCTTCGGCTCCGGGGGTCATGGGTTCGATTCCCACCTCGAGTCTGGGTATATTATCCATATGTATGTATTTATACATTTCTAAAAAAATATATATTGGTTAAAACAATGTCTGCCGGGTCCACTTGTAATATAAAGAGCTCATGTAAGTATTGTTTTGAAAATTTTTGGACTTTGTAGACACTAAAGATACCATCAGAATTATGGATATATCTGTAGGAGAATGTAATTTAGTAAAGCGCCGTTTATTAGCAATCTTAGAGACGTAAATAAGATTGATCACCATCACCATGACGAAAACTAAAAGAAGGATATAGTTATAGGGTAAGATCTTTTTTGCCGCTCATTTTGACTGTTTGGTAACAGTAAAATAAAACAAATACAAAAAAAAAAACTTAACACAACATCTAAAAACAAATTTAACTTTCAAAGTTCGTAAAAATTAAAATTCCAATTAATACATTCAATAACTGCATTTTTATTTATTGGAAACATTAGAATATTTGTAAATTCTATCATTTTTCTGGCACATTAATTTTTTCTCTAACTTTACGATGAAGACACATAAAATAACCTTTTCTATTGTTTGCTTATGTTTTGTCTCAAGACAAAATGAATAGGGTATAGCTAGCTAGAATAGTAGAACAATTCAGTTGGAATGACACTTTATTAAATCAGAAATTAACAAAATCGAATTCCCTTTCTAGCTTGAGTGTTAATACTAATGTCTCATCCGCTACATCCCAAGCTGCTTTGGATCTATCCGGGTTTATTTCGTGGGGCAAGGGAAGCTTTAGATGGTATCTCGAGGAGTTCAAGGTAACGCTGGCGTTATCGACGGCTAGATCCACATTCTCCTTCTTATCCCCTGGCATCTTTACCCTGACGATGAGATTCTCGCAACTGGCCGAAGACGGCGTTTTAGGACCCATCTAAAAAGTAATATAACATATATAATTAATATAGAGTGTAAAAAACATCGTGCCGGATACGCATCCCATGGGTTCAGTATACAGGGTCCGCTTAGATTGCAGAGGGTATGGCTATGGGGAGGCGTTTCAGTCGATCGCTAGGTTAAGCAGTTCTCACCACGGCCGGGTGATACGTGAATGACCTATTCTAACGCAGGTTTTCAAACACTCACCTTCTCTGTGCTTGGAAAGGAACGTCAAGTAGTAGGTCCCGATTAATGTCACTGAGGGATATTAGTTCTAAGGTTGTAGAGATTTCATGACGTAAGACGGCATTTGGTCATCTTAATTCGCCCCACAGCCAAGTCCTTTGCAATTTAAGCGGACCCTGGTACTAGACCGGATTATCGGCTACGCAAAGAAGAAGGTGGTCGTGGTGTCGCAAAGTAAAGCGTGTTGATAATAATTATTTCAAACTCTTGATCTTAAAATAAATGTAAGTTAAAATACATAAAAATATATAACTTAGTTAATATGCTCTACAAACTCTACATTGTCTATCAGTGCAAAAAAATAATTGACAGTCTTTGCTACCGGTGTTTGGCCCACGGTAGATTTTTATCGATGAAAGCTGCCCAGTGCTGTGACTGAGATTGTCGATAACTGTTGATATCATCGTAGTTTTTTGGAAATTGATGTGCAAGATCAATCACTACAATTAAATTTGACAAATTGAGATATTATGCAAAGTGGGCGTTAATATATAAGTAATTAGTTTAAGTATGAATCGCAATTTTTTTTTGTCTTGTTAAATTTATTTGATTTAGAGAGAAGGAAGTCGTAGCTTGATCAGAGGCCGCCATTTGAGTAGATAGCTAGGTTAAACAGTTCTTACCACGGCCGGGTGATATATGGGTGATCCATTCTAGCACTGGTTTTTCCAGGAGTCTGGTTCCTTACTGGATCGCCAGAAATCAACGTTATGTTGGAACATCCACCCAAGTCAAGATACGGCAGCTTTTGAGTTCTTTGGTGTTTTTTGATGGCGGTCTTTAATTATTATGTTCCGCTAATTCTGCCGGTGTGTATTTCTCAATTATAAAAAAAATACCCCGGTGCCAGGTTTTCTTCTATAAGTCATTTATTCAGTAGTAATAGTGTATTAATACTTGCGTGTTTAGTTGTTACAAAAATAGCATATCGATAAAGAGCCTTCACAATTATTAACCTAAACATGTACCTACCGCGATAATGTAACATGTTCGTACATAGAGAAATCAACCTTAAATATGTTCAAAAGAGCTTAATTTCGTATGCATTGTAAGGTGATCTGTCCTAAATACTGCAATTATACAGTATGTAGTTGCAAGTTCAGAGTCAGCCGAGTCATCTCTTTTGGTGCGTCATTAAATACAACTAACTTAGGGTTGCCGCAGTTCTTAGGAATAAAAAAATGTTTGCATATGCGTAGATGACAACTCTATTTTGATACTTCTCGACTAGCTTCGCTTGAGTTTTCTAAGATTTAAATAAAAAAACTTAAGCATTGGATTTTATGCTTCTTCTTTTAAAAGTGACAAAACTTACAGTCCTCTTAAAGGAGTATAATTTCAATGAAGTTAAATTTTAATACACATATACATTTATTGCTATCCAATAGCAATTATTTTAATTTCTGACCTACAGATCAGAAATTAAATGGCCTATTATACATAAAATCATCTGGGATCACGGTGGTGACTCCCACGAAGAGGCTTGCGAAGCGGGAGGTCACTACCTAACTAACATTTCCCGAAACGTTTCATACATAGCTTTATTGAATCTTCCTATATTGAGATTGAATAATATCAGATAAACCAAATTCTCCAGATATCATGCTAGTAATGAACTTATTAAACATGTAAAATTTCAACTGCATAGGTAATCTTATAGTTTAGATTTTAACGCTATCTAAAAACCCCGATTTTGACACTGACTCGCTGATGATTATCAAAACTTATAGGGTACTTCTTCAAGTCCTAGAAAGCTAAAATTTGGTATGTAAGATAGTATTAGTACACAACCAACTATATATAAATACATACTACTGTGCTATAACTTTTGTTACTAAAAGAACTATTATACTATAGTATAACTGAAAAGTAGTGAACATTAAATAAATGTGGCCAAGCCATATCTTGACTAAAATCAGTGAAGTTATGACATGTAGAGAGAGAGAGAGAGAATGTAGATATTTCGTTATAGAATTATATACCTAAACGTCTACGATAATTTATTACCTATCAAGAGATTGGCAACCCTGACGCAAGGCATATCATCGGCTGATTCATTGCCAGGAAAACTTTGTGATTGGATGTAAAAACTTACTAGAAACGTTGTTTTCAGGCACCTAGGCTAACAAAAGGAAGCTCACAATTAACTGTAAAATACCGTTCTGACGCCCAAATCATGGAAAACATTAATCACAAAATAGTTCTGGATTAATGCAAATAGAGTCACCGTAGACATTAACAAATTAAATTTTGATTTTGATGATGATTGATACTGATTTTAGAACAAAACACACGTCTATTAGAAAGAAATTGTAAAATAATATTTACTCGCTATTCCAATTTACGTTCGCATTTATAAAAGTTTTAAACTTAACTGATATAATTAAGTTTAAAACTTTTACGACAGTTACCTTTCAGTGTTGGCTGTCCAGAGAACAATAACTTTGTTCAGTTTATTCTTGTCACGGAAGTCCTTGATGTCGGCTCGGATTTGCAGGTACTGCTCGTGCCGCGTCCCTCGGATTAGGTTAACGGCACGATCCGCCTAAATAGAAAAAACAGAAAAACACGTCATATAAAAACATTCTTTTTGTCAGAACCAATTCTGTGTACTGTAAATCCCTACTGACAGTAGAACCTCGACTATCCAAACGTCGATTGTATGAATTCGCCAACTACCAACCGCTACCAATTATATAAAATACTTTTTGTGACTGTCAGTTTACTACAGCTGAAACGAATCTATATACATACTTTGTTTGTTTGTTAGATTGTTTATTATATAACATATTACTTGCATACTTCAAATGAAAAAGAAAGAAATAATATAAAAACATGTCAATGTTACCTAAACTAAAGACTAAGACTTAATTGCATACGTTGGGAAATGCCCCCTATACATTCAACACATAACTGACGGACAGATTGAACAGTAGATACATGTTCCAGAATTATCAATTATCGGAAGAAAGTAACGCGAGTCTTGTTTAATAAATATCTATCTTCATGAACTGTTTGTAATTCAAGATCTCATATACACCGTTCACAATTTGTAAACATGCACTCGTTCATACGAGTGACGTTACAAATTGTAACGTGTTACAGGATTCAATGCACCAAGTGCATTTGACAATAATGCACTATATGTTATTTTGAGGCTTAACGAAATAAAAATAAGGGCTCAGATTTACAAACATAAACTCACTCTTATATTATTAATTGATTTACATAAAGGGTGAAAATATTAAATAATTGACTTTTACTTAAGATAACTAAGTTGAGAATGGCAAAAGACAGTGGCAGAAACAAAGAGAGATCTATATTTCTTTACTTGGCTCCTTTAAAACTAACAGGAATCATTGAATCGATAAGAAGACTAAAAGGATTAAATTATAATACAATATAAATAAATATTCGAATCATACTTTAAAGATTAGACAAGATTTGTAATTCAAAAGTAGAATAGAACTCTAACTGGAAATTTGAATTTCAGATCTAGGATAAAACGAAGTCTTTTAGCGCAGACAAACTGTTAGTCAAAAATAGGTAACTTAAACTAATGTTTGTCCGCTTGCGTTAGTGTAATAATGTTATATAAATCAAATAGAATTTCAATTCTCAAATCAATAAATAACTCAAATATGTTTAAAAGGAAATGGTCACGTAAATAAATGTGCAAATATAATTTCAAAGCCAAATATAATCGAAAATCTTTCAGCATGAAAAATACTAACAAAGCGCAATTCAAATAGAGATAACTTGGTGTTTCACTCGCGTTGGTTCTTTCATGTCAGCGAACGCAGTTAATAGGCCGTTTAGATCAACAATTGATACGGAACTAACTTTTGCTCACGGCTTTGCTAATGTTATATTTGTATTCCTAAATATCAAAGTAATATTTATATAATTTTAAAGTCACGTTGTTGGGGATACAGAAATAGAACATTTGTACGCAGTGTTTTCTCATGTGACCCTCGACTGCGGTGTACACTGAAGTCGACCCTAGTGGAGGCACTGTCATAGAAGTCGGTAAACCTGGTTAACCTTACTTAAATTATTCATGAAAAATATCTTCTGAATGAAGAGAAAAATACTCTATCGGCTTGCCGTATTATAACCCTAGGAACCTCACTGCTATGTCTATTTATGTACCGCTAACAACATACATGTATACAAGATTTCACGATAATGTTGAACAGTTAATACCCTGAAATCGTAATAAGCAAACCCTAATTCCCAATAATAATATTAGTTAGCATTCAACGCCTACATCAATACAAGCTGTCATTTGCATGAGCGCTCTTGTATTCATAGAAACGTGTACATTTATAGCGGTGCAACTCTGCGATGACGTAAATGATTATGACGCTGGTAAATACACTGTAGTTTCTATTATAGGGAGCAAATTCTAACAACGTGACAAAGTTTCACCAATGCAATGTGACTATATTAATTTCGTTAGAGACGCGTCTAAAAATAACTTTATTATATAAATTTATAAAGTTTACTACTCAAGTACGTAGTGAAGTATCATAAAGTTGAGAAAATTATAAAGTACGATCGCGATTTGACCGTCGTAAATAGAAGATTGATATCTTGGTTTCATCCATGAGTTTTAAAAAACGTGACATTTTTCGATATTTACATAAGCAGGCCCTACACATTGAGGGGATACAAAGCATCTATTTAAGCCACTGTATCTTCTAGTACATACTCCAAAAATCAAAAACACCGTTCTGAAAATTGCGCTCGACAAATAGATAGTCTGGCGAAATTAAGGACTAACCTGATTCGCAGCAATGAAGTCGGGATCGTAGATAGCCGGCCGCGGTTTCATAGCCAACATCTCCTTGCGGAGTTTCTGCTGTAGATTGTAGTCGATGACCTTGGCCCGCACCATGGCGTCGGCCAAGTTCATCGGGCTGATGTCCCATCCATCGATAACTGACGTGATAAAAATATTAGTACTAGCTGTTTCGTGGAACTTCGTCCGCGTAAGCTTGCGAAGAGAGCCTTCCTATTGGAAAATCCATTCTTAGCAGATGTCTACTAACTATAAAGTCTTTGCCAAGTTTCATTTTTGTTTGTCCTGCGATGTTCGTGGATTTCATTTCGTAGATTTCTTTATACTTGGCTTTTCGCTTTTATATATGAATACACTGTTAGATAGATTGATTTTAAATTTGATTATAGTTTTTGATAGGAATAATCCTCGGAATTTCGTAGCTAATATTTCGCTTTACAAAATTTTTCGTAAGTAATATAGAATTGAAAAGATCCTCTACTGAACTTAAAATCACTGACAAACATAACTATATGCATACTAGAAATACGAGTTTTTTAAGCAAAGGTGCTGGGCAGATCGGCAATTGGCTCATAATTGGCCAATAATAAGTGACAATATCAGGAAAGTGGCGGGAAGTGGCTGGATCTTCATAATGAATTTAAAACTTTAATAGGACCAAATAGTTTTAATGGATCAACTT
Organism: Charaxes varanes; assembly: GCA_024363005.1. NCBI lineage: Eukaryota > Metazoa > Arthropoda > Insecta > Lepidoptera > Nymphalidae > Charaxes > Charaxes varanes. Next base: position 4,125,259 of record JANCMC010007202.1, on the reverse strand, counting down.
TTATTTTTATTTCATTATTTACGCTGGTAATTGATTCCACAGAGGAATTGTGCGAGGTATGAAGTTTCTTGAAAATCGCACGGTTGTGGATTTTAGTGTTACATAGCCCATTTACCGAGAAAGTCTATAGGCTATAATATCATCGCGCTACAATTGAACCTTTTTTTTTAAACTAATTTTACGTGAACGAAGTCGCAAGCACAGCTAGTCTTACATATAGCTCAATAAAAATGGTGTTATAGTAATAAATTATGTATTTTAATAATAGTTAATAAAGTAATTAATTATATTAAACTGTGATTTTAATGATATTCCATCATTTGCTTGTCTTTTTAACTAAAAACTTATTTTAGATAAAGGGACAAACATAGCTGTATCTCAGTGTTGGATGGAGATATCGAAATAATTCTTGGATGGGCAGACAGAGAAAGTTGAAACAAAGCATTCTGTATCATTAACTCACTTTAGACCTAAACCTTAATCGGTCACTTTATGATTTAGTGCGCGATATATAAAACTGAATCGTTGTTCGTTAGTCTTGCTAAAACTCGAAAACTTCTGGACCATTTTAAATTCTGTTTGTTATGTTTTATTCCCCTTATTTCAGTGAAGAAAGGAAAAGTGGGAATATTATTTACCAATATAAAAATATGCAGATTTTGTCCCTACTCTAGAATACTTCAAATAGATAATGCCCTTACTTTTAAGTGACGTCCTTTTGAGTGACGTACCTTGCTACATTATTATTTCATAAAACATTCGGCCGGTATCAGGTTTTATTGAAAAGCCATTAAGGAGATTGGTTGATATCTAACAGCAGACGAGACAAAATTTGGGCAAGACAATGTCTGCCCAGTCCGGTATTAAATAATAGATAGCCTAACTACGAGAAAATAACCATTAATTGCATATTCTTCCCGGTGGCCTAAACTCCTGGCCAACAGATGCGCTGCCGGCCCTTAATGACGAGTTTAGGCCACCGGGAAGTTTCACAAACCGAACGAAACGCGACGACAACACCATCACTAGACGTGACAGCATTGCCGCCACTTCACACCTATCTCATATGAGAAAGAGGTACTGGTACCCGGACGCGCCAGCCCAATTCGGCTACAAGTATGGCACTACCTCTAATTTAATTTTTAAAACTTGTATGTACACACATAACTAAACGAAACAATTTTAATATTCTACAAAGTGAATTTGCGATGTTAGTTATAAGATTGTAGAGAACGCGGGGGTTCCAAGGATGAAGTTAGATGGCAATCGGGCATCTAACTCGTCCCACGGTCACATCCTCTGCAATCTAAGCGGACCCTGATCCTAGACTAGGATAACGCTAAGAAGAAGCAAGAGGAAGATTCTATAAACTGCATTGGCAGACCTTTAACCAGAGATTTAACTGTCCTACCATCAAAACAAGAAGTTTGAGACGAGTGGAAACTTGAATAAGTTAGGTTTAAAGATATTTATTCTTAATAAGACAATACAGTCACTCACATACTAATATGGTTAGTGTACAATTATTGCATCTCATCCGTTCGTAATTCACCCAATACATTCATAGTTTTGAGGTTAGATGTTCTGCTAAGAAAATTTCGAATGTATTGAGTAAATGTATGCGTCTTATATGTATAGGAAGTTTATTGTAAAGCTGTGCTCCTTCAAAAGTTGGCGTTTTTTGCCGAAATGAATTGGTCTTGGTCTAGGAGCGACCAATAAACTAACACGTCTATTACTCCCTAATACTTAATAAATAAATAAAAAAACAAATACGCTCTGCCGACCATCACCAAAGCGTACTGCTTTACTGCATATCGAGATCTAGTTGTGAAAATGCCTAGCTAATTATCGTGTAACAATGTAATTAGCCCCTAAGTCTTCGCCGTTTCCCAACTTATAAGATTTTGTATCTCGGGAGTTTTCCTCCACTCGAAATTTCACCCAAACTTCATAGATTTCATCATCTATTATTATGCCGGAGCCAGACATAGCTTCATTTGATAATCACATATACATCTCATATGACACATATACATCTCATAATCACGTATCACATTCAACAATCATTTCAATGATCATTTATTGTGGTCAGAGATTTTGTGTAGCTGCGCAAAGTTTTGTAGTACTTTGTAGTATTCAAGGACATTATTGTTAATTATTATTCAAGAAATTACAATATATGAAAGTACATTATCTTGTTTATATACAAAACTCGACTGTATTTACAAGCCTTTGTTGTATTTAATATATAATTTTATATACAACTGTCATATAATGACGATTTTATTTTAATCTATATGTTTGTAACACTCTACTGTAAAAATGGGAATTTGGGTTACAGCAATTTACGTGGGAGGTATCGATTTCGTTGTCGGGTTCACTTCAACGTTGATAGTACCTATAATTTCTTCAGTTTCTAATAATCGTTTTTACATTGTTCCGAATAAATACTCACTGAAAACCCTAAAAAAACAAGGTATATTTCAACAGGGATAGTACAAGTATAAGCTAAGTAATCAGGCAGTTGCCAAGTTACACTTAATTCGTATTAAGTAGTAATATCGTGATATTTAAAGGACAATAACTCTCGATACACTTAACCTAGTTACTATTACATTTGTTGAAGTATAATTCAGTCCACACAACTTTCTCTAAGAGTAAATCAAAAGCTAAAACTCGTATCGTTCCACACAATATTTGTTCTCTCTAAATCTAAGATGTGGGTGGTCTGGAGCAAACTTCGTCAAACATTAAACCGTGCTAAGATTTGGATAAAACCGAGTGGGTTGGCCGGACTTTTAGGCCCTCGAGTTTGACTTTCATATTTGGCTTAAAAGTGCATTGTCTAGAGACAGAAGCAGAAGAATCTAGAGAATGGACTATATATTTTTTTTTAATTTAATAAAACATTGAAACCAGTCTGTCGACGCACCAAGAAGGATTATGTGTGCACGAGCTGGGGAATAAAATATTTTAGATTTAAAAAAAATTATCGACATCATTCAGCATTAGGTTTTCATACGAAAATGTAAAACTATAAGTTAGTTTTTTTCAGAAATATAAATACTTATTTTTCAGATATATTTTCTTTGTTTTTTAATAATATAATGCAAGATATAGTCGTCTTCACAGTCTGTCCATTTTCCCTTTTGTCTATGGTAGAATTTTGAACGTTTTATCCGATTTTGATGAGATTTTAATTAGTTGACTGAGTAAGCCATAAGGTTACGCTTAGGATACTTGAGTTCTGAAAAAATTATTGTCCATATATGAAAATTTAAAAAAGTCTGACCGGTAAATTTGAATTTTAATAATTCTAAATTCGAATTTTCTAATAAATGTAGTTTAATGTTGTCGATAGATGCGATAATAATACATAAAATTAAATGTTTTTTCAAACATTAATACTGACAAGAAAAAAAAAAAACAAAATTTGTATTACCAAAAAATGTGGCGTAGTTACCTAATTTAAAATTGACCCTAAATTAGGGGGCTACCCGTGGAGTATACAATGAAAATAAAAAAGAAGAAGAAAAGAAACCGAAATTAGAAGTATTTTTATATACATGGCTAAAATAGTGGCGTCGGATCTAGCCAGTATGCGATAATAACGGACGTTCCATAGACAACATACGTGTTTTGTTTACGCGATAAACGTTTTTTAATAAGCGTAAACGTGCTTTATCTCCCTAGGCTATATGATTTAGGTAAAATATCGTTTTCTATTATTCTGTGGTGGGTTCTTTATGGTTACCACATTATAGGTCACGATATTAGATTTACAATAGCGATCTCTACATGATAAAGTACCTCGTGATACTGTATGGACTTTTCATAATGACAAGATTTAAGTAATATTCGTATATAAATTATTATTATGCTCTATTTCAATGCTTTACTTACATTAAACATTGAATACAAATTCGTCTGTAAAAAATTCGTGTGCTTTTTACAGACGATTTTTTATTCGAAATAGGGGAATTTCTAATACGTCAGATATTTTGAGACATAGATATTTCTAGATGTCTTCACTCTTTTTAATTTTGTATTTATATATATTCCTAATATACGGCACAAAATTACGGTTTTAAAAATAAAATAAGTTTATTTGCTTATATGTTATGTCAAAATAAAGTAACCTCCCGTTTATATCAGCCAGCAATAATTATATATTATGTCGGATCCAGACATAGCTTCGTTTCAATGATCACGTAGTGTGGCCGGGGACTTTGTATAACTTTACAAAGTTTTGTATAACTAAAGACTTCAAGGTCACAAATGTACAAACACTTTGAGTTACGTCTGGCTCCGGTATTAAGATAAGAGGTTAAAGTTAAGCTTATTATCTTTATTTGTTGTATATGTATACATATGTAATGTAAAGGTAAAAACACCTATACAATAAATAATAATAAATATATACAGGATTAAATGACACACGGACGTCTGTTCCTAAGGTAGACAAATTAATGCCTGTGTTATAGGTAACAGCCGCCTTTTATACATTTTTTTTTTGAAATATATAATTACATACATATAGATAATACACCCAGACTCGAGGTGGGAATCGAACCCACGACCCCCGGAGCAGAATCAGATTTTTATTACAACGAAAATATGTATAAGGTAGTAGCTGTTTCGCTTTGCTTGTCCGCGTAAAACTGGCGAGCATATATATATATAATACACCCAGTCACGAGGTGGGAATGGAACCCACTCAGTGGTAGGCAGGGTCACTGCCCACTGCGCCAACGGGCCAGGCAAGTAACGTTTTTTTCCTAACGGGCTTCGGACTGAAAATCTTTAATCATTTACTGCACTAATTTTTATTATTTTTACGTTTAATTTTTCTTCGCTAAACATAAACTTAATACAGAAACATATACATGTATGGTTGTTTTTTCAATTATGTCAAGTTTCGTATAATTTTCTTCACGGAAGCCAAGATTCATCTTTCCTGCCCTCGGGGATGGAATTTGTTCCTAAATTAATTCCCGACCACCCGTATGTTTTTATGTACAAAAACAGGGGCATACATGTTTCAGATAATACATGGAACGCTAAAAGGAAACCAAAGATTCGCTAATTTCTACCAATCGAATCTGGAATAGATTGAAAAGGAAATTTCTTAGTTTCAAAAAGCGACTTATTTTAAAATCTCATTATTTAGCCTACCTTTTTTTAAAATTTGGGTCATTAAACCGATTAAAAAGTCATTATTATTTTAGAAAATGTTTTTTAACGTTCAAATTATTGTAACCTATGTACTTGAAATAACTGCAGCATGAATTACAAAGAATGCTGAAGCTAATACTTTATCTAATTACAAGACAATATTATATACTAAATGAAAAAAAACTACCTTACCTAGCGTATCGTCATCATAAATCTATACCTACTCATTTTTTTTTTTTTTTCAATGTTACAAGCGGGCAAACGAGCAGGCAGCAGGCACTGAAGTGCCTACCGGCGCCCATGGACATCTGCACGACCAGAAGGCCAGCAGATCGGCGGACAACTTAACAGTAACGCCATACTGCATGCCTGCGGGTCAGAACTTTCAAGAGATGTATGTGAAGGTTCACGGATACATAGCGCTGATAATTTGTTTGCTGGGATCCATCGCCAACTCAGTAAACATCGCTGTGCTGAGCCGTAAGGAAATGATATCATCCACAAACTCAATTTTGACCGCTCTGGCTGTCGCTGACCTGTTAGTTATGATCGATTACGTGCCGCTAGCTCTGCACATCTACACGAATATAGCCGAACCCCTGAACAGAAATTCCTACGCTTGGGCGGTCTTCGTGTATTTCCACTCGATATTTAGCCAGACCTTCCACACGATATCAATCTGGCTGACGATAACGCTGGCCGTGTGGCGGTTCGTAGCGATAAAGTTTCCGCAGAAAAACAAAGCGCTCTGCAATAAAAAAAATACAAACATCGCCATAGCGGTAGCTTATTTTGTTTGTCCAATCGTTTGCCTGCCTATTTATTTTGCGATGGATATACAGGAATTGCCGCATAGACCTAAAAACAGTGAAAATAGTACTGTGAACGATACAGACTTTGTGAACGTTTCTTACTACGAACCGATGTATGCGTTGTCGATGACGCACAATCCAAATTTGGTGATCGCAATATTTTGGATTTACAGCGTGTTTTTGAAACTAATACCATGTGTAGTGCTGTCTATTTTGAGTGTGTGTTTAATTTTAAAAATGAAATCCAGCGATAGGAGAAGGCAGAAGTTATTGAAGAAGTCAACCATCGCGACGAATGAGGTAAAGATTTGAAATGATTATTGACAAATATCGCACGCACGCTTAATTATAAACTGACCAATTACGTTTTAGGTGTAGAGTGAGTTAATTATACATTCAAATCCGTCTCAACGTTTTCTATCTGCCAATCTAAGATCGTTTAACACATTTGTTCACGTTAAATAAGAATTACTGGTTTGTTCTAATCTATTTAAATAGAAAATATTAAATTCAAAGATACTTCCAAAAAAAGTCCTTTTAAAATAGGCCATAGAAGTAGACACACAGGCAAAGTTTTGTGTATAATTGAAATAGTCTTTTGACTTAAATAAAATACACGGGAAAACAGTTGAAAAACTTCAATATTATTTAAACATTATATATAAAGCGCCTGTAAAAAAATATTAGCAAAAACTACCAAAAGGAACATTGCTCTAACATAAAACCCACGAAGTCTTAATAAAACTGGAGTTGAAAACAAACGTCTACCGAAAGAAACAAAATTCATCTTTAATGCTTAGCTTGACATTTTACTTTATTAATATTATCTATCTCTGTTTAACCTTTTAAATAGTTTAGAAAAAGGTAAACTTCCAAATGGTAGGTATACCTATACGAACTTCTATCAAAAGTTAGGAATACGTTGGTATATTATATTCCCATCGATTTAACTCGGCTAATGGCGCAGTTGGCAGTGATGTTACCGTTCGCTCCGAGGGTTGTGGATTCGACTACCGCCTCGAGTTTGGGTGTCATATCCATATATGTATTTATAAAATGATACAGAAGAAATAAATATTTGTGTAATACAGGTGCCTGTTACCTATAACACAGGCATTGTCTACTTCAGGAACAGACGCCCGTGTATCATATAGTTCTTTAAATTTATTAAAAGAAAATAGATTAGATGACGATAATTGTGACTGCTTTTTTTTAATTTATAAAGCTTTTAGTGTCTGTTATTTGAATGAAGATTAATGGTCCACTCTACGTAGGTTACTAGAGTTATTTATTATCCGCCTCCTGTATTACCTTCAGGCACTACAATCGCCAAGTATGGCCCAGTGCCAACGTTGCAATAATACACATTACAACCACACCGTTGTTTTAAAAAATAGTGGACCAAAAGTAATTTTATTAAATATAACATTTTACAGATTAATACATTTAATTACAAATTAAGAGCCTGTCTATGTCATTTAAATATCGGACTTTTGTTAACTTAGTCTTTAAAACGTTTCCAGAACTTTAAAAAGGTTTCTGCTAGTCAGTTGGTCTATATGAATTTTTAAGGATTATCTTCGGTATTGTTAATCCGATTTTGATGGGAAACTTTAGTCAGCAGTTTTTAACGCCAGAAATATTAAGAAAGTTATAAGCTGCAAATTTGAAAATGATATAGACTAAATTCCAGGCATAAGCTATTGTCGATACTCAAAACGTAAATAACATTTTGTTCTGTTCTTAAGCACTTAAGCCTTAGACAGAACCTTATGGAAAGAAAGCAGGGAGGCCTTTGCCCTGCAGTGGGGAAAAATAGGCTCTAAATAATGAATAAAGTTTGTTCTTAAAATATACCTAGTTAAGTTTTTATAATTACATATATTTATAATGTCCTACCAGATTACTAGACAATTTAATATGCGGGCCGTGACTGGATTCTTTTGAAACTGATCAGCCGATATTTTACTAATGTCAAATTTTTTACACGTCTATCTTGTCATTGCTTCTTCAACCATGCATGTTCCATACGCTAGGATGTTCTTTGTATTAAGTGATATTTTCATACCTACTGTGTCTTCAATACGTCCGTTTGATTTATAGAGATATATTTGTTCATGTTTGAAGTATAGAATGGTAGAATAACTATATTTCTTCTTCCTAGCGTTATCCGGGTGGAGTAGTACCTGGGTCCGCTTAGATTGCAAAGGATTTGGCTGTGGGGCGAGTTAAGATGACCGATTGCCATCTGACGTCATCCTCGGATCCGCCACAAAAGCACAGCACTACACTGACTTTCCGATGTGCCTCAACGCACGTTTCGCTTCGACACCGAAGCATCACCAGGAGATAGACTCTACAAAGGTTGTTCGTAAAGTTTAATAGACTTTAATAGACTCACTTAAAAAATGGTTAGTATAGTTCAGACTACCAAAAATGTTTATGCAATTTTTGTGTTCGAATCGCATACACCACCTCACACAAGGTCGATTGAAAGGCGTGATAATTTATGTTAATACATCAGTATGTCAGAATTTCTTTATTTTTCTTATGTCTAGTAAAGAAACACAAGCAATCATAAACACAGATGATACCACATATATGCAGTCTGACGTTGAATTTTTATAAAAAGATAACTAACAAAGCTCTTCTTAGCATATCTTTCTTATCTCCTTTGTTATCTATGTTTTCCTGAAAAATATATATAAATACATTGGCTCAAAACTGTATTTATTTTTTCTTATCTTTTACATTCGTACAAGTATATCTGGGTGATTCTAAACCGATATGACTTAGGAACCATTAAGAAAAGATGATACCCATTTTTTAAAAGGTCTTGCGTGCCTTCTCGTTACACAGTCGTAAATGCCTATTTATTATTCGATTGTCCTTTTTAATCATATAAACTACCAAAATATTCAATAATAGTAGCGATACTGTTATACAAGTTAGAAATCATGACTTACCATACAATGGATAATTTAGTCACATTAACAATAAAGACAATTTTCTCGGTTTGCTGTTTCATCAACGTATAATATACATGAATTGATTAGAAAAGAGTTCAAAAGTGGATAAAAAAAAACTAGTTTCTTGTTCAAATATCACTTTATTTATAAATATTTAAGGCCTATTTCTTCGCTTTCCTATAAACTTCCTGATAAAACCGACAAATCTTTCAATGTGTGACATAGGTACCTGATTAAAAAAATATATATGCATAATAATGCTAAATAATGACTTTCAGAAGTGTTTGCAAAATACCTAAGTGAACAAACAAATTTTGAATATGATTTAACTATATAAGAAAGTGTTTCTCAAAATTACAATTTGTGACTTTCAGCTTGCTATCAGGGAGTTTATCGAAAAGCAATTTACAGTCTTTTTTACGTATTATTTTAGAACTATTTTAGCTTACAAATAAAATAACAATATTTCTAAAAACATCTTACATCTAATAGAAAGGTAAAAGAGAAAATTCCGTCAGTTAAAAAAGTTCGTTTGAGAATTTCTCTATACATTCGTCATGAGAATGTTATACCACTAGTATTCCAACAGCTATTAACACAGTTTTGGGAAAGTGTCGTCAGTAAGCCGCGACAGTGAACCTACGGTGGTTTGTAAAGGGAAAAACCGCCTAACAGGTTAACTACGGTTAATTCGACTGTATGTTAGTTTATTACATTTTTTTACGCGATAATTCTTCTTTGATAGAAGAGACTGCATAGGTGGTTCCTTATAAATTTTATCGAAATCAGTCAAGTGATTTTTGAGATATCAACATAAATCTAAAAATTGCAAAATAAAGCTGATAAAACAGTCTTGCGTGCTTATAACTGGATTACATACATCCTAAAGGGGGTGGGGGGTGGGGGGGTAAATAAAAATTCCAAGTTGCTTAAGTTATATTTGTTTGGTTAAACCGTTTTAAAATAAACGTGATCACCTGGCGGGCAGACCCTCAATTCACGGTTCCTTCATTCACAAAACACATGCTCGCCATTGCGGCACCATCCCAGGGCTGTGTTAATGACTCTTGGTAATCAATGTATGAGAAAATTATAATTTTTGGCGTAAATTATCAAAATTCCTCCTTGTCCCGACAAAAAAAAAATTAATGAGAGTTATGAAATAAAGAAATTTCGCAAAGACTTCCTTAAATCCTTAACTCCGTTTGGTGCTTTAATTCCCAACCGACTAATTGAAAGTAAAATCGGAAATATCTATGTACATATATTAAAATTGAATCCCTATTTCCACTAGTCATGGCATCGCGCGTGAATGGCCTTACCGATTTCGCCGATTCTTTTTGTTTGTTTGTTATTGTTTGCAAGAGGTTCTTATGAAAGAAAAAAAAATAAGAAAATGGCGCGAAAAATTAGAAAATTTAAGAATAATTAAACATCATACTAAATTGTTAGGACAGGGATTGGGAACGGTAAGGTAAACGGGAACGGGAATAATATGATAGGATAATAGAATATAGCAAATAGTAAGTACCCAACCCTACGTTCAGGCAGGACAACGTCTGCCGGTCTCCTGGTTATTTATAATTAAGAATTAGAAAGTGCTTTTAGCGTATATATAACTTAAAGCATCTTCTGAATGTAACGTCAATCTCATGACTCATATTTGTACGTAAACAAATTGATTATTCTAGATTAAATCATTAATCAGGGGCGAAGTGTGTTTTGAATATGTTAGTGACGTTTGACTTGTCGTCCTTCATCGCTATGATAATGGACAGGCTGATGACGGCTCCCAGGAGTACCCCCACCGTGATGGCCAGCACTCTGGTCGCGAAAGTCCACTTGGAACACGCCCAGTACTGCTCACGTATTACACTGAAATCAAAGACATGATATGATTTTTTCAATTGATTGACCTATTGGGGCAGTGACTCTGCTATCCACTCCGGGGGTTATGGGTTCTATTCCCGCTTTGAGTCTGAGCGTATTTCTACAAAAAAAATGTGTCTTATTATTATCTGTTACACAGGCATTGTCTACCTTAGGAACAACCGTCCATATGTCATATATAATCCTACATATACATATGTATGAATGTATTGAAAGACATACTGTCTGTAATACGCGTATGTATGGCTTTTATTTGATTTTTTTTTCATTTTGAGGGTTTTTATTTTGTTTTTTTGCGGAATCCTAATTACTTTTCTAAAAGTAAAGTAGCTTATGTTATTCTTGCAATATTAGCTACTGCTTGTGAAAGTCCTGTCAAATTGGCATGCCCTCTATCTGCGATAACAAGAATGAAAAAGTAGACACAAAAGCGGACACACAGACACAAGTATATATAGTCATATGCAATAAGAAAAAAAACCGACGTTACGAGTAGATATATTATTTATAGATAATTATGTGACCTACAATTCTTACCTGAAGGACTTTATGATAAAACTTACCGTTTAGTTGAAAATCAAGAAAAACTGATTTTTGTTATTTTTGACCTTAAATATCTAAGCCATTTGTAAAGCTAAAATAAAGGTCTATATAGAAATTCTTTTGGTTCTGTTTGATTCTTTGGTTACCACCTTTAATTGACTGAGATGACTGGGCTATATTTAATACATCTATAACGTCACACGCGTTAATCTCTATGCGGATTTTTTGATAGAGCGATAATTCTGTCGTGGAAGAACATCAAAATATATTGTTTATTTTTTATATTATATGAAATATTATTTCCTTTTGTAATGCCGAAGCCAGACATAGCTTCATTTGAATGATCATGTAGTTTGGTCGGGGGGCTTTGTGTAGCTGCGCAAAGTTTAGTAAAACTTTGTTGTCTTCAAGGACAAAAATGTACAAACACTTTGAGCTAAGTATAGCTGCGGAATAATAGTGACTCGCGCTGGTTTCGTGCGGGTAACGCTAATAAACAAACAAATTTACCTACATAATTAAAAAGAAAAACCAAGAGGAAATTTTGTATCAACTTGTACGCGGACTGCTTGTAGATATGAGCTGAAACTCCAAAGTAAACGCACCTTGTGGGGGGTTCCTGCAGCCTATTCTCATTTACAGTATTCATACTACCAACATATCCGTTATTCACATACACAAAGTCACTGACTGTCGACACATTAGGAATGCCATGCGCATGGTAGTTCACATACGGACCATACGGCTGGGTACCAGGATTCAAATCCACTTTGACACTTTTCGGGTAAGGATGCGACATTTTGTGTTATTCTATGTTAGGCGTGACCACATAGAACGGATTCCGTTGTTCTACTAAACAAAGGTATTGAAAAATTGATAACATTTATCATAATGATAACGGCTGATACCCTAGATTTAGATCAATTTGTTTAAAGTATTCTCCTGCATAGTTAGCAGTGTGACGGATCTTATTTATCGACACCTCCCACGTAAATTGTTGTAACCGCTAATTCTCAACTTCACAGCAGAGCGTAACAAACATGTAAATTGAAATAAAATCGTCATTATATAACACATTTGTTATTATATACAATTATATATTCAATAATGACGATTACATTATTGCATACAATAAAATAAAGTGACTATTACATCACATTTAGTTTGTAAAGCTGGTATTTTGGAGGTACAACAATTTACGTGGGAGGTATCGTCATTATACTTTTATGTATTTAAACAATTTCAATGAAAATATATAAATATACATTTATTTGCTAACATCCTAAACACATAAACAATTTGGCAGATTGTGTTAAAAAATAACTTAATGAATTGTAATAATTTTACTAATAGTTCCAAATCTATATGTCTTCTGTATTGAACTACGATATCAAACAAGAGTGCAGTATGCCTGCATGGTAAGCAGCTATCGTGGCCTATTAATATACGAAATGAATTATAATTTATGTCCAAAACAAACTTTAAAAAGATTATTATAATTCCATACTGTTTTGTGCAATTCGTACAGTATATCCAATGCAGAATTCTATGGTAACAAAATATAAGCTTGTACACATTAAGGATATCGCTCGTGCGTTATCGGTCTTATCCCTGTCTTCCAACATTGTCTATATCCTCCTCTTCTCTATCTTATCTTTTTATCTTTCTCATTCTCTCATCTACCCTCACCACCCCATCCTCGGAACCCCCACGGTCTCTACAACCTTACGACTAATATCGCAAAGTTCTTGTCGGTGCCGAAGTGCTTAACGCTACGCAAAGCACTTCAGCAACAGTTGTCAAAAAGCAAAGTAGTCTCTAAAACAATATCAAATTCTAATTGGGAGGCCTAGTAAAGTATACCATCTACTGCAGAAAATCGTAGAATTAATATACTAAACTTACTCATTACAGCTAGGGGTGAAACGAGACCTGTACCAAAATTATAATTACTGGTTAGGTAAAATCTCTTTTAAGAGAGGCTGATGCTGAAGCATTCCCAGGTCAACACCTCTGCAGTAGTTTCACTACATTTTGACGAAAACTTTCCTTTAGATCAAGATTTTGCAAGTGGAAATTGGAAAAGAATTTATACTTTCCAAAACTACTATCATAAAGTATTAATAGATTATTGTGATTTGAATAATTCAGTGCTATTATAGACTTACTTCGATCCACTACAACAGAGGTTTAATTATGTTATAAACTATGTGTTGTTACGTCAAATTTCATATAACGAGTTTGTTTACTTCACATGTTTTATATGCTATTAAAAAAATTTATGTGTTTAACCATAACTAATACTTCTTACACATTATAGCGTCTATTGCATGTTTCCTAGCACCAGGTGATAACAAACAATTACTCAAGATGAATTCCGGATATTGTTAAGAAACAAATAATAGAGAGTTTTACCAAAAATTAAACCGTACCTATTAATTTTTCATCAATATCCGGAATCCAGGTAACGGCTACCTGGTACATCGTGAGTTTTATAATGACAAACAATCACCCTGTGCCCGCGAAAGCGTAAAACCCATTTTGTCAAGACCTCACCACATGTAAAAACATTGTATACAGTAATGAATTGGGGTAAAAAAGTGGATATTTAAGTATTGCAAAAAGGTAATCCTTATTCAGTTAATTTTCAGAGTTGTATATAACAATAAAGAACGCGTTTAATAATTTTGAAATAGAAAATGACCAAGGACGTGTCGAGACAAGCATACAATGGTTCCGTATCTGATACGCTGTAAACGTATTTGTGAAATAACTCCAAAGTTGTTGTCCGATCTCGTTCAAAATAATTTTCCTAATGAGTTTTTACTGTGTTCTATCAAAAAGGAAAATTTCAAGTCTCTATGTCTAATAGTTTGGAACCGCTAGGGGGAACCACCTTACGACCAGACAGACGGACGGACTGACAGAGCGAAATTATAAGGGTTCCTGGTAGTACTGCGGAACCCTAAAAAGGTAATGTATAGTAGTTATTACTAAGAGTTTTACATAAAAATAAACAAAGTGTGAAATAATTTTGAAAATTCCATTTATTTACATACATAAAAGCGAAAGGTCAGGGAACAGGAAATCTCAAAAACCGAGGGACGTAACAGATGAAATTTGGCAAGGCGGTAGTTTATAGTTTGTTTTTAAATTATTGGGCATACTTTTTAGACATCTTTAATATTCCAGTTTCCCTGCCCTACTGAGCTTAAATTAAAAGCTTGTGTAAGGAGTGGGTGCGACAATACCCTGGCGTCGTCGGAGTTTGAACCGGGTACCTTGCATATTTGAGGCTAATGAGTTAGTAGGCAAATGTTAAATGTTATTTTTCGGTAGAGCCTGATTTAAATGGTCTAAAGGCAAGTTTTTATTTTTAATTTTTATTTATACGTACCAATAATTAATAATTTTACAAATCATTATAGTTGAACATTACAAAATCCTTCATCTACCTCTTAAACTATTTCATTCTAAAACGTGATATAAATGCGTCATTTTTGAAATCGCTTCTACAGTTGATTTAGAGTAGAGGGAGAATGTCTATTTTTGTGATAATAGCTTTTGGTGATGTGCAATTTAAATGCTATTTCAGCGGTGAAAAAACGATCTCAAATCCATAAGTACTAGGTTCAGATCTTGATTACGCTGCTTAAAAGAAACCCACCAAAACTCCTACTTACTAGATATATGCAAATGAAATCTAACTGCATAAAAAACTAGCTGTGCCCGCGACTTTGTCCGCGTAAAATTAGGTAAAAATAGATTCAATTTTAGCCTGAAGGTCGCTTATGGCCATCCTGGATAAATGGGCGGTTTAAGACGGAAAAAAATTTTCAAATCTGACCATTAGTTCTTGAGATTAGCGCGTTCAAGCGAGCAAACAAACAAACTCTTCAGCTTTATATATTAGTATAGATTAAAAATAATAGCTACCAAAATTTAAAAGGGTCATTATGCAGCTTGAGTTTGACTTTTCCCAAAAATGCATATTTTTGATTTTTTTTCTTCCCGAAGTTTTTATTTGCATTCTAATGAATAATGATACGTTGGAGGAGGCTGATTTTTTTGTTTTCTAATTTAATGCTACGGTATTGCAATTAGAAGCAAAGCTATCAAAGCGGTCGCTGCGCTGGCCGCTTCGAGGTTTTTTTTTTTTGCTTTAACACAGAAATGCATAGATATGTGTATAACGTTAACAGTTGAAATGCTCCAAAATGCCCTATTTAAGCATTAATAACTCAATAAAATAACCATTAACGTCGTGAACACATGTGCTCCTAATGAACGATCAAACCTAATTGAACCTTTTCTTGATCGCAAGGTTGCTTTAAGCAGCTGTCACATTCATTCACACTTATAATGAGGGACGTAAACGGTACCATCGCGAACAATAGTTGAATAGTGGTAATAGTAAATTTATCAGCAGAATCTCACCATGTCATGGTGTATGGTGTCTCTCATTTGTAATTAATGTACTCGGAGGTTTTTGCTACATGCTCTTTTATTTACTAATCATGTGCCATTATTCTTTTGTACAGTTATGTATAAAACAAGAAAATTATGACTTTACATTTTTAGAAGTGGGCGAAACTGAAATGGTACCGCTCGGGAAGCATCAGCCTTCATAAAAAATCATCAAAATAGGTTCACTTATTTGAAAAATCTAAGGTGACACACATTTCAAAATACTTTCGAATTAAGAATCTTTTCCTTTTTGACGTCGTTTGAAAAAATTATTAAATTAGACGTTGAATTAATATATGTAAAAAAAAATCTTTTCGCAAGTTACCTTTATAACAAATATTGCGTGTGCGCATTACGTCAATAATGTTATTTTATTATAATTATTTCATCTTTGTAAGGAAAACCAATACGTTATAAGAACGGACGCAACTCATACGCAAGACCAGCTGGAGGCCGCGTGTGAATCTTTTTCCAATAAATTATAAGTACCAAAAACGAACAAGTGAAAAGGGTATTTACACTTTCTTATGAAATTAAAAGTATTCTTAACAAGATTAACGAAATAAATCCTTTATATTATACAGACTTTTTGGAGAAAGACTTGTAATAACAAGAAAACGTTACAAGACATAACTAAATTTGTAATTAGCTGTTTCCCATCCCAAAATCCTTTCTTAACGGATGCCTACAAACTGTAAACGACCTCCTCGCCAAATTTCATCATTATACATTCCGCGGTTTTCGAGATTTTGTGTTAGGTGACCTTTCGATATAACATGCATGTGATGAAATATTTTACGCTTGCAGTTCTTTTGGTATCCAGTCGGAGAGCGGTCCGTACTGCTCGGTATCGCTGCGAGCGGCGAACGTTCGCGAATCTGTCGCGCAACAGTGTTCGCGCGTTCGAGACGCAGTTCGGGCTCTTCTCGCGCTGTACACTCGCGGCAAACTGTTGGACTTTCAGCTAGCTGATGGCCCTAGCCTGGCTATAGACCATACCAGTAAGTCATCATTATGAACTAGCTGTACTCGCAATTTCGTCTGCGTCCAAACTTAGGGGACCGTCTCTACATAGAGAGCCGGTGTGCATTCGATCGGTCTAAGAGCTGCTCATTCAGATGATTGCAATATTAATACAATATGATGTACCTAGAACGAAAAATAAGGTAAAGTAATTAGATACAGTTTTAGCGTGATGATAGCCTGTAGCCTTCCTCGATAAATGGGCTATCTAACACTGGAAGAACTTTTCCATTCGGACCATTGTTTCGTGAGATTAGCGCGTTCAAGCAAACAAAGAGCTTTAGCTTTATATGTTAGTATGGATGTGAAAGTAACTCTTGTCTGTTACGTCTTTACGCCTACATCGCTAAAGCAATTTTGATGAACTTTGGTATAGATATAGATTGGGCCTTGGAGAAGGATATAGGCTACTTTTAAGGGCGAAAATGAAATTTAAAATGGTTGTTATAAATCTATAATTATAGATTTATCTAAATTTAGATATAATTATCTTTGAAACTATTTAATATTAAATTAATTATTATATTTTTATCACTTACTAGTGGACACACGTTGCCTTGCCCGCTATTAGCCAGTTAACCGATCTCCTTTGTCTTTGACAGAACATGACATGGCCGTATGTGTTATGAAAAAATAATTTTACATGGCAAGTCAGTCAAAAGACCTCGTACGAATGAACCTGAAGTATTCTGAAGTAGCGACCAAATCTTAGAAATTAACGTAATGCATAACAAGCAAAAATAAGCCTTATAACTAATTGACGCGCAAACGACATTCGACCTTAGCATGGCAAATCAATTTCTTGGTCGACTATACAAGTTTAAGAGCACACACTTTTTTTAACTATTTTTTTATAACATAGTGTACTCTAGACGCAGGTCAATATATGTGGCAAGATTTTAGGGGTTATGTAGGAAAGGTTTTGAGTACTATCCTTTATCCGGTTGGTTTCTTTTTAAGAATTTATTCCACTGGAATCTTAGGCAAGACAAGAAATAATTAGCAAATAGCGCGTCTGAAGATTTTTGGACATCGAAATGATGAGTGAATTTTCAATTAGTGGAGAAATCTTTATACAAGCATATTTGTAAAGTGGCGATTAGCTTATGTAAGACGAAAGAGGACAATAGCCGAGTTTTTCTTTAGCGCACTTTACATGAAGTGTGTTTAGAATTAGCACCTTTAAACTGGGTAGTGATTCTTTACATAAACAATTAGATGCTTTCGCTCAGAGAAAGTGAATCCTTGTTTCCACACGAGCCGTTTAATATTCTCAAACCTATGATTTTTACTCTCTCTTATCGCCTGCTTATATAAATATTTAATTTGCTATAGTTATTTTTCTACTTTTCTGTCATTAATAAAAACCCTGTGATAATCCTGTCTATGCCAATAGGACTGATGTTACGTTTCATAATTCACTTTTGGTCAAAAAATATTACTTACAAAAAATTCAAAATAAAAATGTAAACTTCATCCTTAATATCTTAAATCATTCTTAGTATTGGTAATAAAATAAGAAAGTGATAAAAAAATCAAAGTCGATTTCGAATTTGGCCGATTTTGCATTACGACTGTGTCACACAAGAAGTCATGACGCCTCAATAATAAAATTAAACGTATAGAAACGCGACAACAACACCATCACTAGACGTGACAGCATTGCCGCCACTTCACGCCGATCTCGTGTGAGAAAGAGGTACTGGTACTAGGACGCGCCGGCCCAATTTTGCTACAAGCATGGCGCTACCTCTAATTAACCTTCTTAACTTCTTAACCAAACTTAAGCGTTACACAAATGAAAATAAAATGTCCGTATAATTTTTAAATGTAGGCAATTCGATTTGTTTAAATGAATTTGTCACACGAGCAATAGCTTGTATTAATGGATTATAGAATGGCATCTTCGTGCAAGCAAATGAAAGGCTGCAAAACACGCGGTGGCCTCACAATTAGGGTCTCAGGTAGCTGCTGGATATCAGTCGATCAAACAAATCGATCTCTGAGGGATTAATAGACAAGGCCCATGTCCAAGAGTGGACATTATTGGGCTTAAGGAAGGAAGGAATTCTTGCTAAAATTGAACACGAGAGGTTATGTGTTGTAAAATTATCACGAAGCAAATGTGTGACTGTTTGTACTTGTACAAAATAATAAGAATTATTTGGAACCCTCAAACTCCCACCTACTCCCACTTTACATTACATTAAGTAGCGTTGTGTTTATTACGTATTCGAACGTCGTTTAATAAAAATGATACCTGTTTATCATTGTTTACTGCCATTAGCGTCTTCAAAGGAAAATTACGACGTATAATTGTAGCCTTTGAAACCAATAAAGCAGTATGTACATATTCGTGGACATTGTGTAGTTATTCTGTGGAATCTATGTTGCGTTTCTTTTTTTTTTGTAAGGTTTATAATAAATTTATATTTTTGTAAGGTAAGATACAGTTTGTGTAGTTGTTTGTTTGGGTGTGAGTTCTTGCATTTTTGTTTTTAACTCGCTTTTGTGGTTTATGTAAACCTCTTCACATTCATAATATATTTTAGTGTAAGATGCACAACAATTTTGGAAATTGTTAGATATAGTTTAATTATAAAATATAGTTTTTGTAATTGTTACCAGTTAAATGAACCCATTAAAACAATTACGAAAATGTATTGCATATCATAAAGATATAGTAACATTGATGGGTAGATAAAATCTTTTAAAAGATACAGATACTTTGAAAGATTTTACAAGTCATAGACAATAAGCATAGATTATAATTTATTTTATTCCATATACGAGCTTCAAAACAAATAATATCCACACAGAGTAAACACAAATAATCAGTTCAAATAAAAAAGTGTTAAATACTCGGATGCCATGTTTAGTGTGTTCACGCCAGACGACCATTATCGAGGTTTGGCGGTAAATTGTGTTCATTTCACCAGCAATTATGATACCGACAAAGGTATCGTAAATTTTTGGAAAGCGTACAATTTTATTGTTCCAATAGTATGAACATAACTGACTCCTACGACCTTGGAATAGAATAGAATATTAACATAGATATTATTTAAATATCCTTTTCTCCAACATGCTTAGATGTTTGAGCATTATTTTGACCACTTTCTTCGAGATAAATCGAACTTGCTGCACTGGTCGAGCAGCGGCCGGCAATAGTTGTATGAAAATCCATGTCTGTCGTTTTTAGAGGCAAAATGTAAAATTAAAAATTTTACTATGTAATATTATATTTGTTGTGTAATTTAAAAATGGAACGATCTTCTCTTCTGCAACATGGCGACCGAAAAAGTAACTTATCAAACGTTTAATTTAAATTTCGAACTGGATTGCACATAGAAAGCTGTTTAGTGAAAAAAAAATATTTTGGCGCGTAAAAAACTATTGTTATTAGTTGTTCGTCAACTTCGTCATTGGTTTTAAATACTTTTTCAAATAAAAGCAAAACCTCCTCGATACATTATCCAGTTAAAAGGAATAATTATAATTATTTAAGAGGTAATTATAGATTTTATTTTCAGCTTATTTCTTTAGTAAACAATTATACAGCCTGTCTAAACATGAGTGGGTAACGTTGCATATATATAGTGAAAATTTATAAATGACAAATTTGGCGTGTCCTATCTCTAGTTAATTGATTTTATGACTTTACGTACTATAATGTCAATTTTTTTCGTAATAAATTAATCTCTGTCTTTATTTCTTTCAATTACCCTATTGTGTCCCACTGCTGGGCAAGACCTCCCCCTTCTTGATCCATCTTCCTCTTTCCTGGGCCAATCACATCCACTACATCCCCTCAAAAGTATCCAAACTGTCGCGCCACCTCTTCCTCGGCCTGCCAGGTCGTCGGTGGCCATTTATTAAACGCGACAGGTCATCTATCGCGAAATCTTTAAACCCGCCTGTCGTTCAAAGATGAAATTTGGCAAGAAAGTAGTTTAAGTTAGTAAATATTCCCTAAGAACAGAGTTTAGATAAGATCAGATCACAAGACTTAATATTACGCGGACGAAGTTGCAGAAAATAACTAGTAATTACATAAAGGTTGCAAATGAAGAATGAGGATGCAAGAGTTTCGTTAGTAAAATGCATGCATAAATAATCATACTCCGTAATATTATTGGAACATGATTCTTCCAGCGCGATTCAATTAACAAACACATTCGAGATAATTCCAGGAATTATTTCATTAACACTTTATCAGTATAACGAATGGTAATAGAGAGTGAACGTCACACGTTCACTCTCTATTACCATTCGTACACATCACATTATGGGGGCAACGGGGCAGTTTATTTCTGCGGGAGGTCGCTCGTAAAGTGAAGTGAATTTACCATTATCATTGTAATAGATTTTTTTTGACAGGGCCAAATTAAGGGGTCTCGAAACTTTTATCTATGCTATATACGATACCTATAACAAAAAAAAAAACAATTTAAGACTTTTTGCCAGTCTGTTTTATTTTACGATTATTTTTCGAAATAGCAAAATGCATTTAGATGGATCTTCCAGAGGCTGATATTTAATTTTATATAGGCTTATTAATGACAGAAGAAATAGTGACAAAAAATTGAATCTATTAAAATTTCACGTTGAGGAAGATTTACTATTTTATGTCGCGGCTAACAGCTTGTCATCATGTAAAGTATCACATCTTAAGATCAATTTTTTAATAGTACTTTTAGAATATGGATTTAGTTTATTCACATTTAGATTAAAATTACAATTTCAATATTTAAAAAAATCCCTTATCGTAAATTGTCTAGGTTTTGATTTATTAAATAATTAGAAATATTATATAAACACTTATATTATTTTATCACAGTGTGCAGCTGGCTCGTGTTTTACAGTGGTATGTGCCTTCATAAATATTTATGTATGTTGTATAGTAACAGAACTATAAATAATACATACTTATATAATTTATGCCATCATATACAAGTAAATTGTGTAGGATAATATTATATTTTTTATTTATTTTGACGTCCCTACTCCAAGCAGAATAAGATAATAAATGCCATTATGACCCAAGACTTATGTTTTATATGTTTTATATATTTAAACTAAATAATTTCAAAACTAATTTTTTCCAGAGCACAGGAACATTAGCATTTGCAAAAGTAAGACAAATAAAAATAATTAATACTACACACACGAAATTCTACCTGTAAAGTGCCGGCCCGAGGTAAATTTTAGGATGGAGCGAGACCCAATGATGGCGCCCCGCCCCCACCTCTCCTCCCGTCGTACTTTTTCATCTGAAATAATTCAACAGTTTCAATTTTTCTTTCTGAATTTTTTAAATCTTAACATGTCATGTCACAAAGCTTTTGAATGGGCTGCCGGTGGACATCTATTTTTAAATGTTTTTATTTTTATACTAATATTTAAAAATGTATTTAGAATACGTGCATTAAATAAATGATAGACCTTTATTATCAAAATAATAAAAAAGGTATTTTTGTTGTAAAAGACTATTTGCGATTATTTTAAATTACAACTTGCAATTAAGTTACTTTTTTGTCTTTTAATTTGCTTACAAATTTTACTATTTTATTTATAAAAACATTCACTGTACATAATTATGGCCATATTCATTTGCAAAATTTTGCAATATAATACAAATAATTTAAAAGTAATTCTTGTTGAAAAGTAATAATTATTATTACAAGTCCTGAGTCTCCTCGCAAGACTTGTTTGAATTATAAAACAAATCGTACAGGTAGAAACTCGAATGAATGTAACTACGTGTTCTATGGCCAGCATTTTGTTTGTGTTGTAGTCTAAATTATATTTAAAATGATTAAAAAAAAAAATTCATATGCTCAGGATAATTATTATTACTTTGCAATTAGTGTTCATGATATAATAAGCCAGATGTAACATATATTTTTTTTGTTCTTTCCAGCTCACAAGACTAAGATCCAGAGCAAATTCCATGTCATTTCAACAGCTACGTAAACAAAACATAATCATCCAGTCATGTTTGAACTGTAGCTGAAATAGCTATATCATTATATTTATCATGTTTCAATTTTTATAAAGCTATGCTGAAATTGATCCGCAGTTTTTGCAGATTTTCAAGACTGACATATGAAAATATAAGTTGCAATAGTATTGGGAAATCGGCAGCAGATTTGAGTTATTGTAAGAAGACATGTGTCGCTTGGAACTGTCAAAAATTGCTATTCACTCTGTTTGTTCCGACCGGAATACAGTCAAGGTCACTAGCGAGTATAAAAAAGAGAATACGCATCAAGAAGTCACAAGTCAACTTCAATGTGACAAAGAGACCTAAGCAAATGAGTGAATCGTTGCAGCCAACTCTAAACCATTTCAGCTATGGAGGGGAATTTGATATGTAAGTTTTTTCTTCTCATTTCCAACATTTTAATTTATAAAATAGTAATATTAGAGAATTACCAATATTACTTTATTTATGTCACCCTGCCTGTAAATTATACATTTTTATATTTTAAAATTAGTAGTTAATGGTGAAGAAGAGCTATAGAAAAATCTCTTTAAAAAACATTGATAAGAATTTGTATACTTGTTTTCTTTTATTTACTATGATATTTAATAAATAAAGTAATTAACAAATATATATAGAGAATTACTTTTTATTTGATCTTGAGGAAGGATTTAATTTACCTGGTTATTTATATAATATTTTCAGTTATTTCTTTTATTTATTTCAGGCTTACTAAATAGAGTACATATTTATTATAAGTATATATACTAAAAAAAATTAAATCGTTTAATTATATGACCCAGGAATTATAGGGCTGCAAAATATTCTTTAAAAAAAATGTTAAACATTGGTCAGATTAAAAATTAAAAAGAAAGAAAAATTTTGCATAAAAATTATAATTTGAATGGTAAATTGTATTATACAGAGGAATTGCAAGATATTTTATTACAACTGAATGTATTTATTTTGTTTGAAAAAATATCTATATTATGCTTACTTGAAGATAAAGGAGAGTATTAGCTCTATGTAATTTGGGAATATTTTGTTTTAAATGGTTGGTTATGATGGTGTGCTGAGGTATGAGGTACTGTGATGTCAATTTTGGATAGAAGTTGAGGACAATCAACAGCAATATTGATTATCTTATACACAAAGATCAAACCTCAATCCATATTCAAAATTTATATTATCTCAATCTTTCCTTATAACTGGTCTGTTGATTTTTTGTGTTTGTTCACCGTTTTGATAATACTTGTACCAAACAGAACATCCATAATTAACTTCTATAGAAATATATGAAAAATCTCTTATAAAGTGCTCTTATGAATAGCATGAGATATTACCTTAAAAAGATGTATTTTCCTTCCTAGAATAACTCTTTACATGTTTATAATACCCCAACAATTAAATATATATCCTGAAAATTTGTCTATTAAAAAATATAATTTAAAAATTAATTTACATGACTAAACTGTTATATATAGCAAATTTCACTCCAAACGATCTAGGAAAATATAGTGAAGCCTTGAAATTTATTTTCATTACTAAGATTGAATATGTATATAAAATTTATTTCCTGTTGCGTTTTTTGGAAAACAATCAAGATCCGGCTACAATATTTGCAAAAGTTGTAAACTTAAATTTTGACCAAACACTTAAAGTGTATTGTTTTTACTATTTGAAACAATGTTATTAATATTCAATTATAAATCTGCTGATTCCCACAACAACGTTCAAAAATGCGATTCCTCAAGCATTTTCAATTTTAACTAGTCCATAATTAAGGCAAAAAACTGTGACAAAAAATATTGCATGAACATAGTTACGCTTACTTACTAGTAATTATTACTATATAAATGTACCTTAATATACCCAAATTCCAAGACCTCACTATTTTTTTCTTGTTTTGGTCTTTTGGCATAAATGCCTCAAATATAAGCGATCAAGTAAGCTTATACATTAGGCAGCACTAGTATTAAAGACAAACTTTTGTAGTGTTTTAATGCTTTAATTTAATTATAAAATAAATCGTTGTACATATGTATTGCTGAAAGAAAAAAAATTAAAAAATCTAGAATATAAGATTCTGTATAGGTACTTTAGAATATAGGAATTGAGCTAATAATTAGAAAATTTTGCCTGCCATTTACAACAATTAATACTTTGATGAGAAAATGATATCCATTTAATAATTTGAAGTTACTTCAAATTTTAACAAATAACAGAGCTACGTTTGGTATCTATGTCCTAGTTCCTACAATTATTGATTAAAACATCAATAGAGTTCATCGTAATTGCTTTATCTAATCTCACCCTGACATTGACGTACTTAAAACAATATTTACTCCAGTTAGTTGAGGCAACAATGTTTCTTACTATTAGGATCAATAAATAATCTAATAATATCAGATAAAAATAAGGTAATGATTATTTTAAACAATGTAGATAAATATGATAATTTATAACTTCTGAATGCATTTTGGATTTTAACTTCATCCATATTGTATACATATGTTATGGACCAAGTGATTAACGCGGGCATTATTAATAATGCTCGGGCATTATGAATAATGTCTAGTCTTTTGGGCTAAATGATTAATTACTATCTAAACTTCATTATTTATCACGTTGCACGGTGATTATTATATTGCTACTTGACAATTGGCCATGGTGCGGGGATGCAGGCACGTGTGACACGCTTTGAAATTCCGTTGAGGGAAGCGGACATTTTTTTCAAGTTGATAATGCTTAAATAAGGCATATTGTGTGTTAAAATCGAAAAAATAACCGCGAAGCGGCCAGGGCAATCGCCGAGCGTTCGACCGTTCGCTTCTAACTAATCCGGAACAGAGTTAGGTGTCACGCAAAATGTCAGCTTCCCCCGACGGAATATTACTCATTCCGCGCGAAATATAACTTCGTTGCGGATAGGTTAGAAGCAGTCACTTCGCTCTAAAATGCTCTATTGTAGGATTCATACCTCGAAAACGGTAATAACAGTTCCCGTCCCTTCTTGCACCACGTCAAATTTAACTTTATTATCAAATTGCGCAATTGTCAAGTAGCTATATACCGTGCAGTGTGATAAGTAAAAGAGTTTAGAAAGTAATTAATCACTTAGTCTGATAGAGCTACACATTATTCACAATGCCCGGGCATTATTAATAATGCTCGCATTAATCACTTGGTCCAGAACATACATGATTGCAAATGATAATGTATTATTGCGTATGTTTCTGTTGATAAATCTTTATTGTTTGTGATATTATTCCAAAAATAATATAACTAAATTAATAAACTTTGGGAGGCCTTTGCCCAGCTGTGTGATATTACTGGCTAATTAAAGAAAATTGCTTATGTATTAACAATATTAACAATAAGCCTTTTCTTCGTCTGTAACCATGTTATTTATTTAGACAATTTTTGTCTAATTTCCTACATACATGAACTACTGGTAGATTTCACTATTACTGTAATCCCATACTGTAACCCATTAATATAATTCTATAATATATAATGTTATATCATGCGCATTCGGGGCCGGATGAAGCGCGTTGTACGAGAATAATTCTACAACGCGTTTTCCTATAATGTGGAATAAACCTACCGAGTTATACGGGGGGATTACAGTATTGTTGTTGTTTATTGTGTAGTGATCAAGTTGCACCAATGTGATAATTTCTTTTTTGCATTCAGCCCCAAATAAATTGTGGCTGATTGTTATGGATCTCTTTACGTGACAAGAGGAGCATGCGAACGGTCGGTACACTTAATCATAGTGACTGTTGACGCCCATAGATATCTGTACTACTAGAACGCACATAAATCTATTGGCTTGAGAAGTAAGTATTATTTTCTGGTTGTAGATAAGACCGTCTTTTTCGCTGGGTCACATAGGTAAGAGCATAATAAGGCATGATTGTAATAATACGAGTATATATGTCAGTTCAACAGGGGATGGTTCATCTAACGAATGGCAGGGTTATTTAATTTTAAATAAATTATATATTATTTTATTTATTTTTATCATAATAAGATTAATTATATTAATTTTTTATACAGTTATTCAATATTTTAATTTAAACTTGGGCCTATTTCAGTTATGCAAACCATCGATAGACTGCAACCTTCCTGAATGGCAGAGACGTTACGTCCAGCCTCATGAGTACCACTGCACGGGCGATCAGAGAGACAAATTCGAAGACATGCACATGTCTTTTCTCAGTGGTCACTCGGCCTGGTCAGCCTTCACCATGTTTTATCTGGCGGTAAGTATATCTCGGGGTATTTTATATTGCTTCAATAAATATATAAACAGGGCTATATGACACATGGACGTCTGTTCCTAAGGTAGACAACTTAATGGCTGTCATAGGTAACAGACGCCTATTATACACACAGGCGGGAATCGGACCCACGACCCCCCGGAGCGGAAGGCAGTGCGCCAACGAGCCAGTACTTCAGGAATATAGAATTTTAAATTTTCTTTTTTAGTGGCAAAGATGTGCACGGTAATTTGTATATTGATTAATTATTATCATTCTTGTCTGAAAACATACAAAATATAGAATTTAATTTAATTGATAATTTGATTCATATTGATCTAATACTCACTGATTACAATCAATTGTATTTTAGGTAACATAATTGTAAAATATGTGTATAACTGGTATAATATGTGGGGCATTACAATTGCTTTGTGACATCTTATTTACTACCAATTTTATTTAATTACAATCTCGTTTCATTGACATTAAATATAATTTATTTTCACATCATTAAAGTCATTATTTATATAAAACATTTTTTTTTATAGTTCTATCTAGAAAAGCGGATGGTCTGGCGAGGTACTCGCGTGCTCCGACACTCCTTGCAGTTTGCAGCAGTAATGCTGAGCTGGTTCACAGCTTTATCTCGTGTTTCTGACTACAAGCATCACTGGAGCGACGTGCTCGCTGGGTACTTCCTGGGTCTGGTCCCGTCTTCTCTCTGGGTTGGACCAAGAATCTTCCGCATGATTTTTCTCTCTGCCACTAATAATTTTTCTTCTGCCCTAAGTGTTAACGTCCAAGCCTCACAACCGTACATCAATATTGGTCGTATTACGGTTTTGGAAATACGTATCTTAGTTTACCTGCTCAGCAATTTAGACGTCAACACTTTATGGAGAAAAGTTTTATATACAACATACAAATCTTGCTGCTTGCTTTTAAATTCAACATTCATATTTTACATTTTGTAAGATGTAAGGTGCCTTAGCTATGTCGGCGTATTCTTCATGTTTATTTATCTATATATTTTTTTACTTATCCGAAGATCTTTTGTTATTCATAAGTTAAATGTAATTATTTGATGTAACTCCCAATATTATTGACAATTTATCTACCGCCAAGGCTAGTATTCCAATCAATTTTGACTAAAAATAATCGAACGCACCAATAAGTCCTGAACTCTTGGAATAAATACTCTGAGGAGCATATTAAAATGGGTCCATTCGAAAGTTTAGAAAGAACTTTAATTAAAAGCAACTCTTACATTTCTTCTTCTTCTTCAAGTGGCATCTCCTATCGGAGGATGGCAACCATCATGGCTAACTCTACTTTTTAGACAGCTGCTCTAAACAGTAATCTCGAACTTAAATTAAACCACTGGCGCAGATTTTTAAGCCAGGAGATCCGTCTAAGGCCAGGTCTTCGGCGGCCTTTTATTTTTCCCTATATTATGAGTTGGAGTAGTTCATACTTTTTATTTCGCTTTATGTGACCCAAATATTCGAGTTTCCTTATTTGTACATTATATAAATTTCTTTTCTCATTTACTTTCAATTCTCTTTGCACATAGCGTATGCTCTAACCATGCGCGCGCAGAAGTAAACGGTGCTTGAGCCATTATTTTCGACTAATACTATAAAAAGATTATAGACTAACTATTAGTCTATAGCTTAAATAAGCTAAACACATATATTCAGTAGTGGATTACCGCAGACTGATTATTACTTGAACTACTTACATACTTATATGGGTTTCTTGAAAACTAGATCATCAGTTTATTGTTTGCCGCGTAGTATTCAGCTTAGAATAGTGTCATTCCTTCCGTGGATATTGTAAAAGGTGACTATGAGACTTTCAGTAGACGGACAGAACCGTCAATTTGTCTAATATTAACAACTACCCGCAGTCAAAAAACCGCCTGCCATGTACGCTGTTTATGTCAACATCCCTCTCCATAATAAAGATATTGAATTAAAATTAATTATATAAACAGTGATATTCAACTCAGTTTAATTAAGAATATTTTCATCAATGAAAACGGCAAGTAATTGCTACATATCCATCATTATGAAGGCGACCCCTGTCCACTTATCATACGGGTGCAAATTATGTGACCTCACCGGCTCGCTGGTTGCTGTTAAACTGATTTTCTGTGGTACAAACGTAAGCGTAGAGCGGTTTATGAACATCGCTTTAGTGGTACCAAAGGCGGGCAACGCATCTGCAAGCCTTCAGGTAATACAGTCATCCAACTAATTTATCCGATTAACAATCCGACGGCGTACATTTTTTCCCTAAAACAAACCATACTAAGTAAGAAAAAAAATATATTTTTTATTAAAAGAAAACGGCCTCCAAAAAACACCAAAGAACTAATATGAGGCCTATATTTTTTCCCTAAGATAAACCGTGCTAAGTAAGAAAATAATAAACAAACATTTTTTTTAATAAATAGATAACGGCCTTTAAAAACCAAGATGGAACTAAAAAGCAATGAATAAGTGGTACTTACAAACGATGTGGTAGATATCTACAAAACTGAAATTTATATAAAAATATTTTTTATTCCTAATTCCTAACTGGTCCTAAATTCCTAATCCTAATATTATACGACAGTAACTCTGTCTGTCTGTCACGCTTTAACGCTAAAACCACTAGACAAATTTAAATGAAATTTGGTACATAGATAGTCTTGAACCTGAGAAAGGACGTAGGCTACTTTTTATGCAAAAAAAAAAAGGTTGAAAAGGGTGAAGAAAGTTTGTATGGAAGTTTCGTCATTTCTAAGGCTAGAAGCTTGAAACCTATTGTTATGGCTGTTGAATAGATATAAGTTAACATGACATTCAAAGTTTGTAAAAATTTTACCCTTAAGGGGTTAAAATAAAAATAGGAGATGAAACACTGCAAGAAAAGTCGTCATTTTGAAGTTAGTGTGTTATATAATTGAAACACATTATTCTTAACGTTTACGTTAAGGCTACGTGTGCTGGACCATACATAAGGCCGGGTTGAATGCTTGCTAATTGCCTACCTTTTTTCATATAATCATTCTTTCTTAAAAAAAACAATTTCAAATCGTCAGAACTGGGCTAAATTGAAATGAGACCACACGGGAAGAACAAGCTTTCAAATAAAAAGAGAATCATCAAAATCGGTTCGCCCAGTCGAAAGTTCTGAGGTAACAATCATAAAAAATAATTAAAAATACAGTCGAACTGAGAACCTCCTCCTTTTTTAAAGTCTGTTGAAAAAGTAATTAGTGTCTCATCACATATTTTGCGCTATTTCAAAATAATATTTGTGACCGTGGTGTTATTTAATAGCTAACTATAAATAATTTGGGTGGAATTCTTAGACAATTCTACGGAACCCTTAGGTTCCGCGGAGTCCAGCTTGGGAATCCCTGCAAGAAATGTATGTATATGCTGAGTTCGGTGTGGGACGCGGTTTTCGGGGATGATGTCAGACTGCAGTAGGACATCTTAACTCATCACCCCACAGCCGCATCCTCTGCAATCTAAGCGGAACCTGGTACTGGACCGGGATAATCCAAGGAAGAAAAAGAAGTTAAAGTTGACAAAAATAAAATTGACGCCATGATGTAATCGAATGTTACAACATCGAAACTGCCATCAAAGCACAACACTGTAATAAATTATTCCATATTGATCCTATTAATAAATATTGTATTTGTACATTTCACAGATAATTTTACCAGTAAGCGGTGAAATAAATAACTAATAATGAATTGAAAATAAAAATGGCCGATCATAGTGATATTTTTTTTAAATCAGGCAATGCCGTAAACTCAATATAAGTACATGAAATTCCGCTAGTTATTTGGATGGACATGTATATTATCTAATATAGAAATTTCGAATTTACAAAAAAATCATTGCCTCAATTCCTTTTTCACTATGTCCATTTAACGTACATAATCACTAAGTACCACTTACACAGCACTAGTCCAAAAATCGATTCGTTTCGAATATCGATTTCACCGATTCATCATTCGAATTGTCCATGTATCGATTAAAAATCGAGTATTCGTCGATCGTAAGTAACGTCAGGCGCGAGTCCACGCGCCGCCGCGTTTCATTTCGACGCGTTCACGACCAGATTCGTCGCAGCCTCTTCGCTTGCCCCTATGCTCATCGCCTTCTTCTTGAGTATACCAAGATCTGTCACGTTCTCGAGGAAACTCTTGTGGGCCGACAGTACTTTAGCACTTTCTACGTCTTTTTTTAATTCCTCCATGTCTCTCTTTAACTTTGCTCGCCTGTTTTGAAACCATGTGATGACTTGAGCATTGGATAGTCCAAGGGAACTGGCTATTTCGTCCCTGTCCGCTGGTGATAGGTAAAAAATAAAAACATGCATTTACAATACCTAGAACTATATTTTGTTAACCGACTTCAAAAGAGGAGGACGTTCCTTGATATTTTTGAAGGGGGTTTTCTTTTTATTAAATAATAATTTGTTTTGATGAAGTTTTTGCCCAATAGTCATTTGCTCTATGCAAGAGGCTTTATAGTCCGACATAATTTGATTGCACGGTACGAGAACCCTCGAATTGAATACACGTCCACTGTTAACTCGCCTAATTTGAGCGGCAACGGAATTAAACGCGAGAGTACGTTTCAGCTAACTGTATTATTAGGGCCTTTTCACCGCTTGCTAATAAACCGTCTGGCAGAAGACTAGCATATACGATCAGAAACTTTGCCAAAAAATAATTGTTTAGCGACTAGATCTGTGAGATAAGAAGTATCTTTAGATACTTCACAGATCTAGTCTTGCTACTTGATGACGTTATACTTTGTACACAATGTGACCAGTCATCAAGTAGTATACAGGACAGAAAAGGATTAAAAAAATATAGTTATATAGATTTAAAAAATATATTTATGTTATCTAGTGTATTCCCCCTTTGGCCTTATTTATGTTTTACTCTGTATAAATTTTTGTAATCTACTCGTAATGCTGTTGGATTACCAATAAATCAATCAATAAATAAATAGAATGCCCATGCTAAGGCTCTTGTCCAAGTATCAGGGTCTTGATTCCACTTATAAAACACAAGCTTTTCCCCGCTACTTCGTCTGCATAAAATGAAAGGGCAAGCCCTTAGACTTCCTTAACCTAGCCCTAACGAAAAATCCGTTCTTAGGGGTTCTCTACTAACTTATACACTATCTCCCGGCCAAATTTCATGTTTATACGTTACGCGGTCTTCAAGATTTCATGTAAGGTGACCTTTCAGTTTTATTATATGGGGAATTCATTATTGCATAAATATTGTCGATATTCCCCGGCGAAAGTATTTATAAGTCGCAAGGAGCCTATTTTTCCGGTCGCAGTGCGATCCTCAAATAACTGAAAATCCTGCCGCGACGTCTAGAATTTTCATTACTGAGGGACGGGGATGAGACGCGGAATCGAAAATCTTTGAAGGGCGTCGGATTATAAATGCAAGAGGCCTTATTGCCAACCTATCAAGAAATATTTAAAGGCGCTACAGAATGTTCAATTACGTTGGCATGTGTCTGGCAGCGGGACGGAATCGGCATTTGTTCTTTTAAAAGCTGATTAACTGAAGCGCACAATGTTTATACATAGAAATGTTTTTAAACATTCCATACGGGTACGCTGTGAAATTAACTTATAAAAACTTAAAAATTTTCAATTTTCCTGAAATATGTTTGAACGAAAAGTAAAGTGTTAATTATATTTATTTACAGATATAATTGAATATCAAATAGAGGAGGTAGTGGTCTAATCAGTGGTCAGCATTTGAAACGATCGCTAGATTAAGTAGATTTTGGTGCAACCGGGTGATAGATGGATGACCCATTCTAATACTGGTTTATATTTGAAATCCGACCGCCTTCGTGTTTCTGGAGAAACGTAAAACAGTGTGACCCGTTTAATGTCACTGAGTGATATTAATCATGAGGTTGTAGTATAAAGAGTTATTGTATAACAATCTTTGTTTTAATAGACAAAGTGAAAACAAGTAAAACCTAAATTTCTTATAATAACACAAATAAATAAATAAATAGCACCCCCAAAATGTAAAAACTCAATTAATCTTGTAATTACATACTTAGCTTTTCAAAACAACAAATAAGGGATATCTGAAAATCCCATTATAATCAGTGGTAGCTTTTAAAATATTTGGCGATTCAAATATTTTCCAAGAAACTACAATTCCAAGAAAATCCGTGTAGTCTAGGTGATCCAAGGCGGAGACGATGCTCGGATCCCAAGATACGAGCGCACCACGCACAAGGTGAGGCAACCGCGAAAGGGCAATCCCGACCAATATAAAACGAGGCACATCTTCGGCAAGTGTATTCTGCAAACAACCGAACGTGGAGCATAGCCTGCTTTGTACCAAAATTAGCACAGAATCATCCAAAAAATCATCATCGGCGAAATGTCTTCAGTGACGGTGAGTTAAAGGCGCTTTTGTTAATAGGCTAGTTTAAACTCGCGTTGAAATCAATGCCTGCCCAATTTAGAATAGTTAAATTTTTCAAAACCGTAATTCTAATTTCTCATCATAAAACCCATCTTAAACTTTAAGGAATATTAAACTAAGCCTTTCTCAAGATAGACCAACAGAAATAGAAACTCATTCTTATACACAGACTAGCTGTACCCCGCGAATTTGCCCGTGTGTGCCACTCTTATCACTTAGGGGTTTAAAAATAGTTTTTTGATAAAGATCAATATTTCGTTTTTAAAAAGACCTCCACGAATATTGCATTATTTTAGAACAAAATCGGTTAGCATAAAAAAGGTTATACTGAGTCAACCTTAAAAGAGAGACATATGCTGTTGCGGATTTTAATTTAGAACTTTTAAAGGAGAACAATTTTGCCATACATGACTTTTGCGAAACTTTAACCATTTACTCTTCAGCTTTATATATTAGTACAGATGACAGCGATCTGATCTGGTGTCGAGTGAGGTGGATGTTGTGCATTAGGTGGATATGTATACAGACAGGTTCCCCTAATGGCTGTTTAAGGCTTTATTATTTATATGTTCCGGTAAAATTATTCATTTAATAAATGATAATCAAGATATTCGTTTAATGACCATATATCGAGGGAACCCCAAAAACTGCATATGTGGTATGCAAAAGGCCCAAACTGGTTTCAATTATAAACACCTTTGTATAAAAAAGTAAAAGCATATCGTGTCCCTACTTATCGTTTACTGTTAAAATACCTCTTAGGTTTTAGGGTTCCGTGCGCCAGTTTCGAAAATTTTCAAAATATATTCAAATGACGACATTGTGTAAAATGGAACCACGTACCTTCATTTGACGTTTCGTTTCGAACGTAATAACAAGTAAAAGTATCGAGAATGTTCGTGATAGGCCTTCAGTCGTCGTGGGGCACATAATCACTTATAATAAAGTTGCCCAGCTTGCTGTTTGCCGTTATTATGTGTAAAAAATATAACTAATAATAACAGCAGAACCCTATTCATAAAAATAGACTCACGCTATTTATTTACTGCTTATTTAATAGTAGTTTATTAATCGCTTTTGGATTCAAAAGGCTTCACGGGCTGAATGCAACAAAATATTGTATGACCGCCATGTTAAATATATTATATTATGAGTTGCAAATGAAATAAATTAATATAAAACCTGCCAAGGGCGAGTTGGACTCGTACAAGTGTGTTTATAACAAACTCCCCTAATATGATATTCGAGAGATGGCTTACTATAACGAATATATCTTCTTCTTCTTCCTAGCGTTATCCCGGTTAAGTACCAGGGTCCACTTAGATTTTAGAGGATGTGGCTGTGGAGCGAGTTAAGATAAGCGATTGCCATCTGACGTCATCCCTCGGAACCCCCACGATTTCTACAACCTTACGACTAACATCACAAAGTGACATTAATCGGGTCCCACTGTTTAAAGTACCTTCCGAAGCATTGAGGAGGTCGGATATCAAATATAAGCCATTCCTAGAATGGGTCACCATAGATGGGTGACCCTTAGCTTTACATGATACAATATTATGAAAACATAACACAATTATAATTTAAAATGTGCTGTATTGTATATTTTGTTGCTATTGTCGTTGCTGTTGAGATAGGGCATCTGTTTGCTGTTTAAGAGTGCGACTAAGTCGCAGCGTTCACCGAAATTGCCTCTAATATTAGGTAGCTAGTAAATAGGCTGGCGTCGATCGCTCTATACAACATACACAAACTGTTTTCACGTTTCCTTTCAATGCTCTCGGCTTATTTGTTAAGGCTTTTGAAGATAAAATCTCTCAGTATCGGTGTGTTATGACACTGTTTATATGTAATAGTTGAAAAAGGAGATAAGATACTTATTCATACAGATAAGCGATTGCAGTGCGCGTAAAAGTAGGAGCGAAGTTGAAGGAGGATCCGTAATTTGCGCGTGTCGTCCGCCATTAAATGTAATTCCGTCCGCCATTAAAGCCTTCGGTGTATCAGTGGCATACATAGAGTACATCTGGTGCCTCACTCAGTAGATGACGAGGATTCATGGGCAAATGCCAATGCAAAAGGAAAATTTAAGAATAGAAACATTACTGTTCAGAAAATGAACTCTCGCGTGTCTGGTTTTATTTTTATTTTTTTAAGAGTAAAATATATTACACGATGAATAAAATAATAAAACGTATGTGAGTAGTACAAACGAGTGAAAGCATTGTTCGTGTGATACAATGGCAGGTACCGGCTTTTGTAGAGCTCGAATTAATTTGAATAAAGTTGTGCAAATAGGTAACGGTATTATGGAAATAAATAGGTTTTGAAACATGTGGGATGACCATATTCAGAAATAGCAAATTCTTAATTACTCTTTTATTTCATCACTCTATGTTTTTGCCGATTGAGGACCAATTTTATTGGTAGTTTTTTAAATACCTGATAATCAGCGTTGTATGGCTACATGCAATTAATGTGAATGGACCTCAATTATAGCGCAATAGAGTTCGCGTCATTTGTGTCATTTACGTGACAATTGCTGTGAAAAGATGTATAAATGACCTTTGGTACTGGAATAAATGTTTCTTTCGCTGATTTGGTACGGAATTAATGATAATACTTAAAGAGTAGGGGGCATAACGAGATTCATTGTTCGAAATGTCCACTACATGTATGCATACGTCATGTAAAAGTATGTACTTTGGCATGCAATCAATGTGAATGGACCTCAATTATAGCTGTAACGGAGTTTGCGCCAGTTGTGTCAATTACGCGACAGTTGTTGTGGAAATATGAATAAATAACCCTTGTTACTGGAATAAATGTTTTGTTTTACTGTTTTATGTCGAATTTGCCATTATGCCGAATAAATCACGACGTTTATAAGAGTAACTTTGTAAATATATAATAGCGGACTCGGCAGACGTCGTCCTATCCGAACGTTGGCCTGCTTACAAATAAATAAACGCAATTATTGTATTAAACATTTATGTTAAAATATCAAGACAAAATCCATATTTCCTCTCAAGTGAGATCATATGGCACATAACTGCCATGAATATCAGTTGAATGATTAAGGAATTCACTGGGAACATACATAGCGACACTAGATTCTTATAAATTAACATAATGTATTCATAGTGAATTAATCATGAATCTCCATCATTGTGAATTATGATGAATTTGATTGCAATAACAATGCGTTTAAATTTATGCGAATTAACGTTCATGTAAATAATTTACGTAGAGGGAACGAAAAAAGAAAATGAAGAATATAGAAAAAATGCAGTGCCCAAAAAAGGCTTCAGGGTGCAAAGAATTCAATAATTGATTGTTATCTTTGCCAATAAATATGCTAGATCTTGAGCCCTTGGCTTCGTTCACGGTCTTCCTGGTCGGTCTATTGTGTTATTGCCGTAGTATTGGGAGTGCCGGCTCAGGCGGTGCTCCTGTCTAAGCTATTTAAACACATATTGTCTGTGGCCATTTGTTCGTACAGCATTTCGTGATTAAGGATTGACGTGTCCTGAGGTGACTATCTCTTGTACTATATCCGTAGTGTTTGTAATATACTAGAAGTGAAATTTATTATTTACTTTTTATTTCTAAGCTATTTAAACACTTATTATTATTGCTTATCTGGGCAACATTTCATGATTTAGGATAGAAGTATCCATAGTGTTTATAAAGTAGTAGAAGTGACATTGCAGTAGTAATTATTTCTTAACTATTGACATACACACTTATTATTTGTGATCATCTGCTCTGCACCGTAAAACATTTCTTGATAACAATCGACGAGTCCCGAGGAGACTCTCTTGCACTATATCCATAGTGCTTATAAAGTACTAGAAGTGAAATCACGATATTTTTGTATTCTTTTTTTATTTTAAACACCTTTTTCTAAAATCTTTATTGCTCCTACAATGTGAAATTTAGCTTTGCTTACTTTTTACCTGATTGACTTTCAAAATATGAGTGGTTGAATGGTTTCATAGTGTATAAGGTACTAGAAGTGAAACTGATATATGATATTTATTTAAATATTTTTTATGTCATATTCGAATTCAAATGATATTTTATTCAAGTAGACTTTTACAAGGTCGAGTGAATCATATTCTTAACTAGCTGTGCCCGCGACTTCGCGTAAAATTAGGTAAAAAAATAGATTCTATTTCAGCGTAATGATATATAGTCTATAATATTCCTTGATAAATGGGCTTTCTAACACTGAAGGAATTTTTCAAATCGGACCAGTAGTTCTTGAGATTAGCGCGTTACAAATTTCACGAAAATGTCTCCCACATACATTTTGCATGAGCCTTCCGGTCTCGTGAAAAGTTTCTTATATGTATCTACAACATTCCGGGGAAAAAGTCTGCTGATTATATAATATGATATTTACTTCAAATAATACTTAATAAGGAATTACTATTTTGTTTTAAAGATATTTAATAATTTATGTTATAAAAATAAGCAATTATTTTGTAAACTTAAGTTTCCTTGGAAGCAATAGCAATCACAAAATAAGTGATAACGCGATATTATCCTTTCTTAACTTTTTCCGTTGTTTCTTTATTATTAATCAATAAGAAAAAAAATGTCTTAGACATCTTTATATTTATTTGAAGTTTATTTGTATAGTTGACCAAGACATTGGTTTGCCACGCTAAGGTCGAATATCGTTTGCACATCAATTAGTTACAAGGCCTATTTTTGCTTGTGATGCATTACGTTAATTTCTAACAATAACCCTTAGCAAAATTTTCTTTGACTAGGAGCTGTCATCCAAAATGGTAAAGCACTTTCTTGGTTGACTATACATACTGGAAAATATATTTGAATGGTTTTAGCTGGCGTTGAGAATAGAGGTTCTTCTTTCTATACAAAATTTTTAGCGAGGTTCATTATATTCTTAACATCTAGAAATTGCACAATTCCGAATGTATCTATTTTAAAATGAAGAATTAACTATAAAATCAACTACATGTTATGTTAAAAAATAGTTTGCTCATTATAGCTTAGTCAAGAAAATTAAAAAAAATCAATATTATTTTTTTCTACAAATCATTATAGATACTGACATATTTGTAAGTAAATTTATTAATTAAATATTATAATTATTATGTCAACCCTTGAATAAATATTCAATGTACGAGGTGTCGATTACAAATAACTAGTTTTTAATCTAATAGGTATTATTAAGAAAGGCGAACCTGTTCGGGAATCCGCGCAGTACATATTTTTAATTTCATATTTAATAATGATTGACTCAACCACACGCACACACACACACACATATAAATATATTACGGTTCCGTATGATGATATTCTTATTAAGGCTGAAAAAGAGAAATTTACAAAATATTTAGATCTTGTCCATGTGATTGCGGCGATATGGAATGTGGACTCGACTATTATTGTTCCGATAGTTGTTTCGGTTAACGGTCTTATTGCCAAGAGTCTCGAGTCATCTTAAGAGGCTCTCGCTTGATGGTTGGGTCGGAAACAAAGGGCAGTATTGCTTGAGGCGCGTATTGTGAGGACGATGAACGAGATAGTAACTCTGGAGCCCTAACCAACGGCATTGGTTGCTTCGATCCTTGCTCAGTAGCCGGCGGACATCTAACTTTTATTTATTTTTAAATATTTGTATTTTGTTATTAATATAAAAAAAATATCATTTGAATAGGAATTTTAAATATATAACCTCCTTTTTTATAAAGTCTATTAAAAAATAACACTATAAACTAATAAAAATCGGTTTAGCCACGCGTCTTAACGTTTATTGTCCACAGGCAGACATTTTGCTTATTTATACAGCAGTATATTTAGATAAAATATATAAGATAATTTCATCGAAATAACTTAATAAATAACATATTATCAATTAGGAATGGCAGCGTGTATTTATAAGTAGTCAGGGTTATTTATTATATTAGATTACATTACCGGACGTAAAAAGTAATGTTCATTGTATATATTAGTAAAATTTGTAAATTATACCATTAAATTATGTTTAGAAGACATCATCAACAAATCTTCAAATACTTAATATTAAAAAAAATAATCTAAGTAGGTACATATAGAAATAAAAATTAAACTGTTAAAATATTAATCAATTACGTGACAAATGACGTGACTCCAAACAGCCAATTGTCGTTGCTGCCGTATGCTCCAATCACAATCATGAACAGGTATTTGTTTAGCAAGTCGTTACGTCATACAAGTCGCCATGATGGTCAGCGTTTTGACACTCACATTTATGTGGATTTATAAAAACGCAAAATTAACTACTAACTAACTTAGAAATATTATATTTAATAATATTTCAGTTAAGTTGACAGTAAGGTATAATTTTAACTAGTTTTGGAAAAATAGTCAACTAGCATATGATCTTAAAAAAGCACAGTAAAAACATAAGTCATGGAACTCAGTTTTGTTTTAATTGAAGATGTTGAAATACAGTAAGGCGTTTATTATACCTTTGTTTATTATAGGAGCTTTTACTTTGACCCTGATGCTGGGGACGCTGAACCTTGTGACATCTCAGTAACGTCCCATCAAAATTGAAGTCCCGTTTATAACACTGAAATTAAACTCTTTTACTAATTGCATATAACTATGTATACAACACCTATAACAAAAAGGCAAACTGATTTTTTTTTGTCTGTCTGTCTGTTTGTTCCGGGTATTCTCTGTAACAGAGGACCAATTTCGATGATAACTTCACTGGCAGATAGCTGATGTTGCAATTATTAACAAACTTTAGAAAAATAACTACAGTTGCGCATAAAAAATAAAAAACCTCTGAATTCATACGGAAGAAGGCTCGGGGTACGCCAGTGAGAGTTCCGTCAAAATTAGTCTAGGGTCAAAAGAAAAGCTAGTTTTCACTAAACTTAATCACTAATAAATTTTACACACTGCATTTACTACCCTTAAATTAATAACTCAACCTTTTCTACCGCTGAGAAATGAAGGCTATCGAAGTCAAAAGTTGAAATGTTTTTGTCTTACTTATTCTGGTCATTATAATAGATGGCGCTGTACCATCCGTTACTGCAATTGCATCTCTTTAATATCAAGCTTTCTATTAAACATTGTCAAGTAAGAAAACAAACACTTTTTGGTCAGAAGGATAGTCTTATTTGAATCGTTGATTTTTGTTGAAAGTATAATTTATAATCTTTGAATAAATCTTTTCTTATTTTCTGTCTTCATCGATAGTCTAGAGGGAAATTTAATAGATGGCGTTGTTTCTTCCATTACTGCAACGACCTTTATAAAGAAGTTTTTTATAAGTTTAATAGTGTTTTCCTTTTTCAAAATTAGTGTAATATATACATTAATCTATAATTACGTTTGAAGACATTTTAAGGTATTTCTAATATGAATATAAATACTAGTTACTGCGTTCTATGAACTTGAAATTCTTGGTAAAGTCCCGCTACCGTTTTGTTGCATAAAAAACTACTGTATAAAAAGAGAAAAATCCGCCCTTATGAACGGATACGAGGTGAAAATCATTTTGTTTTTCAGAACAATTCCATAGTACAGTAGCGATGAATTCATCTATAAAGCGGCGCAGAAAAAAAAAAAATCGAAATGCAGAATTTTCCAGCTTTGTAAATAGGTTAGTATTTCCTGTTTCGCGCCTGCTCGCTCGCATTCAGAAATTAATTTTCCTCTTCCGTTGCATCTTTTATAAGATAGTGGAACAAAAGTGGGAAAAACCTGCGGCTATTAAGGTGCAAAATTTAATTTTCACTATTCCCGCAACCGGAAAATAGGATGATAGCCGATTCGGGCAATCTGGGCGGCGGTGCCCGATTTTTTTTTCTTCCGTTCGCAACGCTGATTTATTTTCATGAGCTCTGGATGGTTTTTGGAGAATTTTACTGTCACTTTTATAGAAAATATTTCAATTTTTGTATAATTGTTTTATGAGATAATAATTTCTCATAGCATGTCAGTCAAAAGATCTAGTACGAACGTTATCTATTTGAATTATTCTCAAGTAGCAACCAAGTCAGTATTTTTTAGTATTTCTAAATAATCTTTTGACTTGTCCTTTCTTTCCTGTTCTTTTAAACTTTCTCGAAAATAAAAGGAATAAAACAAACAGAATCCAAAAAGATTCAGCCGTTTCTAAGTTATAGGAGACTAACTAATAATATATATATGTATGTGGATGAAAATAATCTATGTATACAATTAAAAAAAAGTCTAAACTAGACTCTAAATGTATATACAAAAGAATATTCCATGATCATAAAGATACCCTTTTCAATCGATATACATGTGTCGCTAGATAGTTCACAGCCACGAGAGAAGTTGATTTGCAACTTCTGAGCATTCAATACGTTACTGACGGTTGACTTAATATTTAATATTAGTTTTGATTGTCTGTATTGGGCACTGATGTGGTTTCAATATTCAATATTCATGCATAGTTACTCTTTACGCCGTTGGCTACTTTCTATATCTCCTATATTTATAACAACACAACGCAAATAATGTTTTGGTAAATTTCCTGTTGTATACATACATACGTATCACTTCTAATCTGCAACATAATCTCAAACACATACAATGAAAACCGATGACACAGTCTACTATGAGTTGGGGTTATCAATAAGATGCTTACTCACTCTGGCTTTCAAAGAAACTAAACTACGGTTGTCAAGAAATACTCATGCCATACCATAATATAACACCATAGCGGCATTTATAAGAAGTGAAGAAACGAAACGCTGCACGTGGATCGGTGGATTATTAACTAATTACGAACATCGAATAATATTACGCCCTACTAACATTTCTCCCTCGAGAGAGAAAACTACGCTTAATTGTGTGTGTGTGTGTGTGTGTGTAAGTCACGAAAATCGTTTGCCATTAGTGGCGTGTGGTTTATTGTAATAATTTAACTTGTATTTCCCTGGTTTTTGTTTTGTTTCTGTTTATAGTTTAAGTTAGTTATGGTTTCAGTTTTTTTATGAATGCTGTGATCATTTTGGGTAGGTTGCAACTGTGCGAATGTTATTAATAGCTCGTTTTAATCTTATTTGATTAAATTGTAATTGATTAAAGGCCACAAAAATAATCTTATCTTATCTCTTATACTAATATAATATAAAGCTGAAGAGTTTGTGTGTTTGCTTGAACGCGCTAATCTCAGGAACTA
Source organism: Charaxes varanes (assembly GCA_024363005.1). Lineage (NCBI taxonomy): Eukaryota > Metazoa > Arthropoda > Insecta > Lepidoptera > Nymphalidae > Charaxes > Charaxes varanes. The sequence continues at coordinate 4,082,443 of JANCMC010007202.1, read as the reverse complement.
CTGGTCCGATTTGAAAAATTCTTTCAGTGTTAGATAAACCATTTATCAAGGAAGGCTATATATAGGCTTTATGTCATCACGCTAAAATTTTTCGCCTTAATTTTGAGCAGACGAAGTCGCGTGTAACAACTAGTAATTGATGTACATAGCGCAGTTATAATTAAATTACTTATTAGCTGTTAAGCTAGATTGTAATTTTATAACGTAGGTTGTACTTACTTTATATGCAAAAAAAAGCAAAAACTATAACATCAAATGTAAGCCTATTCGAAACATTGTCTCGACTAAGCAATGCATATAATTATGACGTCTTCGTATTTTAGAAACAAAAAACAATTTATTCAAAGATAAGAAGATAGTCTAATTTCTATTTCTTCTCTGTTTTGAATTTCTAAAAAGTATTCAGTACTTTCAGTCTACGATTTTATATACGCATAACAAATTAATTAACCTCCACTGGATTTTTGAAAGTTATTTAAAGATTTAATTAGCAAAAATTCTTCCACCAATTTCGCACAATAGCCCCATTGTTAATAGATACACAAAAGCTTAGAGTTTTAACAATTTGAGCTCTCTTTTCTGTTAAAAACATAATAAATCATTAATTTTCATTACTAAGTGTTCATTGTTGAGCAACTGTATTGTGTAATTCTATTGCGTTGAACTCCAATTGTATTATTCTTTCAAACCTTATTAGCATAAAATGTATTCGTAGTTAATTATATTTTTAATGTGTTGGCAACTAGTTTTGATATTTGACATTTGTTTAAGATGTATGCCGGCAATTACGATGATAAAATATAATCTTTTCAGTTGATTATAATTGATATAAAAAATGTTTAAATAAAATACATAGTTATCTTAAAAATAATTAAATTTTTATTTCTCACGCAAATCCCAACTGTACGTAGACTTTATAACTAATGTTATATGTTGATTTGATGACTGAGTTTAATTTTAAACCAGAATTAAAAGTATTTATTAAAATAGTTTATTTTTTTAAAACTCCTTTCCTTGTGAACTTCGGTAAAGACAATTAAAAATCAGGTTGTTGTTCGTCGATCAAAGATCTCTGAATAGTACAAAATTTATTTTAATTACTTCTACTACGCTTTAATTGAACTTGATTTAATCATACCTGGTCCTTTTCGTGGTTTTCTCTTGGCTTTGTTTTAACTTTGGTCTTATCTCGATTTTGCCCCGGTTTTATCTTTACTTGTCATGATCATATCGTGCCCTTATCATGATCTCATAGTGATCATATGCTGGTCTTCTCCTGGTATATTCTTTCTTATAACTAAACGAACTTTAAAATCAGTTACTATGATAATTGTTTGGCTTTAATATCGTCTATTAACACTATTAAAAATTCTTACAAACTCTAAAATTTATAAAAAACTTGGAACAATGTTAAGCAAGACGCCTTTGTATTAACACACTTTATACTGTGCGGATGTTTGCAGGTTGGCTTGGATGCGGCTGCGGTGTGCGGCGTACTCTATTTGATTCGGATTGTGAGAGTTCCTGCTTGTCTAAACCCCTCTTTAAGATCGGCACCGGCGTCTGCAAGCCTTCTGGTTGTGCATATGTCTTGGATGGAAGAGGAGGATGGATGGAGGTTCATCTAAGTAACTATTTAGGTGAACCGCCTGCTCGTTTCCCCTCGTAAAAAAGGCTGCTGGTATTGGAAGTCCATGGGCATTGGTAGCTACTCAGGTCTACCCTTGTTCGTTTTTCCCGTGTCTTGTATAATATAAAAAGGACATATCTATACTAATATATAAAGCTGAAGAATTTGTTTGTTTACTTGGACTTGTCCAATTTGAAATTTTTTGTTACAATTAGATAGCTCATTTACTGAGGAAAGCTATAGGCTATATATCATCACGGTAAATGTTATCACCTAATTCTACGTGGATGAAGTAGCGGGCGCAGCTAGTTATAAATATCCCTCGATGCCTTATCTCTAAAGTGACTAATACTAGATCGGTTTAATACGCATTTGGCTTACCAATCTAAACATTCCGTATGCTCTAGGAAGATGGTAACCATTAAGGCCTATGGTCATTCCCCTCGCTGCTCTGCTTCGAATTCTAGAGTAAGAGAATATAATGGTTTGGTATCTACTTCTTTATAAACAGTTGATTGTAACTCTGTGTCTAAAATTTATACTTGTCGTGATTTTACTTGTAAAAACTCGAAACTAAGTTCCTTCCTTCCTTGAGCCCGATATTGTCCACTGCTGGACACTGGACTGTACTTCCACAGTGATCAACTTAGTGCTTATTAATGAAGTTTATTTCCATATTTTATAGTATATTTTTTTGAAAAACTGTTTTTTTTTTATGTTACAAGGGGGCAGACGAGCAGGCAGCAGGCACCGAAGTGCCTGCCGGCGCCCATGGACATCTGCATTAAGTTGTCTACCTTAGGAACAGACGTCCGTGTGTCATATAGTCCTGTATATATTTATTTATTTATTATTTATTAAAAAGCAGAAAATAAATAGTACTTTCATACGATTTAGTTATGTGTTGAAGTCGGTACCAAGCCAAATAGGTTCTCCGCTAAATTGATGTAGATGGCACCGACTTCAACACATAAGTAAGTGGCAACATACGGGTCGAATTGATAACCTCCTCCTTTTATGAAGTCGGTTAAAAAAAGAGAGTTCCCGGTGGTCTAAATCTATTTTTTTTCTAGATCCACAATTTCCACCACAGACTTCGTACCATTTTTAGACAGTAACATACAACTTTGACCACAGATTAGGCCACGTTCAGCCCTCACCTACTATTGCATTTAAGAAAAAATCGTACGCCAAGCGACGTTCTATTCCACAACTATACAAGTCTCGTAATTTTCCGATACAACATCTCGTACAAGTCTTCGAGCGACGTAATTCTCCGATCACAATGTCTATTACACGTTTCTATTTACTGTTGACTTTATGTATAGTTCGCGCGGGGGTGATTCCGAGACGAGAAATAATGGGGTCTTCGTTGTGCGAATTAATTCGAGAGATATGTTTTAGTCGTTTTTATGATAACGGCTCGACTGAGTCGCGGGGGTGACATTTGCCATAACGCATAGCTGAATATTGCTATTGGAAGAGATAGAGAGATGACAGAGGTGGAGTTCGGCTTAATTTAATTCGAACTGCGTCTACAACTTTATAGGAGGAGGTGTTTAATTATTTTTTTTGGTGTCCCACATATAAAGCTTTATTGTTTAATATTGTATATAGAAGGTAGTTTAAGTATGCCTAATACTGCTGTTATCCCTCCAACTAAGCTTATAAGCTTTTTACAAGGACTGACCCGTTGGCGCAGTGGGCAGTGATCCCGCCTTCCACTCCGAAGGTCGTGGGTTTGATTGCCGATGGGTGTATTATATATATATGTATATATTTATATATTTCTACAAAAAAAATGTGTATAACAGGCGTCTGTTACCTCTAACTCAGGCTTTAAGTTGTCTACCTTAGGAACAGACGTCTGTGTACCATATAGTCCTGTATATATTTATATAAGTGTATTACAAGGGGCAAACGGGCAGGCGATTCATCTAAGAGATTGCACCACCAGGAGGCTCGCAGATGCGTTGCCAGTCTTTAAGCCGAAGGAAACGCGACAACGATACCATCACTTGATGTGACAGCATTGGCGCCACTTCAAGTCTATCTTAAATGAGAAAGAGGTACTGGTACCCGGACGCGCCTAATTCGGCTACAGGCCAAAAGGACTGGAAGCGTGGCGCTGCCTCTAATTAGATATTGGGGAATATTCCATTACGAGCGAAACAAAGGATCGAAAAACCTTCAGCTGACAAAAAAAAATTACATATATTACTAGGTACGTTGCAGTCTGTTTAATTTACATATTTAAATAATTACAAACGGCGTCTACGCCATGGCGCGTGTCTGTCACTTGCTCAAACACGAAAAAAAAAAACTATTATATACGATATATTTACTTTGGTGGCGTATTAATATTCATTCGAAATAAAGAAAACATTCTTTGTTCGCGCCCCACAATTCTACATATATACAGGTTCATAGTGAGACACTTCTATACTCGAGGACCTGATATTTGTTGATCGTATATGACGAAAAAATTAACATTAAATGTAAATATCAATTAACTACTACGTGACACTACATTTTTTAAACAATCTTTTGACTTTTCTGTTCTTTCTTTTCCTTTAAGCGCTACGGGAAATGAGGTGAATTAAAATTTAAGTTATTTCTAAGTTTTTATTTTATTTCAGTGATGTATAATTTAGTCTACTTTATTATTAATATTATTATCTTCGAAATTTAAGTTTGTTTTTATCTTTGTAGGCTACAAATCAATCTTCAATTTTGCCCTCTAAGTTTGTACAAACTGTTTCTCTAACATAGTGACTTCTAGCATGTTATGGAAATCTATAAGTGGGTCTGTAATATAGCATAGTATATATACGATTATCTATAATTTTAGTTTAAGTCCCTATTGTATTATAGCCTGTTGGCACTCTAAATAAATAAATTAAAAAAAAAAACAAACAGAATTGATAATGTTTTAGCCGTTCCTGAGTTTAGAGAGACTAAAAAACAACGAATGACTTTTTTAATGTACAGACATGTACATAAAGATTAACCGCATGACACTAGATTTCAAAGACTTCAGGTGGTTGCTCCATATGGGTCATAAAGAGGTCATCGCTTTAACATGGCCGATGCATCCCCATGGTCGTTCCACCCCCGTCGCCCACGGGCGGGGTCGTGACACGCATATTACGGCTTCGAAAGGAGCAAACGCCTTGCATACCTAAATAATTACCCTTTCTAAACAATTTCGCATTGACCGGATACACGTATTTTTTTAATATCACACAAACGAGCCGCCCCTGCGAAATGTATAGTCGACCAAAGAAAGTCCTTTACATTTTCGATGACAGCTTCTAGTTAAAGAAAATTTTGCTAAGTGTTATTGTTAGAAATTAACGTAATGCATAACAAGCGAAAATGAGCCTTTTAGGTCATTCACGAGCAAACGACATTCGACCTTAGCGTGGCAAACGAGATTCTTAGTCAACTATACTTACTCTCGAATTATTCTATTTACTGATGAAAGCCGCATAAAATGAAAACGTAGACACAAATGCTCAATACGTAGAAGAAGGGAAGCGAATGTGTTTTGTACTATGTAAAGATAAGGATGGACATGGGAATGGGCAAACGGGCAGGCGGTTCACCAGAGTGACGACAGACGCCCATGAACAAGTGAAACACCAGAAGGTTAAATGCCCATTCATAAATACTCTTTTTTTGAAGGTCTCTAAATCGTGAAGGTTCGGAAATATCTTAGCTAGTAACTGATTCCAGAGAGAAGTTATAATAGTAGGGGACGGATACATGCTTAATTTGTAGCCACTAAAGTGTGGGGATCTATTGGATTAAGTAGATTAGGTGCAGAAACGAAAAAAAAATTATTTTAAGACATTCATGTTATACATAACGCCAGAAGCGTGGTTTTATGGAGTGCGTGATGGTTTTAGCTGCAATGCCTTGAGGAAATAGTCAGATTATATTTTTCGGCGTAAGCCTTAGAGTATTTCCTTTACAATAAAAAAAATAATAGCGTGCGAATATTTGACAAGCGTGGCGCGGACTTTTTTCTTACAACTCTGTGAGTCCCATTTTCCTATTTCACACTGAATTCGTTAGATAATTGGAACATAAACTTATCTCCATGTATTTAACTTACCTTATCTTGATCTGACGAGTCTGAGTTTTCTAAAGAACACCTCATATTAAGAGTTCATATTTAGTGGGGGGGGGGGGACATTTGTCATTAAATTTACGCACTACATGCATGAGGCCCGTGCCAATTGTTTTATTATATTTATCTTTTCTTTCTTGTCGTTTATAAAGTCTGGATATAGTTCCACGTGTTTTTTATTTTTTCATTTTAAGGGGGACAAATATAATATGTGGACCAGAAACTTTGCTAGAAATAAGAGCTATAATGGAACTCTTTATCTTCCAGATCGGTCGTCTCCTACGGGGCAGCCATTTCCGATGGGGATACATTATACATAAGGTGCAAGGATACTTCCTATATGGTTCTCGAACGCGCTCGAGTACTGCACAAAATCCCCTCTCGGGCTCCCCAACCATAAGAACTATATGTAGATCAAATGAGGCAAGTAAATACAATTGAAGTGTTTTGTAAATCTTTGCAGTAACCACCTTGCATAACTAAATAATCACGCGGGCCGTTCTAAACTATTTCCATTTGACCGGATATACGTAATAAATAGAATAAAATATTACTTTAACATGATAACATTAAATAAATTTGCATGCGTCTGTCTGGATTGTATGCGAAATAATTTAAACATCTAAATATTTTATAGAACTTTGCGTAAGTGCAGTCGACCAAGAAAGTGCTTTAACATTTTGGATGACAGTTCTAATTTAAATAAAATTTGGCAAAGGGTTATTGTTAGAAATTAACGTTATACATAACAAGCAGAAATAAGCCTTTAAGCTAAATGACGTGCAAACGACATTCGACCTTAACGTGGCAAACAAATTTCTTGGTCGACTCTATCTATATTATTGAAATAACTGCCTTCATTGAAATATCAAATGTCTTCTACACAAATTAAGCTTTGTAATATTTTCGTCTATTTATCTACAAAACGCTTTATACATTTTGAGTTTTTGACACTAGATATGTAAATGGTATCCAAAAAAAGGATGATGGAATTATGAGCTCAGTATATCATCATCATCATCATACAGTTCTTTGGGTCTGCAGCCCAATTGGGCGCGTCCGGACCAGTACCCCTTACTCACATAAGATAGTCAGTGACAGTAGTATCCGCATCCTTTCTCTCCTCCCCGTCTACCCTTATATCCTTTTTCTCCCTTTCCTCTACTCCAGTCTTTCTAATTAGAGGTAACGCCATGCTTGTAGCCGAATTGGACCCGCACATCCGGGTACCAGTACCTCTTCCTCACATTTGATCGGCCTCCAAAATTTAAAACGTACATTCACCACTGAATGGGACTGAAAATAAATTATCAACGCACAACCGCGACTAAAGTTTATACTATTAATAACATACTAACTTTTACAAAAAATTTAAAATAAGCGGGACCTTAAACCGACAACGGAGCGGCCAGATTTGGCTAGGCAGGAGAGGGAACACTGGCAGTGAAGGTGAGTGTTAGTGAGCACTATAAAGAGTACGCTCTTAAACCTAGACCTGGGTCACAAGTCCCGGGCAATTGCTATGGTTCCTTTCTCTGCAACGCAGTGGACCCGGCATCCGCACGGTGAATTCATGGAATGCTAAGTTGTATCTTAAGATAATGTCGTAAGGTAATGTTCGATACCGCTGCAAATTGGATTCGTATTTACATGGTACTTAACTACTGGTTTGGGATAACTGGGTTTCTGAGAGGATCGCTAACTGAGTTCAGCAATCTGTTTAATTTAGTTTAGTTATTCTGAAGCTATCCGAAATGTAGTACATGTTGTAAGTCGTTATGTTAAATTATTTTTAAGGGTCTCGCAATGTGAATGCACATCAATCATCATCGTATATTTGCACACTCAGCCCTTCAATTCTAATTTGAAAAATCTTAAGGGTCTTAAAATGCACGTAAGTCGATTTGTGATGTTAAACCACGCCAAAAAAAACCATAATTATTCAGGCCAGCCCACCAACATTCACATGTTAGGTGGCTCGTATCGTCACTGTTCTTTTGGTAAATCTCTTATTACTAGCAAGGCTTTCTGGATTCACTTAATCTAATCATTATCTTGTTTTACAATAGAACTAACGTTGTATAATTGGGAAGTTTATTGTCAGAAAAACACGTGGTACGCCTCCAAAACGCGTAAGATCTCAAAACGAATCTGCAAGAACACATGAGATGGTTGGTTGGCCGGATGCATAAATTCAAATTTAGCAATTTGACCATCGCGTCCGCTCCGATGGTCCCCCACAGACAATTTCCCATTAGCCAGCGCCGAAATTGTTGTTTTCTCGTCTCCCGGCCGCAACGATCCTCGTAAATGATACTTTAAGCAGACTAAATGACGGAAATTTTTCATATTAATCTCAATGCAAAGGAACCGGAAACGGAAGACTAGCAACTACGCTGTGATGAATTCTCTCTCGTTTGCCACTAGTCTATTACTTCTTTCAGTTTCCTAGTATCCGAATTAATACTCGAGTCTTTTAATATTAAAAGACTCGAGTATTAATTCGAATTCTAATTACATCGTCCGCGCAATTTCAGTAAAATGCTACCTAAAGTTTTCGTTTCACGTATTAATATATAATTTATTCATATATTTAGAATAAAAGACTTTCTGTTTTAGTAAAGAAGTTTAATAAATTGAACAGGATAAGGGGTATTAGAAATAAGATATGTAAGGTTATTCACCAGGACTAAGGAGTAAATAAGATTCACTCAAGACTGTGCAGCATGGCACCTATCTAGCGATGGCTATATTAAAGTTCTTTGGAGCGTACAATTAAGCACAATAGATGAAAGCCAATTGACTGCTCACAAAGATCCAGGATCCTAAGATAGACACGTTCAGGCTGGCTCACTTATGTCAGCTATAAATCTCTCTGTATACCCTAAGGTGGGAGAAATGTATGTCTATTTAAGTGCTTTACGGAGAAATGTATAGTATTCTAGCAAGTTCCATCGACGTATTTGAAAGATATACTTGATATAAAAACAAAACCTGAAGCCAATCGCGGTGCTACTACCTACCGGGTTCAATTGTGTGTCTTATTCAACCAGGAGCTGTTTTTATGTAATAGATTCGTATCGTATGATTCCTAGGGTATTGGAACATTTTTATTTGCTTAAGTTACGGACGAAACTCCAAATTTTACCAGCATTGGAATGTGAAAAGAATTAAATTGGGACTAGTAAATATTTATTCGTCGTCCAATCGAAATTCGCAAACTGTCTGAGTGCGTCCTTAGCACAGATGCCTAGAATTCTAGATGTTTACTCTCTGAGGATGATTGTTTGACTCCCACTGACAATGGGTCTTTTGTGACTTGGCGATTGTAACTATACAAATTATATTTTTTATCTATATGATATTAATAGTATTAAGTGTTATTGGATGTGCAAATGTTTTATAGTTTATTATTAGTTATAGCTCAACGATGGGTATGGTGGCCTGAAATCTGAATGGTAGACTTGTCTAAAGTGTATAGGTATGCGTTATGCAAAAATGAAGGAAGTGTAGTTATTAAATATTTGATAATTATAAACCATAGTTTATACGTTCTATGCGATAGAAGATAACATTTGTTTCAAATAATTGACGTGTTTTAAATTTTTTTCTTGATATTAATAGATGAATGTTTAAATTGAACACACGTATGTTCTACTCTATTTTTTACCTTAAATAGTTTAAACGTTTAATTTTTGCAATGCATTCAAAATACTGGTTTAATTGAAAATAAATCACGAGCATTGCCGTACCGTGTCTGATGCCGACGATAGTACGAATAATGTACCTACTACGAAAAAGTAACCGAAAACCTGCATTGAAGCTCACGTTGCAGAAAGAACACTCTTATATATTGCAGTTGTGATGTTTCAACATACCTTTCGCTTTTGTGAACATTAATCCAGGCTTTACTTTAATTATGTAATATTTGGTTAAATCAATACCGTTTAAACGCTTGCGTTATAAATGCTTGATAAACTAACTAATCTGTCAGCTGAAGCAATAAGGAAACATTTTTTGAACACGTTTGAGGTAAAATGTAGGAGTTAGAATGTATCATATACATTCACAATTGCGACCCGTAGGTGGTGAAATATTTGATTCACGTTAGAGAAGGTTAATATATCACTAAATATATCTACTACTAGGTCCTCTAGTAAGAATGGCCGGATCTTCCTACTCTTTATTACTTAATTAGATTCGTTGAATATGTTCCCCTTAAGCGTCACTGTTGTATAATTCTTTCTTTGTTTAAAGTAAATATGGGACTCAATTTATCTTGTGATGATTTCTCGTGTTAGGAATCTATCATTAGGACAACTAAATGAGCTCGTTAATGATAATACATTCTGGAATGCCACATTGATGTTTACTTAAAAATGGGCTTAGTTTAAAGGTCATTTGACTCGTATATCTACCGTGAGAGCGTCTTCTGCCTGTAATGTGATGCCCGGCGACTCCTAAGAGTTAATGGATGACAAAGTTTTAAACAGAGAGAGTCCCGCAATAGAAGAGGATATTAAGTATTAATTATGTACTCTTCATCATAATTGGATTAATCGTCACTTAAAGTTATTATCAGTATATCTATATATAAAATTCAAAATATAAAAGGTTTTTTATTTATTTTAATGCCACAAGTGGACATTGATATCCAAATAGTGGAAAATTTTTGGTTCATACGTTTATTTGTATAGGGGATGACTCTAGCTTTTATAATCCAATGCGTGATATATATGTGAAGTTGAACTCTAAAGCGACATGTTCCTCTGCGACACAAATGTTAAACAGAGCGTCAAAGGAATTGAACCGCGCGTCCGATTACGTGTCGGGGGCGTGCTCTGCTGGCTCTGATGTGTCGATACTTTATCTCTGACTGGTTGCGGCTTAGCAGCTGTCTCTTAACATGACTTAGTTAATTGAAACGTACATAACTTAACGGTAGAAGGGGAGGTTCAATGCCATTAAACTATCAAGGCTTCATATAGACTATGATAATGTCATATTGTTTTTCATTTAAACTAACTCAATTTAAGTCGATTATGCAGTATTTGATAATGCTTGAAAATTTGCGGCTTATGTTAATCAAAGGCTAACAGTTTTAAAAGCCTTCCAAAGACGTGACCTTGGCATATCATGGGCTTGCAGTTTCGGCTACCGTTCACTGATGGATCGGTTCGCGTATTTTCCCACCACTCGTGGTCGATTATCGCAGAGTTTCTTTGATCAAATTGCATTTATGTATGGTAATAACCTTAATTATTTTATAAACATTAAATTAATTATTAAAGGATTAAAGAGCATCCTAATTGTAATTAGATAAACCATCAACCCGTTTGCCTTCCTCGGTCACGCTTGTCTATTGTCGCACAGAAGGAGAAACAAAAATGCTAGGCATACCTAAAACTATTCCGTGCGCTTCAAAGCATTTATATTTTTCACCGACAGTTTTTTGTAATTGTTGTTTGAATCTCTCTAAATGTTTCTGACTTAGATCTATTGTAATGATACATTTGAAATTCTTCTCGTTTTCTAGTTAAGTGTCTTTGAGCACGTATTTCTTTATAGAAAGCATACTCTGATAAAATTTGATATAAAAATCCTTCGAAGCAGCGTTGCTCGGTAGAGCTGTGAAAAATTTATTGCCGGCTTAAAGAAAATTACGATTCCGTTGATACCTATCCACAATAAACTGTGCGTCTTTATAAACTAAGTGGTATATTCTATTTAAGTGCGAAACTGAAGATATATATGACACATTTTCTATAAAGCAAATGACTATTGTTGTTTTTTGACGTCTGCTAAAGATAAGTTTTTAATATGTAATAAATTAAATAGTAATAAAATATACACTAAAATAGATGTAATTTTTATTTATGAAATAATTTAGATTAAGCCCAATTGTTTCTATCTTTACCTATACATATTAAGTTAAACTTGAAGCACTATCGAATAAAACCATGCAAAATCGGGCAAAAGTTATGTTTAATTATCAAGTAGAAATCTTTCTTAACCAAAATTAATCGTGAAAGTGCTACATAATTAATGTTTATTTGTGTGTTTGATTGATCGTGTTATTTTGTCAGTGGTAATTAATGAACACGTCCATGATGATACCGCTCTAGAAAATGTAATCGTTATTAGGAATTTTATTTTGCTGGGAATCTGTAAGCTTTAATTAATTTTCTCTTATACGGTTAATGGTGCTTTGACCTAGTGTACGAAGAAAGCCATAACCGAAATGCTTTTTTTGTATAAAATGTCAAAATCACATTTGTGGAGTCTGTACTCCTATGGCTATACCTGTGTATAGCCCTACTCTTGTATGATATACAGCTAAAGGAAGTAATTTGTTATATTCGAATACTATAGCTTGGAAACGACAACTTTGATTTAAAAATCTATTTTTTAACATAAAAAAATATTCTATTTTTTCTTAGTGTGTGGATTAACATCAGGCTAACTTTCATTAATTTCTCTTTATCCTGATGGACGATTTTCTGATGTTGTTGAAAACAAGTAGGTAGGTTTATGAGTACGTATTACAGCCTTAAAAGTCACAGTTCATTTAATTGTATATATAACAGTTTGGTGCTAACGATGGGATTTTAAAGCTGCCAGCCAATGTCGAATGATAATCAACACTTACATTAGACAAACACAATAGCCTCCATGACTGTAGCCTCTGAGCATACGTAATTATATGTCAGGCTAATCACAGACTTGTTTACTATTATATATACGAGTACTGAGTACACATATATTAGATGAGAAAAACACGAATAGCTAAATATTAAACTTTAATAGCTTTATTATAAAGTACAGATTGGCGACAAATTTGATAGAGATGATTGGCTAATACTATGAAGCCACATTGAAATCACATTGGATCACAGCCAAAACACGATGCTTTTCCTCGTATATATATCATTAGTTGAATTGTCGTTCTTAAATCTTTCGAAGAAACTATATATCCATTGCTTTTCAATCGTTTTAATGAATTGACAAAACCTCTTTTTGTGTTGCTTTATTTTATACATTTATGTCCAAATGTTGTTTTCGCACGCTTTGTGTGCTTAGTATATAATACACTGCTAAGAATTAACTAAGCGATAAAGGTCCTATAGCGTAAGACTATTCCTTAATAATAATATAAATGCGAAAGTGTCTCTGTTACGTTTTCACCTCTTAACCGGTAACCAATTTTGATGGATTTCGTTATACCGATAGATTGGATGTTGAGGCCTTAAGGACAGATTTGCGACAGACCCGGATTAAGAAGGTATAAGGCCTCTCCCCAGTTTTATAAAAGTCCGTTTAGTAAATGTTCTCTAAAAACTTTTTAGCTAGAAGTCTATAATAATTGATCTGATAACTGTACAAAGTTTTAATGCCAATACTGGCAGTGTTTAAGAGTAAATTATGCTAACCGTAATGGGTTAATCTATCTACATGTAAGGTATCATAAAAATATGCACATATGTATATTTACTTGATAAAGATTAGTCGACGCGTACGCACCCCTTTAAGGGCGTAAGTCTCACGTGCTTTTAATCGTTTATGTAAATGGCATTCATCAATCTAAATGCAGGTGTGCGATGACACATTGCATTGCTTAGTAACACCTCTTATTACAAAAGAAGGACAACAAACAACAAATGTACACGTTGAACTGACAATAAAATAATATGAATAACATTTGGTCCTATAACTAGTTAAAATAAACTATTTCATTATTTTCCTCGTAGTCGTCATTTAATTTTCTCTTCTCACATAAAGTTGGGTACGTTCAGCGATTTGTCGTTTCCTACCAGTGTTTGCTTTTAGAACAAACATTTGTCTGCTGTTAGAGTGTTCCCAGTCCTTTTGTTATACTTATAAAACTCCCTCTGCTGGATTGTGCCCCACTTACAACTTTATATAAATCCATCGGATTGATCGTTACATTCAAGTAGCATATATACTCCTTTTATTTTTACAAATATTTTACACATTCTGTGGCTAACTGTTAATAAATTGTAATGTTTTGTAGCGAGAAATAAATTTGTTTTAAATAATATTTTATTCCATTTTATTTAATCCAATTTAAAATTTCCATATAATGCTTTGTGACGTCCAATCTGCATATAATAACCTAAAATTCTCATAATAATCGTAAATTATGAAAATATAAATAGTTGAGCATAATCTTATATACTTATAATTATATTATTAGCTCCAGGGCTACTGCGGTATGAAGGTGACCTCAAACCCCTTAGATTTTCAACAGTGTTGAGCTATTTTCGCTCCTACTTTTAACACAATATCTTTATATTTTAATATTTTACCTAAGCCTGATATATTTCTATAACGTCACGTAAAACATTTCAATGTTATACAAGCCTCGGACACAATGCAGGGTATACTTTCAATGGAGAACCAGATATTCATCATGTATCACCGTCCTCTATTTCCGAAGCGGTGGGCATCTGAGGACCGGAAGACGTCCGCACCCGTTAAACTGACGGTATCTCTCGCGGACCTTGAAATGTTCGCCTCTAATAGAAAAGCCTCCTGCCTCGTTTAGTGCTGGCACTAACCTGCGGGGACGGCGTCTGCTAGTGCTCGTAAACTTTATAGCGGTGATGGTGACAAAACGACTTTTCTAACAGCATTGGATATTGTAAATTAAATTGCGTTCCCGGTTGCCAAATGACTTATTACGTACCTAACTATTATTATTATAATGTAACTTTGAGTAGCAATGTTGTCTATAATACACGTTTTAAGCCTAGTTTAGAGACAGTTGCCCGTATTTATTTTTTATTGTAAATTTATAAATTATACGTCAAAACTGTAATAATTATGCTGAAAGAATGTTAATTTATAAGGGGTTAATTGTTACATAAATAAATATAAGTATATTTGTTAAAAGCAATAATAAAAGCTACAAAAGCTACTGTAAAAAGGTTACTAATTAAAAAAATAAGATATTAATATCTAAGACATCAATCGTTTTAGTTTTTATTTTACCAGAGTCATAAATTACTTTACAATTAACAATTTCATATATTTTTGCAAGAGCTGTATGCCGATGGCAACACAGGAACTAATACTTGCGCTAAGTTACAGCTTTACAGTGTGCAAACATTTGCATTTATATTAGTTGTACTCGCACAGAGGCATTTGATCTTTAGTACAAGAAAAGGACCATCCGATGAATCACACCATTAGCGTATTTTTAGCTATCCATGTTTTTTCATTAATCGTACAGTCTTATTTATCTAAACCTTAGCAGGTCTGAGCAATCATTGTCCTGCCTAATACAGGCCGAATTTTATGTAGTCCATTATTGTCCGATATTTAAATACTTTCATGTTTTTAAATATTGTAATTTCATAAATTTAATTTAAGTCAAAACATCATGGAAAAGTTTTTTGTTTGAGAACCTTATATCTATATAATTTATCAATAGAATCAACTAGATACATTACACAATAGTCCTGAAATGAGTTTCCGAGATAAGCATACTTGTTATGCAATGACATGAGTTATACAAAAATTACTCTTTTCTATTATACGTTTCATTTTTGTGAATCGTATGGAAACAAGTCGCTAAACAGCTTGAATGCGGCATAACATCGACATAAAGATAAATCGTGAACACAAATCGAGTGTATTGTAGGACCAAATGATGAGGGTAGTTTTCCATTAACCGAGTATTACGGTGTACAAGTTTTGGGGAAAATGTTGTTTTGTTGTGGTTGACGTTAAGCTGATACACTCTGTGTTCAATCATTGATACTAAACGACAGCTAAAGATTATGTAAGACCTTGTAAATGTAATGTAAATAGGCTTGCCTGTTTATCTTTACAAAGCTCTTTTTTTACCAAAATACTTTTACTAATGATGAAACACTTAGAATTTTTTTATTGGTTCAGGATATAGGATTTTTTCTGGAATTTT
Source organism: Charaxes varanes (assembly GCA_024363005.1). NCBI lineage: Eukaryota > Metazoa > Arthropoda > Insecta > Lepidoptera > Nymphalidae > Charaxes > Charaxes varanes. The sequence continues at coordinate 4,066,732 of JANCMC010007202.1, read as the reverse complement.
CTATATAAGATAATTGTGTATAGGAATTAAACATGGAGTACTTTAATTAAATTGTATTTGACATAAGCCTTGTGTTACCTGCTTGTAGAACATTGAACGCGTGCACTTAGAATTTAAATTACTAACATTGATTGTTATCGAGCTCTAGGTCGTATTGCGGAAAGTGCTATGTGAAACACAGTTTGTAAATCACTACTACGACCGGCTATCCCATTTAGATGAAAATTTACGTCTGCAATTGAGCGATCAGAGGTTATAATACATACATTTTGAATTAAATCATATAGACGAACTTAAAGTCGAACTATAATTTCATTTAAGCTATTAAAGCTCGTAATGTAACTAATAGAGATACATAAGTTTCATCAAACAAGTAGGACGCGTGTTTTGAAGTACCTACACACTGCAATTTGTGTACAGCCTGTTTTGAATACATTGTATACTTCGCTAATGTTATTTGCATAAGCTAATTAGCAAACATCGGCCCCCACCGGCAATAATTAACAAGATTACCACCCGAAGTAGCTGAGCTAATCCTCAATCTGCGCTCTGTCCTGAACTAACAATCGCCGCTTGTGGCGAGGTGCGCTTTTTGAGTTGTTTGTAAACAACTTGACTTATTCCGTCTTGTTTTTGTGAGAAGGACTCGGATATGTATCCATGGTTAGTGGATTTATATTTACGCGTCTTATGTATGTAAAACTTTAATCGTTTACTTTAATAGCAACGTTAATCGTTTATTTCTAACTAGCTTGGCTCATGTAATTTTTCTGTTCTTCTAGAACAGTAGTTTGTTCTCAATAAAAGTACTTTTTTACACCCCCAAAAAACGTATACGAAAAAATCATGTTTTGTGAGCTGCGAAGGCAGAACTGAATTAACAAATTTACAATTATTATTATAAATTTAAGGACAAACATTACACAGTGTGCACACGTAATAGTTAATTTGGATTGCTCCCTACACTATGTACGTTTTTAGATCAGTTAGGTAAATCGGTCAGACTTAAGCCCAATCCTAAAGCATATTGATATCGAGCCTCAATAGTTCAACGGTTCAAACCTGCCGCCGTTGGGGCATTGTCGCACCCACTCCTATTAAATAAACTTAAGAATTAGATCTTTGGCGCCATAAGTTACACTATCACTTAAAAAAGTAAAAGTATTTCGTGAACAATAGAAAACCATACGACCTATTATTTATTGTCCGTGGTAATATTCTAGTTTAATATTTAAATTTACAAGGAACTTGTTGCTCTGCACCTTGGATCTGAGGAAATAGCTGCAATACAATTGTATGGAACAGTAAGCTTTATTGTATAAAAATCATTAATTACACATTAAATGCATAGCTATTCTATTATTATTTTAAATTATAATTTACTGTAAAATTTAATTAAATATTTTTTATTGTAAACTGTTTAAAAATTGTCATTTTTGAACAATTTAATTGTTTTTATAAAATTTTGAAAAAAAAAAAAAAATGGTTTTATATTATAGGTGATTTAATTATTAATATTAACTATATTGACTTACAATGAATATTGCACGCCTATAATGGTAATACACTGGACCGATATATTGTATTGTATTATAATTTGCATACGTCCGATGGCAATAAATAAATAAACAATAAATAAACGGTAACGTCATACTTTCTGCTGGGTGTTTTAGCTATTATGGCGGTTTGTTTTATTTTGTAGATAGATAAGCACTTTATTGCACACACATTTAGATAAAAACAATTGTAGAGATATACAGCTTAAACAATAGCTAATATGGTAGTGCAAAGGCGGTCTTATTGCTAAAAGCATTCTCTAACAGGCATACCTCATAATTTAGGAATATAACAATAAGAGAGCGTGATAGTGCATATTTGTAGTTTCCTTTTTTTGTTAATCCCTATTAATCTCGCTCGCAATATACAAATAAATACATTTGTTAAGTTTTATGTCTCTTATTTCAATCAGATAAATACACAATTGAAATGATTTCTGATTCCTGTCGTCATGACGATTGCGACTGAAGCAACCATGAGCTCACAAACAATGATAAATATCAATAAAGACCTATTTTTAATATATGATAAATATCAAAACAAATTTTGAAAAAAAAAATTGTCATGCGGCAATGTTCCTAGAAGACTGGCGGCATTCCTTCTTTGGATTGCGATACTTGTCCGCTGGCCTAAATACCAACCAGCCTTCGGATCATGGGTGACAAACGTATATAAGTGTCTCTTATAGATAATAAATTAATAAGTCTTATGTATTCGAAATCCCGTTAGTATATAAATAAACTTTTTGTCTCGTTAAATTTTTGCTCAATGTCAATTTATCTATTTATTGATATATACAAAATAACAATTAATCACCATATCTTTTCTAATTGCTTTGAGCAAGTGAAAGTATTAACTTTTAGCATTATTAGGTAATTTAAATTATAGTAAATAAATAAGACAATTTCGTTACTGGTAATGATTTTGACTGTTTCTATTAATTTTGCTACACAGTTATATTTTATAACTTGTACGTATTTGTAGTACCTAAATGTTATCCTCGTATTATTTTTTCTTTAGATAATTATTAGCCCAGTCGGATTAGCTCAAAACAGGAGTTTATTTTATTAAACCTGGGAAATGTATTTACGTACCCCAATCGAAGCTATACCCGATGTCGCAGAAGGTGGACATTATGGTACAGCCCTCAGCGATGTCAAGCATACTGCCCACCACATTCGACGGCGTTCAGTTGCCGCTCAACATATAAAAAAAAAGTGAAAAAAGTTGAATATACAGGAGATATTACTAGAAAATGCACTCGCCTTAAATTCAAAATGGCGGCTAACGTATTTTTGGAATTAGGTCGAAATTTTGAATATAGACTATTAATGACTACCACCCCCTAAACATTGCAGTAATAAAAATTTCCCTCGAATTTTTTTACGTTCAAAGTCTAACCCGAATGGGCTAAAATTACTTTATAAAATGTACCTACCCACTAGTTTTCTAATAAAACTAATTTTTATTGATATAATTTTGGAAAATTATAATATCAGATTATTATTTATGAAATACATATACTAGACTAAAAATTATAAGAGTAATTTTAAGAAATATTTAGAATTCATTTTAATTCTTAACCAGGCTCTATTGGAAAATCTGTTCTTAGCGGATGTCTATTAATTGTAAACTATATCCTAAAATGAAGAAATATCATCTTTGTAAGTCCCGCGATTTTCGAGATTTCGAGATAGATGACTGAATTTGTAGTAATAATAATTAGCGAAGTCTGAATTAGTATGAGAATTCATTCTTAAGTATTAAATCACTTTCTATACAATGGGATTATAATAAAAAAATCATGCTGAAATTAACGAAGCAATTAAAATGCTGTTTTGGTGTTAATATAAAATTAATCTTTTTAAAATAAAGTATGCAATGTCTTTTTTTAATCATTCATATCGAAAATAAGCTTCTACGGGTACTCGGAGCTTATCTCATATGTGATAAGTTTAATGTATTTGGCACCGTCTCAAATTTTGCCTCGGCATAAACCTTATTTGCTGGTTTAAGTACTACAGAAATAAAAGAAGCTTTGCATTAAGCCATGTTTGCCGTAGCTGTACTCCTGGAATTCCTCCGCGTAATGCGTTAATTTTTTATTTCTTCATTCTTTAGAAAAATCAAACGTATTTGAGATCTATACAAAAAAATTACGATTTTAAAGTCAGTATCCGTTTTGAATTGAATTAGTGTTTGTTAATCAAATAAGCAGAAAGCACTCTATGTCATTTTATGAGCATTTCACATTGCTTCTTAAGCAATTGGACTGCACTCAGCTAAGTGGAGAAAATTAAATTTGTTTAATTAACTAAGAGGCTGCCGTGTCGTACGGCCATGTGTACTAATAACTGCAAAAGTGCTCTGTAAAAGTGGAAAAATAAAATTTTAATTTGCTGACGCTTATGGTACAACCACAAATAACGTCACACTAATTTTACGATATTTGAACTCCCTCCGCCCTTGTTACATTGGCACATTTTCAAATCCTTTAAATTAGTTTGTGTTTTAATGATTAACTATAAAACTATTATTGTTTGCTGTGTCTTTTGATAAATGTCTGTTTTTCAAAAATTTGCTTTACATCACTTAAATTTTGAGGATGCAATGTAACATATTTTTAAAACGTTTACGTCGAATAAGGACTTAGTATATTTTTGATCCCAACAGGTGAAATTATACCAATTTATGGCCAAGGACAATGTTCCATTCCACGGAATCATGTTCCCGGGGACTCTCATAGGGGTCAATGAAGGTTACATCCTGGTGGATCATATCTTTGCTACAGGTTTGTGCTTTCAAATCAAATCAAAATGCAATGTCTTTAAAGCAAATTTGGGTTTTTAAAGCAGATCTTAAAGGTAAAAGAGTACAGCCAAATTCTGCATATTGCGTGCCATATTGTCTAACATCTTAATATTATTGAGACTTTTACAGGCTCTTTTAGATCATCAAATACTTTAAAAACTACCACTGATTCGAAAATGTTGAGCCACAAGAAGAATCGGCAAGAAACTTAATAGTCAGCAGATAGCGTCAACGGACAATTTTTGAAACACAATTCTTACAATTATGTTTTTTGATGTGTCCAATGACTTAAAAAACTTATATTAATTTTTTTTATATGTAATAAAATGTGTGAAATAAAAGAGAAAAGTTAAGAAAGATTTTACACAGAGTGACTTTCACTTTATGTAAGTCATCTTAATTATTATTGACAGTGTTGTATAGATTTTCCTTGTTTTATTGTTTTTTTTTTTACTATTTATTACTTATATTTAAAAAAAAAAGGAACACGCTTATGATGTTTCACTTATGTTTATTTTTTCAGAATATCTAAACTACGAAGAGGGAAAATTCTCCAAATCCAGAGGCGTGGGTGTTTTCGGAACGGATGCTCAGGTACTAACCTAACCTAACCTAACCTAACCTAACCTAACCTAACCTAACCTAACCTAACCTAACCTAACCTAACCTAACCAGTTCCGCTCCGCCCGTTGCCGCGAACGCCACGATTCTTGAGCGCTCCGCACAATAAAATTGTGAAAAATCAAAAGTGTAGTGCCACAATAGTGTGTTATATATCATTTTGTGCGTGCTTGTGAGAGTTACAAAAGTGTGAAAGAATTTTCAAAATCGGACCATTTTTGGGCAATTTACCCCCAAAAATCTAAGAAAGTTAGGTTATTTCGACCTTTCGGTGCGTGCGGCGCAAAATTGTATCGAGCGACCCCCACTTTTTTGACTGCAAAAAGAAGTGCCCTACTGAGGACCAGCCTCAGCCAAAATTTGGGATTTTTTGAACAAAGATCCTCGGAGATACGACCCAAAACCTCAAAAACCACGTGGCACGTGGTTTTGGAACCAGGTGCGGCCGGGAGGCGCCGCTAGTCGAAACCGACGGAGGGGCGCGCCCTGAGCGCCCGGGTACCTTTGCCACGTGTCTCCGCCGGAAACCCGAGGACCTACGGCAAAAACAAGGTTTCGTGCAGTTGGTTTCTTAAGACATAAATTTTAAAATCCCCAAATTCGGAGATTTTCAGTGGTGACCCCTATATTTTAATTATTAACTTTTTAAAACACATCCCCACCAACGCCGAGAGACCTCAAAACCCCACGCGGAGTTGGAACTTTTTTAATTATTAAATTTTATATATTTGACATCAAATAGGTCAACTACCGAATAACGTTGTTGTCCAAAATCGACAGGTTCCTGGTGTCGGAGCCTATCTCAAGAACTACTAAATCTATTTTTTCTGTCCCCCCTTTTATTTGGAATCAAAATTTTTTCAAAAATCCCAAGTTTTAAGACACCAATTTACCTAGACGCGGGACTATTAACTGAAGATGAAAATTGTTATAGAGACGCTTCTTAAACCTACATCTGGATCCCAAGACACTTTTTTAAGTCATTAAAATTAATCAAACACATAATATATGCACTACAAATTCCACTTTTTTAATATTTTAGACTGAGGAACTGTGTTGCTAAGGGAATCTATACTAGTTTCTTGGGACCATTTTCTTATATTACTAATAAACATTTATTCCTTCACACAAAGAAAATGCTGTCTCTGCCAGTGTCAAATTGATTTAATCAAAACTACACACACCGGCAGAATTAGGGGAACACAAAATAAGGGAGAATATACAAAAGTTAATTTTATTTTTAGACAAGTAATAATTAAACATGAAACAACGATTAAACTAACACGATTTTACAACATCATACTTAAATTTTAATGAAAAAAAAACTAAACTAAACAAAATGCATTTTTCTTAGATCGTTAGGGCATCATGTATAGACAGATGGAAACCTTAATCAGAGGTAGCTGGGGTCACACTGATATTAAAAATTAATTTTATTAATCGTAAACCGTCAACAAAATCTAAAATTTTCAATTATTTCTCTGTCATTATGAAATCTAAGAAGAATGCTTTTAGTTTAGTGTAGTTTTTTTTATTAAAATTTAATTATTTTGTTGAAAATTAACGTCAAAACATGTTAATTTAATTGTAGTTTCACGTTTATTATATAAAAATAAAACTAACTATTTTATATTTTCCCTTTGAAGCTAATTTCTTAGCATTCCATGAATCTACAGTTGTAGAGACAGATTTAAGAGCGATCTTTCTTATCGCGTTCTAATTTTCCGCCAATTATGCCGGTGTGTATATTTAACGAATCCTAAAAAATATTACATTTATTCCTATCATTTATATTTTATTTTATTGCGGGCAGATTACTTACTATTTATTACATCCTATTATCCTAAAACATTATTCCCCGTTCCCGTTCCATCTTTTTTTCACGTTCGCTTTGCTGTTCCTTTTTTATTATACAAACCTTGTTCTAACAATAACGAATACAACAAAAAAAGAAATTATCCACTTTAGGACACTTCCGAATAGTTATGCACGTGCATACATTTCAACGACTCATGTATATTTTTATATAGATTTTTTACCAATTTTTGAAGGCCGACAATTCTGCGTGTCATTTCTTTATATTCACCTAAAAATGTCGCCGTAGTATGGCTTTCAAATTGATATATCTCATCTCCGCCCAATCTGTTGAAACCATGGAAATGTGCGATTAAATTACAATTGGCTTCGAGTCAATTTCATCGAAACGCAATTTCTATATACATATTTGCAAGTACACATTACTTTATAATCTCTTAAACAATGTACTTCGAACAAGCAATACGTATATATATATATATAATATAATAAATATATAGGACTATATGACACACGGGCGTCTGTTCCTAAGGTAGATAACTTAATGCCTGTGTTATAGATAACAGCCACCTGTTATATACAAATATATATTTTTTTGTAAATATATAAATACATACATATGGATAATACACCCAGACTCGAGGCGGGAATCGAACCCACGACCCCGGAGCAGAAGGCACGGTCACTGCTCATTGCACCAACGGGTCAGTCAAATATACATATGACATAAATATGTATAAGCAATATTTTATTATACAGGATATTCAGAAAAAGTTAAATTTTATACGTAAATCTAAATCATTGTTGGTTCTTTTTTTTTACTCTAGGCACTGTGACGGCTCTGCCTTACATTTAAAGAAAAATATTAATAAAATTATAAATATTAAATATCTAAAATTTTTAATACAGGGCGCACATGATTACCCTAATTAGTGTCAACGCGCGTGGCATTAGCATTAATTAAAAGCGTGACACGATAAAGATTTGCCTCCTGCAGGCTTAGGACTAATACTTTCATCCTAAATACAGTCGAATTTTCGAATTCGAACGGTTCTAAATGTTCGTGCCAGAGCCTCTGAAAGCGGGGAGCGGTCTTGAGGTTGGAAATTTCGGTACTAAAACAGATTCTTGTTTTCGGTGTACAAGTCCCTTTAGGGCCTAAAGGTACTTGTACACTACGAACCGTAGTATGTTTTGTCTTTGATAATTTTGTCCAGGACTATGTCATGTATACTTTATAACACCCCCTGTTACACTATAAACTGAAAGCGAATATAAATTTGTAACATATATTATGTATACCGCTGTTATTTACGACTAAATAATTAAATAAAAAAATAATACCTATACCATTAAAGTAGAATTATTACTAGATGTTGATATGCCAAAATCAATATTTTTTAGACTGAAAAAACATATCTCGCACCCTTTCATTAGATAGGATCTCTACATAATATAATGCCATCAGTTAGCCGTTTTTTTTTTAACTCCCATACGAATGGGTCGCACGAGATTTAAAAAAACGTTGGCCCTTTTTTAGCTTCGACGATGCATAAATATAGCGTTTATGTATATATAAAACGTTGAAAATAGAACGTTGATCGGTAAAAAAAAGTCGCGTTACAAAAGCACTGCCCTGTGAACCTAAACTTGGGAGATCGTATGTTCTATTTGTAACGCTTTTTTAACGCGCGATAAAAAAAGCTCTCGTGCGAATGATCTCTCTATTAGAGATACGTCATTAGCAAAGCTTAGAAGCTCATTACGGAGCTTGTTTTGCAGTCAACAAGTTTATAGGCACTTGCGTGCTGGCTCGAAACGGTGAATACGCTATAAATTATAATGAAATGTTTATTCAAATTTACTTTGTGCTCAGCTTACAAACGGCTAATAATGACGCCACCAAAAGAACTGGCGTTGTGTTACCTCATTTCAAAATCATTCAAAAGCATAAGAATGTTCTTCGGAGTTCTAAGACTATTTTTAAACATGGTTAATATTTAAAAATATTCTTATTATATTAAATTATTATATAGAATATTCTTATTATATTATATTAAATTAGTCCAACCGTTTATTGTGTCATTCCCAGGAAAATAGGGATTCGGAGGGCTTTTTTGTGGGGGCACGCGGAGCACGCACGTACAAAAATTAAAGAATTTGAAAATTAAATAGGCGCGTAGAACCCTGTCCAATCGGCAGAAGTTGTTTACAAAAATATTACTAATAATATCATCAATATCGAAAAATAATGTTCCAAATTTATATAATTGTTTAAAAAAATTCATGTTTTGTATTGTATTGGTAAGGTCCCCGCTCAGAGGTGACAGCAGTACTCCGTGTGAAGCCGGACTTGCACCTTGTACCGTTGATAGGTGGGCCGGTATAAGATATTGCTTCGCCCTGTTGACGACGCCAAGCTTTTTAGAGACTTATTTAGCCTTCTCTTCCAAATGACCGCGAAACTGAACGTCGCTCGATATAAAAAGTAATAAGTGACAATCAAATTCATATCCGACTTCACACTAAGGTTAAGGACTTCGTATATAATGGTCGAACCAAAATAGAGTTGGGGAGAACATATGGCTAGACGTGGTGATGGCAGGTGGTCCACGAATGTAACTGAGTGGGGGCCTTGATTGCAATGGAGTAACCCTGGTCGTTATGCCTCGATGGGTGGATGATGTGTGAAGAATAGCGGGAGGTGGCTGAATGACATTTGCAAAGAATGGGGGAGACTCTATTTTTTTTTTACTTAACAAGGGGCAAACGAGCAGGCGGTACTCTTAAGTGACTACCGACGCCCATGGACAACTGCAACACCAGGGGAAGAGGAGGAGGCATTTGCCCAGCAGTAGGAAAGTATAGGCTAATTAAAAAAAAAAAAACATTTTATGATTACATAGCTGAGTTAGACTTCGCCCGCGTAAATTTGCTAGTGCCCTTAGACCTCTTTAATCTGACCCTATCGAAAAAATCGCTCTTAGCTTCTTCTAGCTCTTAAAATATTCACTGCTAGAATTGGTTACATTAGTCATGTGAGAACGCATTAATCACTTACATAAAGAAAACGTTATCGTACTTGCCAAATTTCATATATGTACGTCCCGCAGTTTTCAAGATTTCGTGAGAATGCCGGCTATATGCTTATCCAAAGCTACATATAAAACGTTAATTTATTGTACAAAAGCATTATTACATTTCACATTTAGTATACATTTAGTCGTCATGAGCGCGCTTAAACACAATCGTAAATAGTAAAACGTATACCTGTGTGTATAAATCCATTGGCGTGCGTGTAGTTTTATCTTAATAATTTATTGTATTAGTTATAATATTTCATTAATTTATTAACATTCGCACACCTTCTTCCTCCTTTATACAAACTATAAGCTGTACCAGCGTCCATGTCCGCGTAAAATTAGATAAAAAAATAGATTCAATTTTAACATACCTTCTTCGTTAAATGGGCTATCTAACACTGAAAGAATTTTTCAAACGAGTAGTCCCAGTATGGTTCCTAAGATTAGCGCGTTCATACAAACAAACAAACTCTTCAGCTTTATTACTATAGAGTATAGATAATTGCATGGCAAACATACTCCTCTGTCCGCACAATTTTCATATAATGCTATCGAAAATTGTTGCGTCACAACTGCTTAGAGCAGCTGTCAACAAAGTGCAGCTAGACATGATGGTTGCCAACCTCCGATAGGAGATGGTGCTCTAGTCCCATCTCCCATCCTAAGGACTTCTTCTTTTAAGAAGAAGCTCTTGTTAGGGGAAGAGGATCTATTCGAATCTCATATATTATCTTCCTAAAACCCATATTCGATTTAGTTAGCGTGGTGAAACATTGGATTTACTTTGCGCAATTTCCCTTTATTTCTATACAATTTAAGATATTCCTAAGAATATCTTAAATTGCATAGAAATAAAGGGATATTGCGATAATATTTTCGATAAATTGAATTGGATAATTTCAATACTACTTCTAGGAGACATTGTGACAAAGGAACCCTTTGGTTGCAATATTGTTGTTATACTAGTACCTACTTGTGAAAGCTTGAATGGGTTGTAGCTACTATGTTTTATAAACATATTTCTTGTATAGCTGTTATATAATTATGTAAGTATATATATATAGCTGTGTATTATAACTGTATGATGGTTGTAAGGTTTTCTCAATAAATTAACTAAAAATTCTGATACTTATTAGTTTTTAATAGGACTAATTTTAACGCAATTAAAATTCGTTAAGCAATTTCAAATATTACTTGTGATAAATAAATCGGAATCAGTCTTTTTTAATTAGTATTTTTGAAGGTTAGAGTAAGAGCTCGTAGAGTTCAGATAGCTCGCAGATGCGTTACCGGCCTTTGGGTAACGTGTATGCCCTTTCCTTGAAGATTGAATTTGAAAAGATTGGTCCAATTACGGCCGAGACGTGCTTTAAAGCAAGCGTTGCATTTTTAAAACTGTATTCTTTTAATATTTCTCCACTATACCAAAACCTCTAACAGTATGTTCTTATTGTAGAACGTGACATAAAAATTCCTAAAATACGTACTTTAAAAATTTATCGAGTTCCGCACAATTTTGTACCCGTATAGTGAATTTCCTTCGGGAAATTTAAACTGAGAAATATTGAGAGCAGAAATAAGTAAGAACGGAAAGTATGTTTATTTGTGTGTTTATATTTCCTTATTGTTTTATTTTATACTACTTTGTTCATTGTTCAATTTGAAATGTTTTTATATTTCTAATAAAAAATCTAGATTTTGCTTAACACAGAGTAGACTATGTTATCCTTTACAACATCAGCAGAGGTAGCGTCAAGCTTCTAGCCGAATTGGGCCGGCGTGTCCGGGTACCAGTACCTCTTTCTCACATAAGATGGGCGTGAAGTGGCGGCAATACTGTCACGTCAAGTGATGGTATTGCTGTCACGTTTCGTTCGGTTTATGAGAGTTCCCGGTAGCCTAAACTCGTCATTGCAGGCCGACAAGGCATCTGCTTATCGCCTGGTCGTGAAGATGACCATGGGCGTCAGTGGGCACTTAGCTGCCTGCTGCCTGGTCGTTTGCCCCTTGTAACATATAAAAAAGTATACCTAATTGTTAAATTTACCTATAACCGGTGTAAAATTAAGAGTCTAAAGAACTTTAGCTCTTGTCTAGAAGCAAAGCATAGGACATAATAGCCTGATATCTCTGGATCGTAAGACATAACTTACTTTTTCTGAAGGTGGAAACCTTAGGTTCTGAGTAGAGTTCCATGTACTTATTAATGCATATTGTAAAGTTGTAACTGTGAGCCGTGGGCAAGTACCAGATGAGAAAGGTGACTAAAATTATATATATTATTTAAGTTCCCGACCCCGTTCCCATCCCCGTTTCGTAACAATTTTTCCCGACAATTTACATTAGAAATAATTAAAGTGGTATTAATTCTCAAATTTACTAATTTTCTGAACAATTTCTCTTAACTTTTTCTTCCATAAGAACCTTCTGTGGACAATAGCAAACACAACAAAAAAATTAATAGCGAAATCGGTCCACCCGTTCTCGTTGATGAATTGAATATTTGTATTGTAAATAAATCAGTGCCTTGCAACGCAGGTGTGGGTTTTTGTGATTCATCGATTCAGAAGTAATTCTGCGGAAATCATTGACAGCTAAGATTTGCTTTAATTAACTATGAGTCTGGTATCTTATTCCATTTCTATTGTTAGAATAAATAGCAGTCAATGCGTCAATGTCACCCGATAAGCGCGTAAGACATCCTCAACGAGACATCCGAAAGGTGTCACATATAGTGACAATCGGGACACGAGTGTTGATAGGAAACGTTTATTTATAAACATACCGCACCATTATCGTAACAGTATGTCCTATAAATAAACTTATTTTTATATTGTAAAAGATAGTATAGTATTTATATACCAATACGTGAAACGAAAGTGGATGAGGTCGAAGCGTAATCGTGACTACCACATGTTATATTAATTGTTGTCAAATTTTATTTTTCTGCGACTTGAACAATTTCGATGTATCCGTAAAGGTTTGTGGGTGAATTTCAACCGGAAGGCGATTTCTTGTAGTATAAAGTTGTCTTGCATGAAGAGGAACATCATATGCCCAATTACAACATCACCTACCAATTTAAAGTGTAAATCTCATATGAACTTGATCACACTTTTCTTTTGATTCACACACTCACCCCTTTGGGGCGAGTTCAGTCACACATACATGCAAGAAATCTTTATATAAAAACTAACGGACCCGGTAGACGTAGTCCTGTCCGAACATTCGCGATGGGTTACTTTCTATTTACTACATCCTATAATATTACTCCAGCTCCCGTACCCGTTCCCATTCCTGATGTTTTCACTGATAATTTTATTATCTTATGTCTATCTCTTGGTTCTAACACGACTGTCTTTTATATATAAAGATTTATTATGTACAAGTCAAAATCAAAATATAATAACGTTGAGTACAAGCTAAAAAGTACCCTCAAATGAAATGTAAATCGATGCAGCTTTCACAGATTTTATTCGGATTCCAATTTCGAATGTACACGTACAATATTTGCCGGTAACGTATCGAGCAATAGAATCAATACGCCCGCATTTCGCTCGCTGCGATCGATCTGACAGGTCGTAATATTTCGCATAATGCAAGGGAACGTTCTAAATTATTCATGACAAATCCAAGTTTTGCGGCTCAAGCCAGCGCCCGGTCTGGGGAAAAGAAAAATAAAAAGACGGCGGACGCCCGCCGTCGAGACGCTGCCGGCCACGCGGTGCGAAAGGCGGTGAGATTATTTAATGATAAATTATATCCACATCGGACTGAACATCTGATGTTTTCTTTGAGACCGTTTCGGTATTCTTAGCTTTTTCTTTACTTTACAGTTTATCTAGCGAAGTCACTCTACATCTAAGTTCGGCATTACGAAAAGAAATAACGTCACTACATTAAATATTTAAATAAATTAAATAAGTGCGAATGGGAGAGAGAATATTCAAGGAGTATACATCCGTAGGAGAAAGGATGTTTTCTTCATAGAAACACACATTCCACTATTCATAGAATTTCGCAATCCTCATCTAAAAATAGACAATTAAAAATAATTGAGTTCTAAAAAGAGAAAATATCACTATGCTATTGTGGGTTAAAATGAGGTTTTTACTAATTGGCACTGTACTAATTGGCAATGTATTATTACCAGATAGGCTAGAAGATGCGTTACCGGCCATTAAGTAATCAACTTGAAAACAGAAGAGACGAAAGTTGGTACTGCTGAGATATGCGAGGCAAGAAGTCGTATGGAAACGTCATATTTGAGATAGCTATAGAAAAGGATCTCAAAACGTTGTCTAATGCTTTAAACAAAAGTACAGTGACGGCTTTATTTATATAGACTATTCTTTCATTGGTCGAAGATTAATTGCCTTCAGGGGCTGGTAGTTAGTGTTTTACAATGCACTTATTGTGGCGAATAACGATCGATCAATTAACCAACGAGTCCCATAAACTCGACCGGAACTTGAGCACAATAAAATGAACGCGCCATAAAACAATCTATTTATAAATCAAATGCGAACTTTCTAGCTTTATAGCCTTTCTAGTGTTGGCAACACTAATATCCGGAAGTGGCAGGCTGCTGAGTGTTGACTTATTACCGCCATTTGCCGACTAAGGTGGTGATTGCGCGGACGAATGAGAGATTGGTCTTGGTCTGGAGGCAAGGTCTAAAAGTGTTAAAAGGATGATTAGTCTTGAAAATGATCCTTATTGATTGTATCTATAAAATACGATTGATCAACGATCAAACGATATAACCCTCAAGAAACAAACGAATTCCTTAATTGGGCATTAAGGAATTCGTATGTATTTTTCAACGCCTCTATGAGATATCTGACAATCTATGGTCGTCGTCGCAGTTATATATAATTAAATATACAAAAAAATTACAAAATAGCAGATTCCAAGGACTTGGACAGTGTAATACAATGAACTTCATACTTTAGTGTGCTTACTGTTCCCAAATAAAAGTTTTCATTATCACCGGTCATTAACTCCCACACAGCTGCTGCCACGTACGAGTTCTTTTTTAGTTTCGTTCTAGTTTAAGTATGCCTAGTATTTCAGCTTTCCTTCCAAATAAGCTCGTACTAAAATAAGGTGTATAGCCAATTGAAGTCAGAGATTGAATTGTGTTAGAGATTGGACATAAAGTATTCAAATTAAACCCTTGCTATCATCAAATAATAACTTAAATGTGCATTTTATGATAGGTATAGAGTTCGATATTTGGAGCTGCTTTACAGGGATATAAATAGAAATATTAATGAATTTAATCACTAAAAATTAAGTTAGCAGCTTAATTATAATATATTTCAATTGGATATGACACACGGACGTCTGTTCCTAAGGTAGACAACTTAATGCCTGTGTTATAGGTAACAGACGCCTGTTATACATGTTTGTTTTTTTTTTTTGTAAAAATATGTACGTATAGATAATACACTCAGACTCGAGGCGGGAATCGAACCCACAACCCCCGGAGCGGAAGGCGGAGTCATTGACAGACACTTAAAAGTTTTTTGCTAGGGTGTCAATTACTGGACGTTTTTAAAACGCTTTTGCTGAACAGCACCCTGTTTCATGACACAAGCCGTTAGCGAGTTAAATTTTTAACAACAATTTCCACGTAACAATTCAACTAAAAAATTATCTAGTGTCAACATTGTAAGAGTTTGGCAAATCGATTTTCGTGCGCTATCTCAATTTTGGCGAGCATTTGTATTCACGAACTTGATAATCTGCATACACCGCAGTGGGGATGAATGTATCGGTTTGTATATGAAATTGGTATGTCCGAAAAATGTCTGACATTTTCATTTTGAATTCTTACTCGTTACATAGGTAAGTAGAGCTTCTTCTATATTTCTATTAAAATTAGTTTGTGTTACTTGTTGGATGGCTTATCTATACTAATATATAAAGCTGAAGAGTTTGTTTGTTTGCTTGAACGCGCTGATCTCAGGATCTACTGGTCCTATTTCCTACTTTCAGTGTTAAATAGCCCATCTATCGAGGAAAGCCATAAACTATATATCATCACGCTTACATCTATTTTTTTTACCTAACTAGACGCGGATGAACACACACACATACACCCACAATCTCTGCGATGACCCACCCACTGTTTTACGTACCCTCCGAAACACGGAGGTGGTCGGATATTTGAAAAACATTTTTAGAATGGGTCACCCATCTATAGCCCGGCCGCGGCAAGAACTGCTTAACCTAGCGATCGGTTCCTCGGTAGTATAGTGGTAAGTATCCCCGCCTGTCACGCGGGAGACCGGGGTTCGATTCCCCGCCGGGGAGGATTTTTTATTTTTATGTAGCCTGTATAGAGATTTCTTAAAAGTATGTCGACCGGCCTCGGCGAGACCCTTTGGTTTTGCAGAGAGATGTCAGACCGTCAACATATTTACCGTACTTATAATGGGTACATCTGAAGAAGTTTGGACTAAGTGGTCAAAATTGAAGATATTCGAACGAAAATTTATGTGACTGGGTTTTAAGTCTTTGGCTAACGTAATTAGTCGTTTATTGTTTCCTAATTAGCCGTTTGTTTTACTAATATCTAAAATTTGAAAAATATGTCATGACAAACTCCCTCCGGTTTCAAAAATGCGAGAACCCTTTGACATGGAGGGGATGGATTGAACTCATAAATTCGTGTGACATTGTCTATAAGCCTCTAATCGCCCACTGCTGGGCCTATGCCCAGCTGAGTCTATGCTTCCCTTTGTAACCCCTGGTATCTGTAGATTTTATTTTAATTTATTTTATTTGCCTTGACAGTGAAAGACGGGGTATGCTAGACGCAGCGTCGCTCCAGGCGATAGTTGGAGAGAGCGTGCAGGAGAAGGAACGGCAGCTGTCCGAGATGATACTTCAACTGCAGATGGTGAGAGAACAATTGCTAGCACAGCAGGAGCATTCTAAGGTCAGTTTATACTATGAACAGCACAGATTTCCTTCTGGAAACATTAATTAAAGAGAGGAAGTTTCTGTACATACTATGTGGAACAGACTTGCTTCTGGAAGCTAATATCTTTATGAGGGTAAGGCATTACGACATTTTTTTTTATATAACAATGGGCAAACGAGCAGCTGGTACTCACCTAAGTGACTACCGACGCCTATGAACAACTGCAACACCGCTTCGGTGTCGAAGCGAAACGTGCGTTGAGGCACATCGGAAAGTCAGTGTAGTGCTGTGCTTTGGCGGCGGATTCGATGGTGTAGCTTTCGGTTTGCAGCATTGCACCGATTTTCCCTCGTACTCTTTCGCGGATTTAAGCAAAGTAGCATGTCATGGATTACCACAAAGTAACGCCTGATTCTATCAATTATGAGTACTTACTTGATATAGTCCGTATGATACTTATTAATGCTATAGTTGCAGAGGTGCATGCACGGATTCCAGAGGTTCTTGTTGGTTTTATCGTATTTGACGGTGGCGAACCTTACGAGACCCTCCTCGTACAGGTATATGAGTAGGGGGTCTATGGACGTCACACAAACGTACAGCCGTAGGTCGCATTTGTGACCTCCTATGAGAAGTGGCTTGTCTATGTATTTGGCAACCACTACGTTTTCACCTTTCGGTATTTGTTCGGGCTGAAACGCAAATAGTTTCTTAAGCAATACGCTAACGCTACTAACTATGCTAACATTTAGAACTCCTTTTATCCTTATATCAACTTTATATTTTTAACTCTATTTAACGCCTTGGAACCTCTTTATCTTTTCGTTCCTGTCGCTGTGGACCGTTAGACAGTTGGGAGCAGTGAAGCTCGCAATTTTTTAAAAGAAATTGGGCAGAGGATCGTTGAAAAGGGAGATGAATCCCGCTCTGGGTCGTTCTTGGTATAAAGGATAGTTATCGCTATTCAGCGTGGTAATGCCGCGAGTTTGATGGGCACTTTTAGAGCCTCAATAGCTCAACAGTATAAGGTATGGACTGAAATCCGCAAGGTACCCGGTTTAAACCCCATCGCCGTTGGGGTATTGTCGCACCCACTTCTAATACAAGCTTTTAATTGAAGCTTAGCAGGCGGGGAAAAGGAAATATTCTTGTGACCCAAGTGGTCACAAGACACAGACACTTCCCTGATTCCTTCTTCTGCAATACGATTGACTCGATACCCGCACGGTCAATCCATATAGCATTGCTAAGAAATCCGTTTCTTTTAGATTTTAACTTCAAGTGCTGTGAGTTAACTCAGGCATGGAAGACGACAAAGGAATCGAACTACTATTATTAAATACGACTCCTGATGACCCTTCACTCATCCTGCTATGTCTTTATACTTAAAAGAAAATAAAGCTAGAGACACTAGTAGAGAACAAGGACATACTGAAAAAAATTCAAGTATGTCCTTGTTCTCCACGTCCCTCAGTCACCACCATTATTTATTATTACCATCATCAGCCTCTATCAATCCACTACTGGATATTCTCAAACAATAGGTCAGGGAGCTACTGAACTATGTAAAATGATTTCATAAAATAAAAATTTCTATCTCTGTTCTTCATTCTGCATTTCTTCTAATTTCCAATGCTAAAGAAAGACACTCAAACCTAGCTTGATGAGGTTGCTGCTTGCTAACGTGATGGCATAGTCGGAATAGATGCTTGTCTGCAATTTACGAAGAGCCATGTCTGTCCGAACCGCTTGCGCAGTATTATCTTGGACACTGTAATAATGCAAATAAAAAAGATTATTTAGTATATCTTCTCCAGTTCTACTACACCTTTTACAACATTTCCAGAAGCTGGAATGGATGCGATGTCAGTATATATAGTAGTAAATAATGAAGTCACTGAGGAGGTCCTGGCCTAATTAAGGGTCAGCATTTGAGTCGATCGCCAAGTTAAATAGCTCTTGCTGCGACACATTCTAAAATGGTTTTTATTTGTTAGCCGATCTCTTTTGTGTTTCGGAAGGCATGTAAAAGAGTGGGACCCAATGATCGTGGACGTTCCGGGAATACACCCAGACTCGAGGTGGGAATCGAACCCACGACCCCCGGAGCAGTAGGCAGGGTCACTGCCCACTGCGCCAAAGGACCAGTCGATATAGATTGCAGAGTAGCACCAACGGTATCAGGAACACACACACACATGAATAGTTAATTAATAAGTAGTAAAAGTGAAGTGAAGATGACAGAGATGTTAGTTAAACTAAAGAGGTATTATTGTTAGAGGCGAGATTGACCTCTTAGCTTTCCATGAATTCACCGTGAGGGTTTAATGGAGTAAGGAATCTTACCAGAGCTTAGGACTCACTACCCAGGTGTAGTTATTAGGGTTCATACCATGTTCTTTAAAGCTCATCTTTACTGCCAGTGTTTACTCTCTTTGTCAATTTTTTTATCTCTTTGGTATTCAAAGTGGATGTTCAAGTAGATGGATGGTAGATTAAACTAGGCAGGTCAAGGGAATATGTTGTAGTACACACATAAACACACGACCTCGTGCCCACGCGCACACACACACACACACGACCACGACCACGATCATACACACATTAATAATAAGTGTTTTAGTATTTCGTGATACAAAATAGCACGTCTACTAAATAATAATCTGTGGTTAACGCTGTGGTTAACACGGATATGACTCTATTTTAAAATAACTAACGTAGCTTAATATAAGCTGTGTTTTATTGTTTGCTACTCCAAATAAATTAATTTAAAAAAAATAATCAGATCTTGTTGTTTGTAGTAGGTCTTGAAGAGATTCCTTTATTAAGTTTTGTAAAGGCGTTCCAAGAGTCGAGTTCTATTGGTAGGTTTTATGAAAGGGACTGTGGTATATATAATAGCAAAAAAAAAACTACATAGCAATTTTTTCAATATCTTATATTAAAAATAGTCGTAAATTTTTAATTTAATTAATTACTTGAAGTGGCGGCAATGCTGTCACGTCTAGTGATGGTGTTGTTGTCCCGTTTCGTTCGGTTTGTGAGACTTCCCGGTGACCTAAACTCGTCATTAAGGGCTGGCAGCGCATCTGCTGGCCTACTGGTCGTGCAGATGTCCATGGACGTCAGTAGGTACTTTGGTGCCTGCTGCCTGCTCGTTTGCCCTCTTGTATCATAACATAAAAATAAAAAAAAGGATTTTTTTTTAAATTATGGTATGAAAATATGACAAAATGAATCAATATACTTAAAAACGTTTAAAATAAAAGAATGTATTACGGACGGACTTAACGTATGCCGGAGCCAGACATATGTCAAAGTGTTTGTAAATTTTTGTTCTTGAAGACTACAAAGTTCTAAAAAACTTTGTGCAGCTACACAAAGTCCCCAGCTACTCAACTTGATCATTGAAATGTTCATTCAAATGAAGCTGTATCTGGCCCCGGCATAAGAGTTAGCGATGTATTGTCATGGTGGTAATAAAAACCAAGCAAGTGCGAGTCAGACTCGCGCACAAAGGGTTCAGTACCATCACGTAATATTTTACCAGTTTATTATAAAATTTATACTTTTCATGAGATTTCATTTAATTTCACAGACACGGCCATAACTTTTGATTGTGTACTCTTAGAGAGTTCATTTTTTCACAGCTTCAAGGGAACGCAGACGCAACGCTCTATGCGTTCCTGAGAAAAAGGGTCTTGACAGACAGACAGATATATAACGAAGCCAGCCTATACAGGTTCCTTTTTTCTTTTGGAGGTAAGGAATCCTATACCTACCTATCCTGTGTGTATTGAAGAAACTTCATTAACATGCAATGTTGAAGAAAATTGTAAAGTTAATAAATAAATATATACAGGACTATATGACACACGGACGTCTGTTCCAAAGGGGTGGGAGCGAAGGTCGATATGCTCAACCACCGCAAAGGAAGATCTTCGAGTCCGGGCTTGTTGGAGTCGCCCGGGGGGGCCGCGACTCGCCGACAGTTGTTCGTCGGAAGGTCTATATATAGTGATCGTAAGTAGAAACTTCCCTTGCGTGAGTTAGTTTTTGTACTGCGGTCGTTGTAATCCGTACAGCGCCATCTAGTTTTGCTTTGATGTAACCTTTTCCACTCGACATCATTGCCATCTTGTTATGTAGCGGCAGCTACATCTATAACACCCGCATTAAGTTGTCTAGCTTAGAAACAGACGTCCGTGTGTCATATAGTCCTGTGTATATATATTTAGTGTAAAGGCTTATTTTTGCTTGTTATGCATAACGTTAATTTCTGACAATAACCCTTAAGAAAATTATCTTTAACTAGGAGCCGTCATCCGAAATGGTAAAGCACTTTTTTGGTCGACTGTACAAAGAAATGAAATTTTTTATATAGCTTTTAATATACATACGAGTACAGTATGCAAATCTAAATATTTGCTGCAGAATTTTCTCAGAGACAGCGCAGGACCGAAACAAGTGCGCGAATTCCTGTCGGAGGCCACAACTCACTTTGAGTTTCTGAGCCGCTCCAGTGAAGTAAGTAAGTAAGAATTTTCTCAACCAGTGGCAAGGCGATCTCTTGTTTAAATGATATGTTAAAGTACTGAATGATCATATTATGTACTGCACTCAAAATAGTTTGAAACGGAATCTATATATTACGTGTATTACACTTGTTAGAATTTCTTCTTCTTCTTCTTAGCGTTATCCCGGTTTAATACCAGGGCCCGCTTAGATTGTAGTGGATGTGGCTGTGGGGCGAGTTAAGATGACCGATTGCCATCTGACGTCATCCTCGGAGCCCCCACGATCTCTACAACCAGATGTCCATGGGCGCCGGTAGGCACTTCGGTGCCTGTTGCCTGCTCTATTTTAGAGTATAATTAGAGTACTATGAAAAATAGATTTTGACCGATTTTCTCAACCCTAGCCAATATGCACGCTAAATTTCATGAAAATCGGTCGAGCCGTTTCGGAGGAATTTGGCAATGCACCCCATGAAACGAGAATTTTATATATTAGATATGACACACGGACGTCTGTTCCTAAGTTAGACAACTTAATGCCTGTGTTATAGGTAACAACCGCCTGTTAAACACATTTTTTTATTTTTAAATATATACATATGGATAATACATCCAGACTAGAGGCGGGAATCGAACCTACGACCCTGGAACAGAACGCAGGGTCACTGCCCACTGCGCCAACGGGCCAGTCAAGAAAGTGCTTTACCATTTTGGATGACAGCTAAATAAACAAGATTCTGTTAAGGGCTATATTGTTAGAAATTAACGTAACGCATAACGAGCAAAAATGAGCCTTTTAACTAATTGACGCGCAAACGACAGAGTGCATTAATTACTCACTTCAGCAAGGTTCTTAATCTACTTTTCTTTCAACTGTATAAAGTTTTACAATGGTATAGAATGCGCGCCATTTGTTTTTTTTTTTTTATTTTCAGTCAGTATCTTTTCATAAAATGCATAGAATTATTAACATTAAACCTCTGTGGTGAATTTGTATGAAAATAAAAACCAGTGCAGTAATGGTATTTCATACAACATTACTTATGACTCACTTTGCGCTCGGTGCAGTAATCTACTATTTGAGTCGTTTCTACGTAATAAAGTAGCGTCTCACGGTTTGGCGGGCGGCATGGTACACCGGATAAGAAAAGAAAGAAAGAAAAATCATTTATTACTACCGAGATATTACAAGCATCTTAAGATAATACTACTCAACGGCATAACGTATGGGCTGAAATCCGCAAGCTACCCGGCTCAAACCCCACCGCCGTTGGGGTATTGACGCACCCACTCCTAAAACAAGCTTTTTTCTTCAACCTTTTGCCATGGAAGAGCCACGTCGTTAAAAAATTTGATAAAGGCGGGCCACATTGTTAAGAAATTAGATGTAAGTGGTAATAGATAAATAGGTGTCTAGTTATCTATTCACGTAGGTAGGTAGACATTAAAAGCGGTATGAAAAATTATAAATTTTAGTTCATATCGTGTTGTTTTAGTTAGGTTTTCGTACTTAACGCTACTGTAATATAATTAATATTTATTTATAAGAATTAGAATTCCATTTAAAAAACAGCCACATGGCCCACGGTACACGAGTTGCCGACCCCTGGCTTAAAGCGTTTTTAAGTGTTCGCTTCCCGCAGCAATGTCTTCGAAGCGTTCTAGTGTTCCACCGATCCATGGGTCTGGTGAAATCAACGGACGTCTACAAGCGTTCAAATGATATTCACTTGTATGTTACTCGATTGTGCAACATTTAATTTCATATGCCGTCTTTTAAAATTTCAATGTTTCCAAATGTATCAAGTGTCCTGCAAAGATCGCTCTCAGTGTTTTTCGCTATTACTAAGACGATCTTAACTAAAACGATATTAGTGTTATCCCGGCCTAGTACCAGGGTCGTCTTAGATGGCAAAGGATGTGGCTGTGGGGCGAGTTAGGATGACCGAATGCCGTCTGACGTCATCCCCGAAACCCCCACAATCTATACAATATCACGATATCACTCGGTGACATAATTTCGCTATTAATAAGACCGATTAGTACTCAAATGTCTCCTTTTGTTATCAGTGTCAAGCGCGGCGGGATCCGCTGCGGGTGAGGCCGGAGCGGTGTCGAGTGAGGCGCCGGTAACGAACGAGACTCTAGCCTGCTAAATAGGCGTCGTCATTTAGGTGTGCGCGATTTCGGTCGCGCAACTCACAAAAAAAAAATTAGATAATGTCATTTCCAATAGTACATGTTATCACTTTTTTTAGAAAAATCGTTTCTAAAAATAGAGAATTGCTATATTTCATTAAATTAATTGCTGTATTAAGAATGCATAAGAAATATTTCCTGTAATTATTCAGAAGTGAGGTTCCACATACCTTTTTTTAATTTTAACACAGTAAAGTGTCCTAACCTTATTCATAATTGATTTGAGTTTCGTTTGGGTTTGTTTGCCATTGTTGTTTTAGCAATTTAAGACGTCATATGAACTATCATAATATTGCTTCCTATACTAAAACAAACAATCATACCAATTGTAGGACCACTTCTGTATATTTAGCATATTTATTTCTGAATATTTCTCAACCCATTTGTTTTATTGGTTCATATATTACTGAGATTTTATTTTTTACAATTGTTTTTACATTATATTAAAATTTGGAGTAGTAGCTTGTGACCTAATCAGTGATCAGCATTTGAATTGATAGCTAGGTTAAATAACTCTTGCTGCGACTGGGTGATAGATGGGTGACCCATTTTAGGACTGGTTTATGTTTGATATCTGACCTCCTCCATGTTTCGGAAGTCACATGTAAAAGTGGAACCTGATTAATGTCTCTGAGTGATATTAATTGTGAGCTTGTAGAGATTGTGGTGAGATTGGAGACTACTGAGAGAAACTGGAGGATATTGTTCCGAGGATGATGTTGTCAGACTGCAATTAGTCATCTTAACTCACCCTACAGCCAAATCATCTGCAATGTAAGCGGACCTTGGTACTAGACCCATTACTATGTAAATTCATTAATTGACTTCATTAGAATATAATGTTAAATATGTCAAATTTAAATTATTGATTTATCAATATTCTTTTATTCCTCAAATAATACCTCTCAATTGAATATTCTGATATGAAAGTAAGGAAACGGATTAAAGGACTCCGTAACACTCATAAAATAACCCATTGTAGTGGCAAATGGATCGCATAATCTTCTTTATATAAAAAAATGTACGACTGTACAAACATTTCCTTGTCACCTTACTCCTCCTAAACAGCGGGACAAATTTAGATGAAACTTTGTATCATTTCAAGGAGTTCTTAGATGTTTTGAAAAAAAAAATTGGACCCGGTATACGCCGCTGTTGGTTTATCCAAAATTCCATGCGTTTCTGGCTAAATCACTAAAATGGTTAGGCCGAATTGAATTGGTATGTTTCGTTTTATTCGCATTATTTCAGGAAAAAGTTAAAGGAAAAGAAAGAAAGAAAAACGCAAAAGATTATTTAAAAATACTAGAAAATGTTTAGCTTTCGTTTGATCATAAATCGGGCAAGACAGCAACTGCTGTGTCCACTAGTCTCTTTATTGAGTACTAAACTAAAGGAAGTACAGAACATGTTTTACCTTTACTGGTACGAAGCAGTTACATATATGTTAATAGTGGAAACTTGAACCCCATAAGATTCCAACAATACCTTGAAGTTTTGCTGTTCATAACTTGAGATTAGTTCGCTCGATATTGGGACTCAGGTTGTGGAAAACTTTTAGAGTCTTGTATTCTCTTTAGCAAACAGGTTTTAGCGGAAGCATTAGGTGTATTTAAAATATATTCCTAATATACTTTAATAAAAAAAATGGCTGACAATCGACTTCAAATATCATATATATTGTTTAAGCAATAAATATCTTGTAAAGCGCATAGCTGTGGAGTTTTGAAAGTTGACCTCTTCATTACTAAACAGAAGATTCGTTGTCCTAAGATAAAAATAATCTCATATAACTTAATTATTTTAAACTGATATATTAGACACTAGCTGCTTTTCGCGACTTAGCGAAATTATAAATTGGGTCTCCTTTCGATTCTTCCCTTGGAACCTCCCTTCGACCTCCTTCGTCTGGCGTTGACGAAAAATCTTTTATTAGCAAATGTCTACTACCTATAAAGACGTTCCTGACAAATTTCACCATTCTAGGTCCCACAGTTTTCGAGATTTCCTGTTAGATGAAGAGTAAAGTCGTGATTGACAAAAAAACTTCATTTCGCTGAATCCTGAAACGATCAGGTTGAATAATGTCTAAATTTCAAATATCTAAGTTTGACGACTTTCAGATAAAGTTCGGGGGCGAAATAAATGGTAGATTCAGACTTTAGATTGTAATCTCTATTGAACGGTTTTATTGGAGGACTTTCATGAATTAGTTAACTCTGACTTGACATCTATAAAGGTACATACTAAGTAAATAATAAGTGAAAATATTAAAACAATAAAATTACGACTTAAAAACTAGTGACAATATTAGCCTTGGATTAAATGATTTCTATCAATTGTTATGGTTTTAATTTTAAAACCCATTATGGGTATTTTAGATCCAATACTGTTCTCGTGGAATGCCTATTTACTTTAAGATTACCTACCATAACAGCTCGGCCTTGTGCCCTAATTCTAAGCTAGCGAAGCAACGCGCGATGCGAGCAAAAGCTAATGAGTGATAAAAACTTAACAGTGAGCCTTAGGGCTCAGCGGAAAAAGGCTGGGAAATTCATATAATACCCGTTTCACTCCGATGAAGTCCAGCTATAAAAGCTTAAGACTGTTTTATCGGCTTTGTGCTAGAATTTTTAGAGCTCAAAGATTCCTTAACCGATTTCGATAATACTTATACGGGATCACCTTTGAAATATGATCTACAATAAAAAAAGAATCATCAAAATTCATTCGTTAGTGCACTCCGATTTTAAGGTCGTAATCACTCATTGTGTAGTCTTAAACTTAGCTAAGAGGAAAGGAGAATGTTAAACATATGAATAGCACATTTTATAATAAAGGACGAACGGGCTGTTTGACCATTGAACTGACTACCAACGCTCATGGATAACAGCACTTATAGAAGGCTCTCAAAAGCGTTGCCATCCATAGAGAGGTGACCTATTTAAATAACGTATTTTTGTATCCTTCACAAAAAAAAGCTTATTGTAATCCATTTCTCAAATTCAGCAGTAGATATCCGAGCCATGACAAAAAGAGAGTGAATTACAAATACGCTGAAGTTTATTCATTTTAAATTTGGGCAAAATCACTTCGAGGCTATATAAATTCGGAATCATTTCGAACATTCTCGAATTGTTTTTGACCGCAGTATTTATATTCTATATACAAAAAGATTCCTCTCTGGCCATTTTATTTTTTGCCTTGGTTTGTTCGGATACACAAATAAATGTGATTGTGTAAAATATTTAATTTATATTTGAGGAAAAACACTGTGGGGAAATGTATATTATATTTATCATTTATAGTATGGATATATTGTGAATTCATTTAATTATAAATGACTTTATAAATTACTTTCTCCTCATTGAAGTACGTAAGGAAGATGTATCGGTTTGAAATTAACAACAAGGTTTTACACGAGGTTTTATAGATGAGATATTGGTGCTTTTCTGATGCGCCTAAACACGCGATGGCCTTGATTTACTTAAAGGATAATT
This sequence comes from Charaxes varanes, assembly GCA_024363005.1. NCBI lineage: Eukaryota > Metazoa > Arthropoda > Insecta > Lepidoptera > Nymphalidae > Charaxes > Charaxes varanes. Next base: position 4,039,695 of record JANCMC010007202.1, on the reverse strand, counting down.
CGGCTCTGGTTATTTGTCACGATGAGAGTATCATGACTAAATAATGAATAAATCTATATCTATACTAATATATAAATCTGAAGTGTTTGTTTGTTTGTTTGCTTGAACGCGCCCATCTTGGTTACTATTGTTATGATTTGAAAAATTATTTTTGTCTTAGATAGCCCATTTACCGAGGAATGCTATAAGTTATATATTATCACGAAGTCGCGTATTGCAACTAGTCATTAATAAAGGCTAGAAATTAAAAGAAAAAGACGTTCATTAATTTTATGAGCGTAAAATGAAACGGAACAAACTGGCACAGAAATAATAAAACACGGCCATGTTGCCTCTCGTGCTTAAGGCATTGATATTTTCTTCTTCCGTTTATGTTTTCTGAATAATGAAACATCAATTATGGTGAACACAGCCGGAGGACACAAAAAAAGACGAATTTACTTATGAAATGAATTTATTAATTAAAAAATTACAAGCTAGCCCTATAAAGCAGGCTTCTTCATGTTTCGGAATTCCAGAGTCTTGTTACACTATTGTTAATGCGGCCGACGAGTGTGACAAATAATGTTTTTTGATTATTTAGTGACATTGGTGTGTTCCTCTCCAACTAAGCTTCAGAGATAACAAGTATAAGATAATCTTATATAACATATTTTATTGTAGTGTAAAGGGGCACTTGGCCCTTGTGCCCCGTGCCTTTTTATTAACGACTGCAAATGCCTATGGGCAATTGCATATCTAAAAGACAAACAAATATTTTAACGTAGTTTTTAACACGTATGAAAGTTACATACTGTGCCAAATAAGTTTTATATATCCCCTTCTTATAGATAGTCAATAAACATTACTTTCATTAAAGGAGAAAAGAGATTAAAAATAATCCATAATGGCTGCCTATTTATTAATTACGAACAACTTGAACACATTCTTTGTACACTTTATCGACAACATGACAGAACACTAGCAATGTCTAATATCATTTATCTGAACTAAAAATCAATAATAATTTAAATGTGGAGATGTGCAAAAAGGATGCTTTCTTTTTGGTACCATATCGGAACTATTGTGAAAAGGTTATAATGAAATAGTGAAATTGTTGAAAAAGAATCTCTCAACTGCCTCGTATATTAAATAGAAAGCAATCCAACGTTCGGGCAGGACAACGACTGCCGGATCCCCGAGTGTGTAAAAATAATTAGATAAAATTAAACACAATATGTTGTTTAAATATATTATTTTCTCTTCATATATTTGGACTTTAACTACGTACTAAAAAGTGTTCGTAGTATTTTTTAGAAATGACAAAATACCACGAACCTGATGACACTTGGTGGGAGCTATCAATACCCTCCAGGTGTTTTTACGTCCTAAGTTAATCTTCATGTTCCCACAGTTAAAAGTGAGTAATTACTACTCGATAACGCCAATTTCGCTGCAACTCACGAAAAAAGTGCCGAAATAGAGTATATAGAAAAAATAACTCTCAAATTTCCTACCTTTAAGCTAAAGTTGTAAATTTTCCCAACTTCACTCTTAGCATTTTCGAAATTCTCACTTTGTAATTTTATATAACTCAATTTTTCGTAGGTATGCCGCAAACAATAAATATGCTACCATTAATTTTTAGGGTTCCGTATCTTAAAAGGAAAAAAAGGAAGCTTTATAGGTTGACCTTCTTGTCCATCTATCCTGTCTGTCTATCAAGTCCCTTTTTCTCAGGAACAGGTAGACCTACAAAGTTGAAATAAATCACAAGTACTGAAGTTTGCGGTCTTTTGAAGCTGTGAAAAAATCAACCCTCCAAGTGAACATAATGTCTTTTGAAGTTGTGAAAAAAAATCAACCCTCCAAGTGAACACAATCGAAAGAGATGGCCGTTTATGTGACTTATCCCATACATTTGCAGAGAGAACCAAAGCCTATAGGGTTACTTCCCGTTAACCTAGAATTATGAAATTTGGCAAGAAGCTACATCTTGTAGCACAACAAATAAACGAAAAAATTCGAAAACTGTAAATAAATTTGCCGTTGCAACAGTGTCTGTTTGTCTATCTGTGTGTCTGTCTGAAAATACGCTTTTCTCAGAAACACGAACGGGTATAAAGCTTGTTATATAAAAAAAAAGTCTACGATAGAACGCGTTAAATTAGAAGATTCAATCCTGTCTAGTTGAGATCTGGAAATAAAGACGCCGCGACGGTGTTCCACACCTTTCTGATACAGTGAATAGAGTCCGTTCCATCATTGGGAACTGGGTGAAATGGTTTATAGTATCTGTCCCGACATCAGGAGCTTGTAGATACCGCTGCATAATGAGATGGCAATAATGTCGAGTTGAAAAAACACCAAAGCAAACTAGATGGCGCTGTACGGATAACGACGACCGCAGCACAAACGCTGAAAATCTCCATACAAACCAACTCACGCTAGCGAGGTTTCTACTTACGATCACTATATATAGACCTTCCGAACAACTGTCGGCGAGGCGCGGCCGCCCCGAGCAACTAAAACTAGCCCGGACACGAAAATCTTCCTTTGCGGCGGTTGAGCATATCGACCCTCGCTCCCACCTTTCATTCCTCGCCGAAAACCTTCCACTTGGTGTGCCTTTCCACAAGCTATATAAAAACAGTGAATAATCCTCTCTCGAGCATATAAAGGAATTGAATGAAATAGTTTATAGTATCTTCTCCAACTTATGGAACTTTTAGGAACCGGGTGAAATAGTAAAACTCAGTGGGTGACAAGGAGCTGATTTAAAATAAAAGTGTTCAGTTATGAGGAGTTTGTAGTTTAATTAGTGACCGCCATTTGAGTCGATCGCTAGGTGAAACAGTTCACACTGCGAAACAGTGATAGATGAGTGACTCCATTCTAACACTGGTTTTAAAACATCTGATTTCCTTCGTGTTTCGGAAGGCACGTAAAACAGTGGGTATCGGTTGATGCCATTGAGTAGTATTTGTCATCGTGGGTGTTTGGGGGATGACGTCAGACGGCAAAATTTTAACACCCCCTTTCTTGGCCATTTTTACTACAAACACATCAAGAAACTGTCATTGTTCTATAAATATGACGAATTATATAAATCCTTACCTCCTCGAAAACAAAATTCTTTTTTGTATCGTATTTCTTTATTTTCTAAATACATCAAATATTTAATTTTAAAATACTGAACCAAAGCATTATATTAAATAGAACAAAAAAAATCAATGAGAGGACTTTAAAAAGAGAGGTAATTTGAGGTGTAAATATCTTTTGCAATCATATTTTTTGACAGAATTTTACTAACTGTAAGAACTTCTAGGTTAGGCTGGAATTTTGAATTTTTTGCAATTTTTTTTTTGCACACATATTGTGTTTACATATTAATCAATATTTAATTTTTATATTAGTACATTTAAAAACTATAGAAATGATAAACTTCTCGTCAGAAGATTCGAAAAACTTGCGTTTTTGTTTCAAATATTCCTAAATATACACATTATTTTGATGACATTTACAAAACATAAACTTGGAAGGTCTTTCGATTTTTCTGACGAGAAGTATATATTATGATAGTTTATTGTTTAAAATTATAACCGGATTTCTCATTAACAAGGTAGAGGTGTCTTACTCAAGACATGTGTACATCTGCCCTGCGAGAAAATAATGTTTCTGTGCTGCATGTTAGAAGATATGAGTGGGCTCTTGGAAGGGGAGGAGAAGAGTCGAAAAAATGCTCTTAATTCATATAAATCTCTTACAAAAATCAATGAATACACAATTTTGGGCGAATAAACTCATGGTAGACGGAAACTCTAGATACACTAGAGACGCAATATTGTTGAAATCTTCTTCGAATTGGCTGGCCCGTTGGCATTATAGCTAAATTTATCTTGCGTATTATCTATAATGAATATCTAATATACGAAATGGGTTACACATCGGACTAAAGAATTCAAAATTTGTTGCAAATGTTCCTTGTAATCTATCTATTATTATGCCGGAGCCAGACATAGTTTCACCGACGTATTTTTTTCTTTTTATGCGACAAGGGCAAACGGGCAAGTATATATGACTACCGATGTCCATAGATGCCAACGTTCAGATCGCTACTCGAAAATAAGTTGATTGACTTTAAACAATGGGTATAATTGCATCGTATTTTTTTTCTTTTTAAAGGTTAAATGTGTGTGACGTACGCGTGAAGAAAAATCGTTTTGATGAAAAAGTGATGATGGTTTACCCATTAGGCGGTAAAGATTTAATGCATGTAGCTAAAATGATTTTTTTATAAATATTTAAGTGCTAGCTATACCTTAAACCATAAAATAGATGGTAATGTGTAATGTGTAATGTATAAAATAAATTTACCTGTGTACAAACAACAATAGCCACTGTGAGGTCAGTCCATGTTTTTAATACATTTACACATACTTCAATTTCATTTACACAAAATCATTACGCTCATATGTCTTTCCTAACGCGTAGTATATTGAAATTAAACACGAACGGAAAATTGGACCACAAAAGTTATTCCATGGCACTTTAATAAACCAAACCCTAGTGACCTATATTCACGCACTCGATCTATAGCTGCAGTTATAGTGTTCAGTCACCCTAACATGTTATGCGTCCATACCTGTGTATTCCCAACACGTTAATGTCCATCTGTCTAATAAATTCGGTTAAGGAGCTGTTTCGTAGAAATATGTGTATGCCAAATATCCACCTTACGGTCTTGGACTTACGCCAGGAAGCAACAGTATGTCTGGTATCACCTTCCAGTGGGTGGGATCGTACGCCTTCGTCTGCAGAAAGTCGCTCAGCGCGTCCACGCTGCTCACGAACGAAGTCACCATGCCGCGGTGTATGAATAGTTTCTACTTTGTGCAGCGGTAATAAAGTGCAAATTGACTCTTTAAAGTAAGGAACACACATTGCTTAATCAAAAGTGAGCACTTGTAATTTAATATGAACTTTATGGAGTAGCTATAAAGTTCAAATTGACTCTACATTAATTTGAAAACGTTTGTATGGGAAAAAGGAAAGGGCTGTTTTAGGGTTGTCCCAGCCACTATTCGAATTTTTCTCGCCGTAAAAACCATCCTTGGACTTCAATGAACATTAAAAAAAAAGAATTGGCAAATTTGGTCTAGGCGTTGCTGAGTTATGCGATTACCAACACATATTGCAATTTATTTATTTATAAATATGTAAATAAATAATTTATATTTATATATAAATGACTCGCAAAAAATATACACTCGAATTGAGAACCTCCTCCTCTTCTTGAAATCGGTTAAAAAGGTATATGTATACGAAACGTATACGAAATGATCAAAAGGAATCAAATCTCGGCACTGTAGTGCGTAATTGAAGAAATAAGGGTCTTTCGAGATCTGATTAACTGCAAAGAATAGATACGCAGTTGGCCCTATTATTGGAAATACGTTTTCTGTATCATTGGCGACAGTATCGTTAGGTATTATGTTTGATCATGTTCAGGGCATAAATAGCCGTAGAACCTTTTTTGATGAATTAGTCTAGTACATCTTGTGACAAAGGGGAGGATCTTCCTTTTTATCTGTCCAATAACTGGTCATCAACTGCTCCTAAACGGGAAACGTAGTGGCCTTCTTGTGAATCCTCCGAAACTGCAATGCTCTGCAAGTGCAAATGATTATTTAAGCAAGCCATTTACGCTATGTGATATTATTACTACCATTAAAAATTTGAAAAGTGGTAAAGCACTGGGGATTGACAATATATCTGTGGAGCAATTAAGAAATATAGAATTGCATTTCATTGATTACATTGAGATATGACATAAAAAATAAATTTGCAAACAGGATGTTAGTAAGGTATGTATGTACTAATATATTAAGCTGAAGAGTTTGTTTGTTTATTTGAACGCGCTAATCTCAGGAACTAGTTGTTTGAAAAATACTTTCAGTGTTAGATAGCCCATTTATCAAGGAAGACTATAAGATATACATCATAACGCTTAATAAATTTCACCTAATTTTTAATGGAGAAAGTCACGGACAAAGCTAGTTATTAATAAATAAACGTACGTTTATTTGTATAGTGTGATAGGGCATTAGCGTGCGTGCGTGTTAAAGTGCGTGCGTGCGTATGTTTGATTTCATGTGTCTTTAAACAACGTTTTGACACATCATAAAACTTCAAAATTAAATGAACTTGAACATGAAAGTTCCTAAAACGTGGATATATTTTTTATTTGGAACCAACAGGATAAGTCTGAAGCCGCCGCTACATAACGAGATGGCAATAATGTCGAGTAGAATATTGTTACACCAAAGCAAACTAGATGGCGCTGTACCGATGACGACGACCGCAGTACAAACACTGAAAATCTCCATACAAACCAACTCACGCTAGCGTAGTTTCTACTTACGATTACTATATATAGACCCTCCGAGGAACAACTGTCGGCGAGGCGCGCCCGCTCCGGGCAATTCTGACTAGCCCGGTCACGAAGATCTTCCTTTCCGGCGGTTGAGCATATCGACCTACGCACCCACCTTTCATTCCTCGCCGAAAACCTTTCACCTTGGTGTGCCTTTTCACAAGTCACTCAACCGTTTATTATGAAGTTTTGCCCAGTTTCTGTTGATTTAACCAAAGACTTTGTAATCAATGTTATGAACAAAAATAATGGATTTAATCATTGTTAAAATGTTTCCCAAAAATATAAAAATAAAATAATGTTTTTTTTTTTGTATCGATTAAGTATAACTGAGAAAGGAATGGTTGTTACTCAAAATGGATGGATCCCCCATCTATGACCCGGTCGAGGTAATTACTACTTAACTTAGTGATCGTGTCAAATACCGATCACTGATTACGCTACTACTTCCTCAGCCAGGACAGTCCAATTTTTAATTATAAAACATTTTTTAATGATTTGTTAATGTTATTATTGATTTGTTAATAATTTTTACAAAGGAATGGTTTAAAACTACTTGATGTCTCAGACCTTCAAAAATAATTTTGAAAAGACTAAATAAAACCTGTAAGTTCTATACTCGTTTTAAGTGAGAGTTTCTGTAATTAAATTCGTATGAAGTGAACACGTAAAATTTTCAACAATTTAGACAGTTTTTTCGTATGAAACAATTATAATGCACACCTCACAACTTCTTTAACATTAATATAAGACGATATTTAAATATAACAAGGTAATAGTGGATTAAAAAGATGAAATGAATCCCAATATAACCATCAGTGGGATTGGAGACTCTTGTAATAGCTAACTGTTGCGTGTAATACCATCGATCAGATCGATTATTGACGCGTGTAATTTTAACGATGCGCCTGTAATAACGAGACTTCTACTGCACCGACTGCTTAATTTGGTTAATCGATTCCGCGATTACGTTATTAACAGTGGTGTCACAAAATTGTGCAGCTATAGGGTTGGCATGTATCTACACGGTTTGCAGGCTGTAATTTAAATGAAAGTGGCTAAGAGCGTGTCAACGGTTATATATAAGGGTTCCGTATCTGTTACACGAGATAGGTATTTATTAAATAACTTCAAAAGTTGTTGTCAAATTTCAAAATATTTTTCCTAATGAGTTTTTAGCATGTACATTTTTTTACAGACCAACTAAGCATGTGCTTCTTTTTTATATTACAAGGGACAAACGAGCAGGTGGAAAGTGACTACCGACGCCCATAGACATCTGCAAAACCAGAAGAATCGTAGATACGTTGTCGGCCTTTAAATAGGGGTTTAAGCCATTGCGAACACTCATAAACCGAACGAACCGCGACAACTATGCCATCACTTGAGTAAAGAGCATTGCCGCCACTTCACGCCAATCGTATGCGAGAAAGAGGTAGATTTTATGTGTGATATCCGTACGCGCCTGCTCAATTCCACAGCAACCGTGACAGAGCGTGACTCTACCTCTAATTAGATAAATAGATAGGACTAAAAGAATAAGGGATGGAGTAAAAGGGTATAGAGGTACATAGAAAGGAATAAAGGATGCAGGTACTAGTCGTAGTATTATATAGTATAGCGGGAGTGCAATAGTAGCTAGGGTAGTCCAGGATCGCGGACCCACAGTGAATCTAACCAGTTATTGGACAGATAAAGAGGAAAATTGACCCCCTATGTTTCCTGCAATTACAGTTGGGGGCCTAGCACGGATATTCTCGATAGTTTTACTTACTTTTACGTTCGAAACCTAACCTCAAGTGATACATTAATGCTTCTGTTTTACACAACTTACTTGCTAAATATTGCTAGCACGAATGAAATCAGAACTCGCGCGTATCAAATCCTCGACTTTACGGTCATGTAAGTCATGTAAAACGGAAGCACGAAGCTTCGCTTGACTTTTCACGTTGGTCATAAAAGTGAGTAAAAACTATCGAGAATTTTCGTAATAGGCCCTCAGATCTTAAGTGTTTTGTCATCTTCCTCCTAGTATTCTCTACCGTAATCGGTACCTATCTATCTATGAAATCTATTCTACTCTAAATAACGAACGAGACATATCTACTATACAGACCACGCGGACGACGCAGTTAGTCGCTTCGTGAAGAAAGCGATTGCCGCGAGCGAGTATGCTGTAATGCAATATAACCACAGAGCGACCATCTACCACTGTGATACCCATCTCATTGCGGAAATGGCTACCCCAAAGACGAACCAGAATTTTGTATAAGGAACTTGAAGAACGACAGAAATGAAGAATGAAAACAACAACTCAATAAATTAGAACAGAGTACTTTAAAATGGCACAGCATTAGCTTGTGCTGTTAAAGAAAAAAAAAAAACAACTAAAGAATTTTTATCATTTTTCACAATTATAATCATGAGCGATTACTATCCATCTGACGTCTCTAAAATACATTAAATTAACCATTAATTAGCGTTGAGTAAGACATGAACGAGGACATTACTTGTCCCATCAACACCTCAAAAGGTACGAGCCGGCTCAATATTTTGACATGGTCGCGAAAGCTGTCGTGTTACTCACTCACACACAAATAAACTACGGGATGTGTGATAGAGAGGGTGCGAGTCATATGCTACGAATTGAAATGGTAAGCTATTTTAAAGTGACGCGTAAAAATTAAAGGCTTACGAGATGCAAACAAATTCCGAACAATTTAGAAGTCGTACTGTTAAATTTAGTAAGCAATTGCCATGAAATAACACTGTTGTTTATTAATATATACAAGATATATACAAGACTATATGACACACGGACGTGATCCTAAGGTAGAAAACTAAATGCCTGTGTATGGATAACAGACGCCTGTTATACACAAATATTTTTTTGCAGAAATATATAAATATATACCTATTTATAATACGCCCGGACTCGAGATGGAAATCGAACCCACTACCCCCGGAGCGGAAGGCAGCGTCACTGTCCACTGCGCCAATTGGCTAGCCATCACCGAGGCGTCGCTCTAAATTTAAAACAATGCAGACGCTATTCTAATTTTAATGATTATACTTTCGCAATTTTAAACAGATCGCGCCGCTTGCAAGCGATTCCCGATAGAGCTTTGTTGTGTACTTAATGTTTCAGTCTAAAAATGCACGCCTCTCGACTAATTAGTTGCAAAGCTTGGTATGTGTGCAACGTTTTTATTGTAAACTCTAACTCAACCACGGTCAAGTCAATACGTGATTATATATAGGCTATATATAATCACGTTAAAAGTTTTCGCCTAATTTTACGCGGACGAAGTCGCTGGCAACAACTAGTTAAATATAAAACTGCTTGTAGTTTAGACGCTCCAGTTTTGTACTTTTTAGGTAACATAAAAATGTATGAAACTTATTTTTTGTAAGAACTCTTTATTACAAAGAGTGGCTAACGATTTTCTTGTGTGTGTGTCTTGTGTGTGTGTGTGTGAGAGTGGTACCTTTTAAAATAATCGAAGATTCAAAAGAGCTTGTAAAAGTATACTTGACAAAACATATGTTTCTAAAATCATGACGTAGTCACCTGTGAGCTGTATGGCTTATCAAATTTAATGGTTTAAAATATATTTTTTTTTACTTTTCACGTGACTTTAGAACCTCGATAGCTTTGGTAACGATAGATAGAAATTTATAACAAAAACCTATATTATTCTTTTATGATTTACCAAAACCCTAATTACATCATGCATGAATTGGTCAAATTCAGTCCAAATTAATTCAAGCGTTCGTCATATCAGTCGCAAGGCTAAGTTTAGATTACAATATTATAATATCTAGATATACATATTACGGAGGCGTTTACAGTTAGCCCTCCTGGTCGTGCAGATGTCCATGGGCGTCAGTAGGCACTTAGCTGCCTGCTGCCTGCTCGTTTGCCCTTGTAACATACGCTGTTATAAAGGAAATATTCTTTTTACTATTTCCTTCGGTTAAAATTAAATTAGCGATTGGAAAATCCATAATATTAACTGAACTAAATTGAGAAATTTTAATCTGAAAATAACACTTTGACATAGCAAATTAAGTTGAAACAAACCTTGGGCTAGCTAAAGTTTCGCATAAATGCGTGTTTTATTATGAATGTTGGATTTAATGAACTTGTTAAGGTGGAAAAATATGTAACATTCCAATACTTACTGGACTAACTAGCAGCTTTGAGCAGTAAAAGCAAACGGTTCGTAGTATTTTGATCGTTTTTTTTATAAAACCTATGTGAAACACTGGCTGGACCAGTTCGATGTGACCAAAATGTCCTGGACATTCTATCATACTTCCAGAACAAGTCAGGCATCTGGAGTTCCTGTCAATGACTCCTTGCCGTGGATCCATGAGTCCCCCAATCTTGGGTTTCCCCTTTTCCATTATTTCAGGGAAGCGAATGCCCCCTTCTGTAACAGACATTCTTCGCTGAAATTGAAAATAATCCGTCAACCTTCTTTTACTATTTTCATAACTTTATTTCAAAATGTAAGACTAAAAGTAAGAAATCTTTATTTATTAAAATCATTGACAGATAGTCAATTTGCTTTATAAGTAACCAGCGGACCCGGCAGACGTTGACCTGCCCGAACGTTAGGTTACTTACTATTCACTACATTCTAGTATCCTATAATATTATCCCCGTTCCCGTTTCCATTCCCGTTCCGTATCAATGGTATGAACGTCTGTTTGACGTTTTTACATAAATAGATAGATAATTATGTAATCAACTAGTGGATTCCAACAATGAGTTTTCAGCCGTATCTATATAAATGTGAATGAAGCTCAAAAATGTGTGTCCAAACATAACTTTCGAATGATTGATACAAGGGCATCAACTTCGCTTCCTGACCACGACATGTATCTTTTGAATGGACCTACTAGTTATAGGCCTTACATTCGAGCCGTAATCGCCAAATGGCTAAAACGCGTTAATCCACGCACGTTCTTTATCGTTATTGGTATTCGCATATATATTTTTCTCCCAACTACGCTACTACTAAGTAATTTTATCATTAATTACTACACAACCGATCAAAAAGGACGCCTTTTTCTGCTTAGGACTTAAACAGTGCAGTAATGTTGTATGAAATTTCATTACTGCATTGTTTTTTTTTTTTCATATAAATTTACCACAGAGGTTTAATGTCTTCCATTAAGTTTCATACAAAATGTTTGCATTGGACCAAAAAGGTACTGGCTAAAGATAACGACCGAATAAATTTGAAGAAAAAAAGTAAATGGCGCGCATTCTATACCATCGTAAAACATAGATATTACATATTTAGCAAAAAAGTGATGTAATGGAAAGAAAAGTAGATTAAGCATCTTGCTTATGGGGGTAATTAATCCATTCGTGTTAATTTAGTGCCCTCACATTCGCTCGGGCGCCAACATAACACTAGTGCATTAATGACTCACTTTCCACTTGATGCAATAACCAACCTACTTATTTGACTTGGAAATACTATTGTAATGTACTTATGTTTTTTGAAAACTCAATTCGGAAATTGATAATATAATGAATGGTTTAAATATTATAAGAAAACGAATTCAACCACAAAATTGCGTCATTAAATAGCAAAACTGTGGACTCTTCGCTATTGGAACATATCATAAATATTTATTTAGCGGTGATCATAGATAATAAATTATTTAATATTGCCAACCCTATCGGGTTCTATATACTTTGTACAGTATACTATGCTGCGACTCATCAAGTGTTATCAGCTCTGTCAATGCAGAAGTCCATGGGCGCCGGTAGGCACTTCGGTGCCTGCTGCCTGCTCGTCTGCCCACTTGTAACATAAAAAAAATAATAATAATAATTTAGACACCGTAAGCGCTATCTATTCCCAAGCATTCTCATCATTACGATGATCGATTGCCATCTGACGTCATCCTCCAAACCCCCACGATCTCTACAACCTCAACAACTAATACTACAAAGTGGCATTAATCGGGTCCCACAGTTTTTGGTGCCTTCCGAAACACGGCGCCGAAAGAGTGGCGCTACCTCTACTTATAATTAAAATATAATACATATTTTTATAGCAGATTTTAGGTGACAGCAAATTTTGACCGCAATTATTTCTTACATGTTAAAATTCTATATACAACATGGAAAAAAGTCTGTAATATTATGATTTTGAAGTAGACTATAGAGATATCAAAAGGAGCGCCAAAAAATTGAAAAGCTTACGTGCTAGAAATGTGTAAATCCGGGACTGGTTTTAACCCAATATGTAAAACTAAGAGATTTATCGAGTCTGAAGATTGTCATTATTAAACACTAGCTGCCTGGACTGAATTCGTTCTGTCAAAAGTAAAATTTTTTGTTTTGCTCTTTATTGTAATTTTCCGTGTGCCTTAAGGAATATACGAAAATAAAATGGCCAAGAGCGTGTCAAGACGCGCTTATATAGAAGGGTTCCGTATCTGATACGCTGTTAACCTATTTGTTAAATAACTTCAAAAGTTGTCAGATTTCGTTCAAAATAATTTTCCCAAATCTGTACGTATAATAAAATAATAAAGTTTGGAAATGCTACGGGGCACCACCTTACGGGCAGACAGAGGATCGCTCATCCGTCTATCAGCCGGCCGCGGTAGGAGCTACCTAACCTTGCGATCGACTGGAATACCGGCCACCGTTTATTGAGAGAAGTCTGGTAATATTATATTAAACGCTTTACTTATAACAAACATAAAAAATTCTGTCTGTTACTTTTTCACGCCTGCAACCGCTGCAGGAATTTTTATGAATATATATAGGAAAGAGGCAGGTGGATCAAGAAGGAGGAGGCCTTTGCCCAGCAGTGGGACACAACAGGCTAATAATATATATAGATTGGACCTTGGAAAAGAATATGGGATACTTTTCATCGCGAAAATGAAATTTGAAACGCGTGAAATATTGGTAGATATTAGTTTGTATGAAAGTCGAAGAAAAGAAGGCGAACGACGTCGCGGGCTCAAGCTAGTGTAAATAAAAAACGTAGAACGAAAGTATATGTCAATTTTTGGCAGCTCTGTGCTTTTTTTTATGCCGGAGCCAGACAGATCTCAAAGTGTTTGTACATTTTTGGCCTTGAAGACTACAAAGTTCTATAAAACTTTGCGCAGCTACACAAAGTCCCCGGCCACACTACATGATCACTGAAATGATCATTCAAATGAAGCTATGCCTGGCTCCGGCATTATCCGAATAGTATGAAATCTTGTTTATTTATTATATTTTTGATTTACGTATCATTTTACATCGTTATGAGTTGCACGTATTTGTTTATAACAGCCATTGAAATTATAACAATACAGTATTGTTTTCCCTACAATGTAGATATGTACATTACACATATAAACGTTCCTCTTGAATCACTCTGTCAATTGATAATAACCGCATCAAAACCTACTACATATTTTAAAAGATCTACAAGGTTGAAAGCGGTTTTGTATTGAACTACATCAAGACGATGCCATCTCATTTATCATCATATTCGTATAATGCATTTACTTCTTCTTCCTAGCGTTATCCCGATTTAATACCAGGGTCCGCTTAGATTGTAGGGGATATCAAAATGTTTGAATAAACGTTGTTTCTTTCCTTCTTCATGTTAAATCGCTGTCAGTAGAGCCTTCTTTAGGCACCCGTCCTTTCACGACTAGGCATGTTAATTACACAGATCACGGCCAATTGCCGACTGGAGTGTGAAATGGCGGCTTAGCGATGAAATCATCTGCCGTTTAGTGCCGAGCTATGACTAGTTATAGACCGTATCCATTCAGTCACTTATTCATTCATTCACCATTATAAAATCGCTGTCAGTAGAGCCATATCGCGGCACCCGTGCCGTCCCGACAACGCATGTTAATCAGACAGATCACGGCTAATTGCCGACTGGAGTGTGAAATGCGGGCTTAGCGATGAAATTATCTGCTGTTTAGCGCTGAGTTATGGCTGATTAAAGACCACCGTTTGATTCTTCGTGGGGTATCGTTTTATACAATGTATCTGAACGTCAATAAGAGCCTCCATGAAATATAATAAATTTCATTGAATTTCATTCGCGGATTTAAGCAAAGTAGTTTAGTATTTCATGCATGTCATAGATTTCCGCAAAGTAACGCCTGATTCTATCAGTTAATAAGAGTGTCCATAGCTCAATAGCAATAAGGGCAAACTATAATCCATAAGATACCCGCTTCAATCCTCCATCAGACTGTGCTATAGTCAAACCCGTTACTGACACAAACTATACGGTTTTTAGGGTGGAAATGGGAATTGAGGTGTAAAATATTACAATTATTTTTAAGGCAAAGATAAAACAGTTCCCTGTATTTTTTCCTTTTTTGATTCCATTTTTTTTTAAGAAAAAAATAAGAATAAGAAAATATTTATTTGTTAGAACATCACACCGCATACAGATGCAAGTAAAACAGTAGGTATATACTACATATATATTATAAAATATACACTAAACTTTTGAAGTGGTATATTTAGAAAACCAGCAGGAACACAGTTGTTTCTTGTATGGTGGAGGTACTTCTTCGTTCAGGTAGCTCCGTATTCTTCTTCTTCCTCTTAAGGTTATCCCAGTCTAGTACTAGGATCCGCTTAGATTGCAGAGGATGTGGCTGTGGGGCGAGTTATGATGACCGACTGCCATCTGTCGTCATTCCCGGAACCCTCACAATCTCTACAATTTCACGACTAATATCACCCAGTAAAAATCAGGAACCACTGTTTTACATGCCATCCGAAACACGGAGGAGGTGGGATATATGAAAACCAGTGTTAGAATGGGTTACCCATGTATCACCCGGTCGCGGTAAGAACTGTTTAACCTACCGATCGACTCAAATGCTGGTCACTGATTACGCTACCACCATCTACTAGCTCCATATTACGGACGAGAAATCTCGTTAAGCCATCTAAATGACCTAATACGTATCTTATGCCTATATTGAGCGTAGCTTTGTGGAAGTAGAATCAGCTTGCGTCATAGGCTAACACCCACGCAGGACCCGCGAGCTTTTATCCGTTTTGTGCTTTTATTTGGAACACCGGATGCCGTGTTGAAATGAAACTTACAAAGCTCGATATTACCTTTATGGTGTAGAGTTGAACGCAATATCGGTTGTTTCGATTGATACAGAATAAGATATCATGTACATTTGAAGTTAGTTGAGACTACAAATTTTGCCAGTATTTTCTGTTATGTATCAGTGACGATGTACTCGGACTAAATTTTTTTGTCATTTTGTTTTTTTAATTTTTCATATTTGGGATATTTTAATAGATATCCTGCTATTACAAATAAATAAAAATCGTAAAAATTAAGGCAACCGAAAGTAATTGATTGGGATTTATAGAACCTGCGATTTTTAAGAAAGCTTTCTCGCCGACCTTTCGCAAATCGTCACTCCACCTAGCTGGAGGGCGTCCTACACTACGCTTGCTGAGTCGCGGTCTCCACTCAAAGACTCGTTTACCTCAACGGTTGTAGGTCCTTCGAGCGATATGGCCAGCCCAATGCAACTCCAGCTTGCTAATTCTGTATGCTATGTCGGCTACTCTGGTTCTCTGTCGGATAACCTCGTTGCGAATTGTATCTTTCAGAGAAAATCAATGTATCATTCTGCTATTACATTTGGGGTTACCTTTCTACTGTCTCTTTGTTAAAGCACTTTTTTTGGTAACGATTAACAGTATTAGTTTTTACGGCTAATTGCGTTACAATAACGTTATTTCTCCTAAATGTTAATATATTTGTTTATGTGTACGAATTTAGCGGGGTAATGTTTATAAATGCTAATCTTAAATTAAAAGGGTTTATTTATAGAAGTAAGTATTTGTAGAAAAGTTTAACACTTTTAGTGTGTTAACTTCATAGTTAGAAATATTAGGTGAACATTTTAATAGATTACTTTTTTTACCTAATTCTTCTGCCATTAAACTAACTCCGTGCCGAATTTAATCTTTGTACGACCCGCGGTTTTCGAGATCCGTGTTAGATGGCCCTTCGCTTTTATATGTAAACTAATATATAAAGCTAAAGTGTTTGTTTGCTTGAACGGGCTATCTCAGGAGCTACTGGTCAGATTTGAAAAATTCTTTCAGTGTTACATAGCCCGTTTATCGAGGAAGGCTATAGGCTATATATCGTCACACTAAAATTGAATCTATTTTTTCTGTTTTACCAAATTTTACGCGGACAATGTCGCGGGCACAGCTAGTATATATATATATATATATATATATATATATCCATATATGTATAGAGAGATATGTGGTGTATATAAACGGGGGGTTTTTTAACACGCTTAAGCAAAAATATTTATTAATTTTTTTTTTATTCAAGATCAAAAATTTGATATTGATTATTGTTTCAGTGTTAATATGTCACATCGATTATTATTAGGTTTGCAAGAAAAATGTGTGTTTTAGCTCCGCGACGCACGATTGGACTTTTTTTCCTCACAACTTCGCCCACTTTCGCCCACCTTCCCCTTCTTTCCCTTTCCTCTATGCGTTCGATATCAGAAGACATCTTTTGGGTCACCAAAAAAACTGATTAGACCATTTGTTTTATTTATGATTCTTACTATGTTTATTGTTTTATTGCTTGAAGCCCCAAAAAGTTTTACAGATAATTATTTAAAATATGTGTATAATAATATATTGAAAAAAAAAAAGCGAATAAATGTAAAACCTACCTCTGGCCTTCTCGGCGGAAGCTGCACTCATTATATCGGATGTGCAAACAAAAACAGCGTGACATGGAAATAAAAACACAAGCCAATAAAATAAAAAGTTCACGTATAACACTTGGCTAACTGACCATTTTATTTTTGCTAACATTGCACATACATGTGGGATATTTGCCTATTTTTAGCCCCCGACGCAAAAAAGAGGGGTGTTATAAATTTGACGTGTCTGTCTCTCTCTGTGTGTGTGTGTGTGTGTTTGCGTGTGGTGAGAGACAGAGAGTGTGTGTGTGTCTGTCTGTGGCATCATAGCTCTCGAAAAGATGAAGCGTTTTTAATTTAGTTTTTTTTGTATTAAAGGTGACTTATGTGCGAGTGTTCTTAGATATATTTGATGAAAACCAGTGGAACCGTTTATAAGTTGTGAGGGGTGACAGTGGGCAACTGAAATAAACGATAGGAAGCTAATATATACGAGTGGGGTATCAAATGAAAAAGTTTGATTTGTGTATTACAAAATTGAGTATTCATAACCAAGGAAACAAGAGTCTAAATCAAGGTATATATATCTTATCCTGTATATATTACGCTAAAATTTTTCACCTAATAGCGCGAATGAAGTCGCGGATAACAACTAGTTGCTTATAAATACGAGAAGAGTAAATTATGTACTACTAGCTTCAATCCGCACTTGGTCCGTGTTTTTCTTTTTTGAGTTTCATAGAAATTTTCGATCCCTGTTTCAATATTTCAAAATTTCGCAACAAACAGTGGCCCATGTCCTTCTTCAAGATACGCTCTATCTCCGTACCGAAATTTATCGAAATCGGCTTAGCGGTTTAGTCGTGATAACGTAACAGAGTTAATTTCAGATTCATCCTTGTACTAGCTATGTCCGTCACTGCGTCCGCGTAAAATCAGATAAAAAAATAGATTCTATTTTAGCCTTTCTCAATAAATGGGTTATCTAACACTGAAACAATTTTTAAAATCTGACGAGTAGTTACTAAGATTAGAGCATACAAGTAAACAAACTTCAGTTTTATATATTAGTATAAAGTAGTAAGGATTTGAGTTTAAATACAGAAAGATTCCACGTGAAATACAATGTGAATGCTACATATTACCAAGTTGGTACAGATGACGGAATGTGGATAAGGACGTTTACAGCGTCATTACCTCACTAAATATGCTATTTGTAGAAACAAGTAATAAACTTATTTTACTTCTAAGCTTCTCTCAATGTTACGAACCCATTTCTATAATTGACGCCATTCTTATCTATCCTGCACAATCAGAGGCGTTACTGCACAGTCTTGCGCCCGTGACAAATTCTTGAGATGAGGCCCCAATATGAATTCAACAGGTATTAATAGTTTTTTTAGTTTTTTCGGTATGTGAGGGGGCTTTAGGATTATCTATTTTAGTTTCAATAATTCGTACTGGTTTCTTTTTACGTTTGGGCCACTTTACGTGTCGGTGAGTGTATGGTAATATAGCATTTGTATTTGATACTCCTTGATTCGCCTTAACATCAATTTAAATTATGTTATAAAGACATATTGTAACCTAATATTTTGAATGGACCCGACGAATTCTTGCTGGGTCTTCTCGGTGGCTCAAACCATGGGTTTATTTTTAAATTTGGACATTTCAAAGGAGCTCGTTGTATCCTATCGGAAAATATCTTTGGAATTTCAATTACGGCAGCCCACGCCATCCCACGCATTATTATTTTGCGTTTCTTATAAAGTTCCCAATACATACAGCGAGATAAATTTTCTTCTAGCTTACGTTATTTCGATCTAGTACCAGGGTCCGCTTAGGTTGCAAAGGATGTGGTTGTGTGCGTAAGATGACAGACTGGCGTCTGACGTCATCCCCGCAACACCCACAATCTCTAAAATCTCACAACTAATATCGCACTAATCGCGACCAGGAGGAGGTCAGACATTTGAAAACCAATATCAGAATTGGTCACCCATCCATCACCCGGCTGTGGTAAGAACTGCTTAACCTAGCGATCGACTCTGAAGACTTATTAACCTACGAACTCCTCGCTGCGCTTATATAAGTGTAAAAAAATCACGTTTGAAATTTTTCGTCCCCAAAAACACAAACGTGTCCGCCCCAGCGTGAACGGGGTGGGAATTCAATTCCGGTGTACCGTACACGCCGCAGGTTTTAAAGGGTCGAGAGCCTGTAGCAATCAGCGTTTTTCCACATCGAAAATGCGATCACGTTTTTTCAATTGTGCCTTTAATTAATACACAACCGTTGTGTTAAATTTAAACGATTCGTAACATTCGATGTGTACGCGCGAATAAATTTAATTCGATGAAATCCGATGAAATCGGATGTAAAGGCATTTTATACACAGCCTATATTATTATAATGAAAAGAGAAACGTTTCAACCTATATATTAGCTAAAAGTTTAGGTACCATTAGAAGAAAAATGTGAGGAAGGAAGAATAAAAAATTTGGCACAATTGTTGTTCATATGGAGCGCGAATGCTAATATTTTTTTATAATATGCAATATTAACGTATCAAATTATTAAAAAAAAACCAAACGCACACCAATGCTAAACTATTTACACACACATGTATTGGATGATGCCAAAGCGTAATCATGACAAACGTATGTTATATAATAGTCCACTTTTATTTATTTTTTTAATACCTTCTATAATAATGCATTATTTGTAAAGGTTTTTTATAAACATGAATTAATCCTTTCCAAAAAAAAAAAATTATCCCAATTCTTAAGTATCTTTATGGTCTAACGATATGTAGGTTTTTGTATACTACATAGCATATTACCTCGTCACGCCTTTTTGAAAGCACGAAAAACCGATGATAAGTCACGTAAGCTATATTCTACATAGTACCGTGAAATTTGTAAAGCCTGGATATCTGAAGCATTTCCGAAGAAAAATGTGAAAGAAAGTGTACTAAGAGCTAAAAGATGTTTAATGATGTGCAAACTTTACAAATTGCACATTGAATTTCATAAGAACGTGACCAGTATGTCACGCTCTTAAGAAATTCAATAACAAGGTTAATATATTTGAACTTCAGAAGTTTATGGATGAACATTGCACCTGAAAACCAGCGCTGTCGTATAATGAATACGATGGCATCTTAGGCGGAGGTTGTGACCATTCCATTTTACTAGCCTAATTATTTCATTATTAATCAACGCATCTGCGATCCCCCTGGTGTTGCAGTTGTCCATGGGCGTCGGTAGTAACTTAAGAGGAATGAAGCAGGAGAAAAAATAAATTAACTGAACATCTCAACACACATAGAGACAACAACAGTATGGAGTTGCTATTAAATATCGTGAAAGGTGTCAAATCCAGCAAACCCAGTTGGAATATACCAAGTGCAGCTTCTGATAAACCAGAAAAGGAGCAGAATGAAGCAAATGAACAAAAGAATGAGCAAGCAAGTCCAAAAACTGTTAACTCAATTCCCATTGAGGTTTTTGATTGTGACAGTGTACCTGATACACCCCAAGAATATCCAAAAAACTACTGCACGACCCCATCTGATGCAGTTCAGCAGTCTAGTTTCAATCCAGATATTGTGACAGACCTAAGCAAAGATGATAATAACTCAGAATGTCTTATATCCGACTTTGATTTGCAAGAAAGACATCAGTTTAGTTCGCAACATCCGCTGCAAATGACGTACGATTCCTCACAAACAAATCTGCATTTTCTTAGTCCATCAGTTTCCATAGATCAAAGTCTATTACAGAGTAGTAATGTAAATTCTTTAGCTTCGAGCCATTCGCCAATTAATAATAGTTTAAGCAAGAATATTATGAGCAACTTTCCCATTAGACTGCCCCCCTCTTCTATCGCTGTACGAAATAACATAACATTAAAACCAGTCGATAAAATCTCTCTTCCTATGACGAAAGTCACCGGCTCAATCATAAGACCTATGCAAATTCTGCCGGTTCCATCTTCTAGTCATTCACCGATCAACATTTCGAATGAACTAGAGGGAGTTCCCAGGAAAAAACCTAAAATATCCGTTAAAAGCAACCTGATATTAAAGGGACCGGATCAGGTTAATATGTTTCATTCGCAGCAAAAAATGGCATTCGAACGTCTGGAGGATAACGAGCGATATGGTTTAGGTGGCCCAGTGACGTTTAATAACTTAATTACCACTCAATTTATGCAGCTGCCACCAGAACCGGCGCTGAGTGAGTCCAGTAACATATTGACTTATCCGCCAAACAGTCTGATGGACGATTCTGCAACAACTCCCGTCGATAATGAGATGAACGACAATCCACAAATATTTTCGTTCAATCAACAAATGAGCGTAAACTCCATGACGTTGCTTCCGCCTGTGCAAAAGATACAACCCACCAACCCAAGCTACATCAAATTAGAAACTACGATTAAACAAAACACGCAATCACCCAGCTTAGAAAGAATGTGCAACGCCAATTTACTGAGTAACCAGGGTATAAATAGGGAATACAAAGCGTCCCCTCCTCTAGAAGATATTCATAAAAACATGAACGAGATAAAAAACGAGGTCAAATCTGACGCCTTTTATAACTTGTCCCTAAACAACACGGCCAACAACCCCCCCTTGATCGATCAGTATATGATAGACAACATCATTCCAGAACAGTATACGAACCACTTAGACCTATCCACAGTAGTTCTACCGGAGATATCGGACCAGCAAAACGATGTAATAGAAATAGATGACAATTCCGATGACAACAAACTGCTGCCTCGCTTCGATATGAACTTCTCCCTGGAATCTCTGTGCTTGATGCATAACGATTTTCACTTTTTGGAAAACGATATTCCATCAAATAACATTCCCACCGAGATACCCGTTAACGAGATGAACAGGATGGTCGCCGAAGTGCCTGTTATGAATCAGAAGGATAGCTTAGATGTAGTGCCGGTAGAAGCAAACGGCGACTGCCAAAATTTCATACAAGGCAAGAAGGACCCCATGATGAACACGTCGGTTAGACCGTCTACCAATAAAATTAACGTAAAGAATATTGAATTGATGAAAAATTAAAATGTATATTATATACACAATGCGATGAATTAATTTTAAGGTACCCTGTACAATAATGTTATTAAAAAGACTGTTTATAATCGTTTATTATGATGAATTTCTATTTACTATCCTCTAACTCAAGATATAAAAAGGTTTTTCGTAATATTTTTCGACACAGAAGTTTTTATTTTAATCATCATATATAACTTATATGATCTGGCAATTCGTTTAAAATACCTAAAAACACGAATTTAATAAATAAAACATTAAGTTAGTGAATCGGCCTCAGAAGAATATCTAATTCATCTTTTCATGGTGTTATGGTACTACTAAAATAGTTTGATTCCACA
>JANCMC010007202.1:3938318-4017044 GCA_024363005.1 Charaxes varanes | reverse complement strand
AGTGAATCGGCCTCAGAAGAATATCTAATTCATCTTTTCATGGTGTTATGGTACTACTAAAATAGTTTGATTCCACAGAATTTTACAAGTAACGCTTAAAGTTTCAGATCTTGTCGTGTCTATTATGATTTTTGAATAAATGGAAACAAAACTAAAAATATTGAAAAAAATTGTCTAAAAACTTGTGAATTTTGGGATATGCTTAAAGCTACCATCGCTTCTTATTATGTTACCAAAATTCAAGCAATCGCTTCACAAGTTTAAAAAAAATTTAAATTTGTTTTCTTCGATTTAGTCAAACACCGTAATAGATAAAAACCTGAAACTTTCAGAATCAAACTATTTTGGTAGTAAAAACATATCTGAAAAGATCTAAATATCTTTTTGGAGCCGACTCGCTATGCTTATCGTCCTATAGCCTTTATGGCGAAAGGTTTCTTGGTCATAAAATGTGTGAATCGGAACATACATTAAAAAACTAACTACTAAATTTCGCAGGGAAATTGCCAGGCATTGTAAAATGATCCCGCTCTTTTCGTGAAGGTGTTTACTGGTCATACTTATATATAATAGGCTCTCGGCGAAACTCTCCAAATAATAACACGTGTAGTACGAGAACACACACATAACAGGTATACTAAATGCAAGTATACCTCGTCGATTGTAGTATACGCACATGCCAGAAATAATTTAACGGTCTCGTATAGCATCATTTTTGTAAAAATTTAACTATTTTTGCAATATACGGCGATAAAGTCTTTGCTGTCGCCAACTTCCTGCCAATCGTGCAAACTCCATTCATTCGACACGTCTCCAAAGGGCCTGGGGTCAGTATGCACACCTTTGCCGTAACCCGGTCCAATAATAATCATAGCTCTTCCCGAATAACTTTCTAAGTACTGTTTAAATGCAGGCCCATTATTGAAATAGCAGAAGAGTAAAACAGTATCCTGGGCTTCATTTAATAATTTTATGGTATCCTTGTTCAACTCTGTTGTAGTAATAATTAGGGGTATAAATGTAGGTGGCGCGTATTTACATTTCCACCAAGTTCCATCGACTTCTAATCCTGACACAGGAAACCCTGAAAATCACATTAGAGTATACGGAATTGAGTTATAAACGATTTGTACTGGCGGAGTAGTCACGGTAGAAGTTTAAATATCTAATGATTTGACCGGTAGATGATATTAATATCAAGACGTCTGAGGGGTCAACTAGTTTGGCAAAAAAGTTTATAATCGATAACTTTCTACTACTTATAGTAAGGTATAATAAGTACCTGTAGCTTTACTTAACATCCACTCGAGTAAACCGCTACCGCATCCAATGCTTAACACCTTCTCACACCTCAAATCCAACAAACACTTTTTGATAAACTTAAAATTCTCCTCTGTGGGGAACACCCACAGCAACTTATTTCTCTCCGGGTGGTCCCTATAGCTATCAGCGATGGATCTCCAATCATCTTGCTTGTAAAATTCGATAACTGACTCTATCATATCGTTAACCATTTGGAGATACCAATCAAATCTTTAGAAGTATTAAAGTATTATGAAGATATCAAATCTTATTTACACGAATACTTTTCTAATTTACACAAAACACGGGAAATGAGTGCGGTGTGTGCGAAATATAGATCGAAGTGGCATTGACTTTGAACAAAGCGGCTAGCCCTTGACGTAACTACATTGATTGATATTATTGGACCGGGATGGATTATGCTATTTACAGATTTTACTACTCGCAATTTTTTTATAGGTTTTTCATTGGGCTAACAGGCAAGCTTACACTTGCTTTTGAACGACTAAAAATCAGACAACTTTAAAGTCAGCATGGGATATAATTTTATATCATATTTGCAAGTGTTTCGAAAAACTAATAATATTGTAAAGTTACAAGCAGAGGACAATGCCGCGTACTTTTTCCTAGTCGATAAAATAAACAGAAAAATGGCCCGATGACAGTGCCTTGACGTGCCCAAAAAATGCTTAACTGGTGATTTAAAAGTGGCTGAAAGTGTTAACGGGACCCAAAATCGGCTAAATATCTATTAAATATCAATAGATTTTTCAATAAATTTAGTACAACTCCGTCTCTGTTAATTACCTAACTAGTGGCTACAAAAATTGGCGAACGCCCAACCAAATGGTAAACGGACTCTACGTATTGAAAACGAATTAGTCCAAACATAAAATATGTATAAAATTAAGTAACCATATACATAGCGATCACTACCGAGTCTAATATTTTATATGTATTCTAGAAATATTGCTTTTTTAATACTATTTCTACTTTTATAAAAGAAGTGGCAAACCGACCGCCACCGGAGGGCGTGCAGGTGAATTGCCGGCCTTTGAGGAATGTGTACGCTCTTTTCTTTTTCTCTCTTCTCTACAACTTATTTAAAAAAACGGCTAAGCACTTCACACACACTTCACCTTAAAGCCGTAAGTAAAAAAATATTCCCAGAAAAGATTTGTACCAGTACCAGCAGTTATATAGCTATTTATAGTTTGTCCAAAAAATTCAGAGTTCAGTAGAGCACATAAACCCTGCAATGGCTTGAGGTGTGAGCACCCTAACTCCTCCCGGGGTCGGGATGTGTTACCCAGTGCATTGTAACGCTTGAGGAAAAGAGAAGGATATCATTATAGGATAAGATCAGACGGGACCCGTTCGGGCAGAGGTACCTTCCCCGGCAGTTATGGTGAGTGTTAGTGGCCATTTTAACGAGTGCTCTTAAACTACACCTAGGTTGCAAGTCTCTTGGTTCGTTCTTCTGTCATGCATTGGATCCTATACCTGCACGTGCTGTCTGAGTTAATCCGGATATAAAATATGACAAACGAACCGAACTACCATGATTGTAAGTACACCCCCTTTCCTTTTATAAAGACAAACAGTCTATTCTTTATACAATTGAAGTGTTAAATAAAATTGAAGTGTTCGCTAGTGACATCGAATTTTTTTTTTGTAAATGTAACTTTATATGCGATACCTATAACCAAAGAATTAAGTTTCGTCAGTCAGTTTGTTACTCTTGATTTCTAAAACTACTAGACCGTGCACGACGGGAGTTTTCGTTCCGAAACCCCGTGAAATTAAACGTAGGTACTAAATTCAACGCGGTTAAGTAGCTTTGATCCGCTACTTAACCACGTTAAACCTTACCTACATATAGGTAAGGTTTAACGTTTATTTATTTATTATTAATTCACGTAATTTATACGTGAATAAATAATAAATAAATAAAATGGAAAACTTTCGGTGCCATTTTTAATTAAAATGGCCAAGAGCGCGTCAAGACACGCTTATATAGAAGGGTTCCGTATCTGATACGCTATAAACGTATTTTATAAATAAATTCAAAAGTTGTAGTCCGATTTCGTTCAAAATAATTTTCCTAATGAGTTTTTAGCATGTTCTATCAACATGGAAAATTTCAAGTCCTGTTGAATATACACAATTATTTGCTAAAACATTTATTTGGCTGGCCCGTTGGCGCAGTGGGCAGTGACCCTGCATTCTGCTCCGCGTGTTATGGGTTCGATTCCCAACTCGAGTCTGAGTGTATTATCCAAATGTATGTTTATATATTTCTAAAAAAAAAAAATATTTGTGTATAACAGGCGGCTGTTACCTATAACACAGGCATTAAGTTGTCAACTAAAGGAACAGATGTGTCATATAGTTCTGTATATTTATTTCTTTATTTATAGATAGATATAGATAAGGATACAAGATAGATAAAGAGGCCAAGATCCAGTGTGGGTCTATGCACCATTGCAGTAAGTAAGTAAAAACTATGCTATGATTTAAGTTGGACTAAATTTCAGATAAGTATGATATTTAATGAGGGGGCCTAGCATGAACTTTTTGAGTAAAATTTTTTGGGTTGGGTGAAAACCGGTTGCTCGTTTGCCCCTTATTATATAAAAAAAAAAAAAAAAACAACACTATGGCATGCTCACATAGCAGAGCACACACAAATGGTCATAATATGTATTTAGTATCGAAAACTTCAACTGCCCATTGGTTACTTTCCTCCACTGCTTTTAACTATGCTAACCAAGATATAACAGTAACCATATCATTCTAAACTTAAATAATGAATGTAGAAATAAAAACACTGTATTTAAGTTTATTTTTAATAGGATATTTACATACTATTTTTAGTCCAGTAATCAAGTCAAATCATAAGGTGTAGCCAATCCAAGACTACAGTTCCTTCAAGCTGCGGGCGGCCCTAGAACTACTTACTTGGATCTTTGCGCACTACAGCTGAGAGAACAAAGGGAGGGGGCGAGCACAAAAGATTCAACAGGGTCGAGGTGCATCCGCCATGCGGGCCCCACCAAATATAACATCACTAGAGGTGACAGCATTGCCGCCACTTCACGCCGATCTCATGTGAGAAAGAGGTAATGGTACCCGGATGCGCCGGACCAATTCGGCTACAAGCATGGCGCTACCTCTAATTGGTCGCAGAGGATGTGGCTGAGGGTGGAGTTATTAAGATGACCGATTGCCGTCTAACATTATCCCCGAAACCCTCATAATCTCTACAAACTCACGATTTACTGAGAATTACATTAATCAGGACCCACTATTTTACGTGCGTTCCGAAACACAGAGGTGGTCGGATATTTGAAAACCAGTATTACAATAGGTCACCCCTCCATTAACCGGCTGCCGTAAGAACTGCTTAAGGTAGCGATCGACTCAAATGCCGCCCAGTTCAGAGTCACACCTATATGACAATTAATATTGTCGGTATATAGCTAAAAATACTTTAGTGTGGCAATAGTCTTATAGTGGAATAGCATGGCTAAGAAATGCCGTCAAACAAATACATAAAAACAATATAAAATATACTTGAAGTCATCTGCTACCAGTATTACAAGCAACATATAAGTGCACACAAATAAAGTGTATGAAATTATATGCAAATCATAAAACAAGGCCGGACGGAGGCAGCGTTAATGAGAAAATTATTAGGAAATCATAAAGGAAAACGACGCAGGCTAGATCGTTAAGATCACAAACCTATACAACGGAGCGGGCAAGAAAAGTATAACGATAAATTTGCTCTTCCATTGCGCGATTCTGGTCCATAATCTGTTTAATTTATGGGCCACTTTCCAGTCAATAAGGCAAAGGCGTCAGTGTGATCACTGTGTCGTGTCTCAATTCCTATGCGAATGGGAATGATGATATTATTCCAATAGGTCGTAACCACCCACAATATAGTATGGCGCAAGGTACGAAAGAAAGAGATTTTATTCCAAGGAATTCAATTTTATCCCCCCGCGGAGTACCGACTCTCGATCAGAAGTCCCACCCGGGGCAACGCGAAGAGCTGAGCATCGGCTAGTCCCAAACTCCCACCAGTTAACACTGTAGAGATCACTCTGATCAACAGCATTACACTTTCAGAAAAAAAATCAATGTTGTGTTTAAATTCTTGCTACGAATAATGATTTTTCAAAAAATCATTATTACCTTATAAAAATGCTACTAGTACTAGTAAACTAAATTTTAAATTTCGTAAAAATCGGGCCCACGTCTCTTTAAGAATTCTTTGCTAATTTATATAAGATTTAACCATTCAAATCCGGTAGAAACCATACATAAAGGCTTACAATAACAAAAATAAAGAACACTCAATATTACCTACACACGACTATTTATGCATTATTTTATCTGCAAACAATTAATTTGCAGCTTCATCAGTTTAAAAAATATTATTTCATAGAATGTCGTGTTTTTTTTCTTCGAAAAACTTAAAAACAATAAGGAGTGTATAATTTGGGATGAACTAATAAAAAGCTTTAAAAAATTCTGCGTCTTTATTTACTCTGCAGATTGAAGGCTGATATTTTCTATATCAATTCTTGAGCCATAACGAAATATGGGTAGTTTTTAAAGAGTGTATTGGGTAAATTAGGCAGAATTTTTCTTTTTTTATATTACATTGGCCACACGAGCATGTTGTTCACCTAAGTAGTCACTTAGGTAAACCGCCGCCAATGGACATCAGCACAACCAGAAGGCTCGTAGATGCATTGCCGGCCTTTAAAGAGGCGTTTAGGCCACCGGGAACTCTCACAAATGGAACGGAACGCGACAACAATACCATCACTTGACGTGAAAGCATTGCCGCCACTTCACGCCGATCTCATGTGAGAAAGAGGTACTATATGGAGGAGGGGGTCGTTTAAAATTTCCTAAGCTTGAAGGGGGTCGCTATATAAAAAAGTTTAAGAAGCCCTGCCCTAAATTGATTAAAGTAAGGAATTACAGTCCTTTAAATGTTTGTATTACCCTAATCAAGTGCATGGTTGACAGACGGAGAATTTTTTTTATATTACAAGGGGTAAAGGAGCAGGCAGCAAGCAGCTAAGTGCCTACTGACGCCCATGGATATCTGCACGACTAGGAGGCAGGCAGAGGCGTTGCCGGCCTTCAATGACGAGTTTAGCCCACCGATAAGGAGTATGTATTTTTGGCAAACATTTACTCAATAGTACTAATTTATGACATATACGAATTTAAGTTAAAACTGAATAAAATCCAAAGTTTTTCTTTCGATTAGAAACAGTCAAGGCGAATAGTTAAATATTTTTTGCGATTGTCAAAACGTAGATCACCACAATATATTGACCAATAAAATTTAAATTTGTTGCCAATCAGGAGACATTATGTAAACGAAAGTATAACTTAATGTTGTTAAACGACTTTGGCATCAGGCCGGTCTACCAATCTGTTCATAGTGAAGAGAAAAGCGCCTAAAATATTTTGTGAATAATTTTTGTATGAAAAGTGACTGTTACTTCGAAGAACGAATTCTAATTGGATAACAAATATAATAAATATATACAGGACTATATGACACACGTCTTTTCCTAAGGTAGACAACTAAATGTCTGTGTTCTAGTAACAGCTGCCTGTTATACACTTTTTAAATTTTTTTTTTTTATGTTACAAGGGGGCAGACGAGCAGACCATATACTCTAAAAAAAATAATAAATATTCAAAGTTGTCAACATCACGCTTTTCGCGTAGATTTTTTGCACATTCTATATAATACAAAATTTTACTAAAAATATCCATCTTTATTGTAACAAATTTTGCAGTATAACGAATATTTTTAAGTCCCTTGAGTTTCGTTATATCGAGGTTTTACTGCTAAAAAAGGCGGACGCGACAGTTCTTGTCTTAGGTGCCCGAAGTTGGGCCCATCTGCTATTAGCCAATTAACCAATATCGTTTTGTTATCTAATATGTCTTTGCCATAGAACGTGACACTGACCGAATGTGTTTTGTAATGTCGGAGCCAGACATAGATCATATTCATTTATTTGATTATTCAAATGAAGTTATGTCTTGATCCGGCATAACAATCATTTATCCAGCACGCCAGTTAAAAGTTTAGTTGAAGTATTCTTCAGTAGCGACCAATTGTGCATTTGTTTATATGTTTAAATAACCTTTCGATGTTTTCTTTCTTTCTAATCTTTTAAACCCTACTGGAAATAAGAGCAAAAAAAACAAACGAAATTGAAAATAGTTCCGCCGTTTCTAAGTATTTGCGAAACTAACGATTGATTCTTATATGAAGAAAAATTACAACATTTATACAGAAATTTACAAATCACACGAATAAAGTCGCGAGTAAAGTCGGTAGTGTTAAATATTACTCTCGCACCAGCTGTATCAATAAAAGCGTACAACTGTTTAAATTGATCGCTCTTTCTCGGTAAACCTTATTTTACGCTCGCGAAAATTCGGTCATTCACTCATTTTTCCTCATTAACCTCTTTCCTGAATTCCTCGTTGCATAATGGTCACATGTTTAAATGTTGTCACCTATAAATTGGCAACGACTATTGTTTACGTCTTGCGCACACTTAAGATTTCATGTTTACGACAATATGTCGTATTTTTAAGTAATTCCAAATATTAACAAAGTTGAGCTGGCTACATGTTTGTTACGAATTTGCGCTTTTAGCTATAAAATTAAAATGACCATCATCCGTTGCGTGGAGACGAAGATACCCTTCCACGACAGCGTTGCGCACGAGGTATTTGCAATCTCCCGTCACACGAAGGAGTGCGTCTACTACACAAACGACGCGGACGACGCAGTTAGTCGCTTTGTGAAGAAAGCGAGTAAGTATGCTGTACTAGAATACAACCACAGAGCGGCCATCTCATTGCGGATATGGCAGCCTCAAAGACGAACCCGGATTTTGTATAGGGAACTAGAAGAATAAATAGAAATGAAGAGTGAACGAAAAGAAAGAATACAACATTATATATTACTTTAAAATGGCACGTGCATTTAGCCTGTGGTGGAAATTGAGTAACTAGAAAAAGAAAACCCTCAGACAGCCACATTTAATAACTTTGATCCAACATGTCTGTTTATACTTCGAAATGTTAGCAGATACAGCAAGTTTCATTTGCGTATTTCGAACTCGTGCCTTGTTTGGTGTATTCGAATAACATTTGAAAGTACGAACCGTCTGACATTTTAATTAAAGTTGTAAGGGAACAATACGAAGAGTAGAAGCTTTATTTCTCCTACTTTTTCTCCTTCTTTACTAACACAGAAAAATAGCTCAAAGCAAGAGTGAAACAAAATATTTACCACCAATTGAGACTGTGCTCAAACTGTAATATGTAATCTTCTATCTTCTTCTTCCTAGCGTTATTCCGGTCAAATACCAGGGTCCACTTAGTTTGCACAGGATGTGGAGGTGGGGCGAGTTAAGATAACCGATTACCATCTGACGTCATCCTCGGAACCCCACGATTTCTACAACCTTACGACTAATGTCACAAAGTGATATTAATCGGATCCCACTGTTATACGTGCCTTCCCAAACACGGAAGAGGTCATATCAAATATAAACCAGTGCTAGAATGGGTCACCCATCTATTATGTACCCTCCAGACGTTCTATTAGAACTTATCGAAAATTAAATACAGATTTCCCGGAATCTAATCTTGCCTACCATAACATATAAGTAGTACTAGAAATCTACTTAAACGTTTTGGATGGAATCAGCCCATAGGTAATAAACAAAGCAAATTTTTTTAAATTTTATTTTCCTTATTGAAGGTACTAACAAACAGCCTGTAATA
The DNA here is from genome assembly GCA_024363005.1 of Charaxes varanes. NCBI lineage: Eukaryota > Metazoa > Arthropoda > Insecta > Lepidoptera > Nymphalidae > Charaxes > Charaxes varanes. The sequence goes on along the minus strand of JANCMC010007202.1, from coordinate 4,007,891 downwards.
CAATATGGACTTAAACCAAATTAAAGATTATTTTTTTTATTAGAATCTTTATTAGAAAAAACAAATTATTAATACATATTAATTCAAAGTTGATTTTCATGATTTGTAGTTTCTTAACACGGGTGTAGAATCTTATAAATATGTACGGTAAGTTCAAAAGCTGGTTACGGTAGCTAGATCTTTAAATCTGTGTTAAGGGTAAGCAGCCCTCTCCCCTAACCGGATATTTATAGATAATTATATAGATACTATGCTACTTTACCGACTCACTTATAGGTTTCCACAACATGCTAGAAATCACATGGTTAGAGAAACTGTTTTTGAAAATTTAGAGACAAAAGAGGCTACAAAACTAAGCACAAACTTAATATAGAAAAAAAATTAAAAAAGAATAATAAAGGAGATCAAATTACACACTAAAATAAAAGTATACAAAGTTAGAAATAACATAAATTTTATGGTTTTTAGGCAAGGTATTTATAATAATCTTTTATTTTTTTTTGTTGTATTGCGGCAGGGTATCACTTGTACTGTCAAATTAAATAATTTTGAATAAATTCTGGAATAACTCACATTAATTGTGATTAATGTGAGTTATTCCAGAATTTATTCAAAATACGTTTCTGACATTTTTGATGTTGATTTGCTTTAAAATGGAATCATTTGTTGTTATGGCAGTCCAAGGGAAGCGTAGCAACCTTCGCCAACACCCTACAGCTACAATCCTGCGTCAGTCTTGGAAAGTGGTCATGTCTTGCTCTATTGGGATCGATCTATTATCACTGACATCTCTCATTCGCCATAAAACTACATAAATCTTTATATATGTATATCTTTATATATCTTGATGTAATTAGTTCGCTGTCATTTTTGGGTGTACTTAAAAACTTTCTTTTTTTTTAAAGAATATTAGAAATACTTTTTAGGTATGTTGAATATTCCCTTTTCGCCTCATACTAAGCTTAAATTAAAAGCTTGTATCAGGAGTGGAAGCCACAATACCCAGCGGTAGCGTTTGAACCGGGCACCTTGCGGATTTCAGTCCATACCTTATACCGTTGAGCTGTTGAGGCTATAACTTTATTATTGTGACGTTCTTTACAATAATAAAGGTTTTAAGCACATCCAATAAATTGACAAATTTTATTCTTCTGTCAATAGAACAGTATATGTCGTACTCAAAATGTTTTGGGGCAAATTTCAACTACCGAGCGATCTCTAGCATAAGATTATTACAAAATGTCAGTAAGACTGCAGTGCGTTAACCTAAAACAAATAAATCGGACGAAGACGCGGACTACAGCTAGTCTGTAAATAAAAGCCGTATACAGCAGTACATGTTATGGCCGGCATACCGGGGCCATATTAACATAATCGCCGTTGTTACTGATGATCTTAATTTAGTTTCAAGAACGATTTGTAACCGCATTCCTCGGGAACTTCACGGCTTAACGTGCCATCCATCTTGGGTATAAAAGGTCTATTTTAAAGGTACAGTCGGCCCGAGAAACCGAGCGATGATTTATTTTAGACTCTTCACTTAAGATACGCAATTACTCACTATTTCTTTCGGCGTCACAAGCTTTAACTACTTATGTATTTTAAGATAATCTTGTAGAGATACTTTGGAGCCCGGTGTTCTCGCACGTGTCGGCGAGCATGGCCGGCCTGACCACGGTGCGCGCGTGCGACGCGCAGGAGATGCTGAGGAGACAGTTCGACGACAAGCAGGACGTGCACACGGCCGCTTGGTGAGTACGGGTTATGCCAAGGGGGGCAGGGAGGGGCAGCCCCCCCCCCTCCAGTAATAATAAAAAAAAGTAGCCAAATCCGAAGAAATCCAAGTCCTCAGTCTACTCACATGACTAGTTTGAGCGATAAAACAAATCTGGTTGGTAGTAACTCGACTGAATACACCATTATCCCCCCTATGACACGGTGCTTTTATAAAGCGTTAAGATTATTATATGAAATATTATATTATGTGTATATTATAGTATTATAAATAAATAAACTGTATAACAACTGTTTGATAGATTTTTACCGGAAAAGTAAATTAAGTTTTGAATTATTGTGAGCAGATCTCGGCACAGGGCGCCAAGAACCCTCTTAAACTTAGCTTTCAAATCCTAAATTTTATCACCAAAACATTAAATAATGGTTTTTAGAAAAATGTACATAACATACTTGCTGTTTGCCGTAACTTCGTCTACGCAAAATTAAACTTGCGAGAGCCCTTATACTTACTTAATCTGGCCCTATCGAAAATTTCGTTCTTAGCGAATGTCTACTAACCATAAACCCCCTTAACAAATTTGATCATTGTACGACCCGCGGTTTTCGACATTTCGTGTTAGGTGACCTTTCAGATAGATTAATGATCACTAGTGGTCGTAAGAAAGTCTATGTGAATATGGTACTTTACTGCAGCGGCCGGCAATAGAGGCATCGATGGACGTACGTGTAAAGTGAGCCGAGGCACACATACGTAAGTCCATCAATGCCTAGTAGCGGCCAAGGCTTGTATAGTACTTTTCTCAAATCATTAGGAAAAGTATTTTGAGCGAAATAGGACAATATCTTTTGAAGTTATTTCACAAATAACTTTATCCAGTATCAGATACGGAGCCCTTCTAAGTAAGCGTGTCTTGCTATGCTCTTAGCCACTCTTTATAAAACTTTTTGAGAAAAAATTGCCAAAAGTACAACACTTGAGCACTTGTTGTCAGTCAATATTGGTATTGTAAAATTGGCACTTGTAACACAATATTTGTATTGAACTATTAACATTGATAGCTTTGATGGTAAAAAAATTGGGTATACGATTTTTTTTACCATAGAATGTATGCGTTTAGAAAACAGAATAAGTATTAATTCAATTTGAACGATCAGCATGAACAGGGAACAAAAAAAGCTTTGCGTTTTCGGCGAAGTGTCTAACAAAGTTTGTTCTAAAATAATATATTATTTGTGAAGGTGTTTTTATAAACATGATATCAGTGCGTATCCTAAAACTATTTTTTAAACCTATAAGTGATAAGAACGGCTCACGCAGATGAAGTCGCGGGGTACAGCTAGTAGTATTATAAAAAATGGTCAAAGCATGTCAGGGCACGCTTATATAGAACGGTTCCGTATCTAATACGCTTGTTACGGACAGATGATACAGGCACGACATGGCGGCGTGTTCGACCGTTGACGTCGCCGAACGGACTGAGCGTGGTGTGCCACTAGTACGTACCATAGCGAGCGCGATAGACGCCGTCTTGTAAGAAAGAGACGGCGATAGTGCTATCTTGCTCGCGTAGACATGAAATGTTACTCCTGTAGGGTTCGTACTAGTGTCAGCTTTTATTTAGTACTTAAGGTCATGCCAAATTATTGGACTGCACGTTCCCATGATGTTGTGGTGTAAATATTGTGCTTGTAAATATACGTCCACGAAGAATAAAAAAGTTCAGTGTTATTTAATTCCCTAACCCTGTTAGAGAATAGATTCCCAACAACGCTATAAACGTATTTGTTAAATGACTTTAAAAGTTGTTATCCGATTTCGTTCAAAATAATTATCCTAGTGAGTTTTTAGCATGTTCTATCAACATCGAAAATTTCCAAGTCTCTACGTCTAATAGTTTGGAAATGTTAGGGGGGATCCACCTTACGGACAGACAGACAGACGGACGGACAGAGCGAAACTATAAGGGTTTCTTGTACTACGGAACTCTAAAAACGGCTATATTGCCAAAAATTACACCTACAACAATAATTATGCATTTCCTTTTCGAAGCTCGCCTTCGCGTAAGGTCAATGGCAGACGCTATTTTTTGCTTGCAGATTTCATATACGCTCGATAAACTTGAAATATTATGCTGTTATGATATAATACGTAATATTGTGGTTAAGTCACACTCAATGGATTGGCTGAAGCTATATGTATTTATTTTTATATTTCTTTGTCTTTTATTCCGTTTAGATTAATTGTTCATTTAAAAACCAACTTCCAAAGATGACGAGAATTATTCGTAATGCCGGAGTCAGGCATAGTTCAAAGTGTTTAAACATTTTTGTCCTTGAAGTCTACAAAGCTTTACAAAACTTTGTACAGTTACACATACTAAAAATCTAACCTATATATTGTCTGTGGTCGTAACTGTATATAGGCATATAAAGGGTATAGACATTTAAATTTCTGTAAATCTTTTAGTAACAACTTTCTCAATTTAATTCATTACAGAAAAAAAAACAACAATTTATTCTTGCACCTTTCAGTTCAAGGCTAGCTGCTGTTACGTGTTTTCTTTGATTGTGCAATACTAAAACAAAATAAAAATAATTGCAAATTCCGATGAAATCGCCAATCAAAATTGAACTTTATATTATCGAAATACAAAGAGAGATTTAAAATTCTCGTTTGCACCAATATACATAGTGTGGGTGTGTTCGTATAAAACCGATGCTTGCACGAGTGATTTATAGACCTGGCAAGCTTAAAAATAGAAGAGTTGTGATATAGAATAGACGAAAGCTTTTTAATTATCAATTAACAAGAGTTACTGTGATCCGCTCTTAGTTAGTAAGTTATTTAACGTATACATATTTGACGCCAAGACTTTGTCTGTGTTATTTTAAACAGTTCGCTCATAACTGGGCTTACAATTTGAAGGTTGCCGAATCACTGCTTTTATTTTTCACATTTTAATTACCGCTATGTACCTACTTTTAAATATACGTTTTATTTGTAAAATTAAGTTGCAAGTAACTGAATATATAATTAAATATTATTTGACGACGATAGACCAGGCAGCTGAGTCAATAATTGAATCTTTGTGGATTTCCGACAACCCTTTAAACCGTTGAATATCATACTTAAAATAAATTTGGTATTCTTTAAATACGTAGGCTCTGGTAGCAACGGTATTTCTTCGAGTTCTGGAACTGGAATCGGTTGACGACCACCCATGTGTATGCAAACGAAGCTATTGACCGTAGCTCAATGAAAGGTCACTTATAAATAGGTCGTGGAACAATAAAAAACAAATTAATTTGCAGAGACCGGCGCCTAGACTCGCCGCTGATAGAATTGGTAAGGTATAGCCAGACTAGAGATGTTTTTGACATACATATTATAATGAATTTGGCGAAGCCTCTTAGGAAATGTTAAAAAGCGCGTCTATTCATATTGTATTTGTATAATTGACAAGAAGACAAGAGACATTTTAGAGAGAGAAAGAGTGTCCTATCGTATGTAAATAAGCCAATATAAATATTCCTTCGAAATTTGAGTCGAACTTTGGGTTAACATTTTCGGGAAATTTACGAAAGAAGAAGCTTCAAAAATAGACTGGAACTATTGAAGAATAATGGAACGGAAAATAATGGAAAGACAGAAAAATATCATGAAGAAGATAATAAAATAAAAATGTCACGTTCATAATAGAGTATAAATGAACATAAAAAAAAAAGTAAAAGTACTATCTATAATTGATGCCATCTACCTTGGATGGTGTAAATTGTATTTTAGTACACAAGTAATACCACCTGTACAGTCTCTTCAAAGGAACGGCGAGGGACAAGTGAAATAAAAGAATAAAGTCTACTGGGGTACATTTCGCGAAGTGTCGCATGAAAGAATACGGTCATAAGTAAATAAATTTATTACAAATCATAATCTGTTTTGACAAAAGTTACTAATCGTGTATTTAAAATATTGCCCGTTTCACATCGGGGACTAAATATATTTTGTTGAACTGTCATAACTGTCAATGTGACGTCTCTGTGAATTTAGTTCAGGCACGTTCATAAATACTTCTGGCACACGTCTTTTGGTAACAATAATAACCTTCGTTGATTTATATAGTTTTAGAAGATTTAACTGTACCGAATCCAACGACAATGGGGACCTTCATCCAGTCGTGGGACATATTTACATTTACTTTATTTTGGTAGTATATAAAACAAACAGAACCCGGTACGTATATTGAGGCCATTAACCATTCGTGGGACTTATCTACATTTATTTTATTTTGGCAGTATATAAAACAAGCGGGACTCGGCACATTGTGTCCTCTAGTTCGACTGTTGGTAAAAATGAAAGAAAGTTCGTGAAATCTGAACGTTGTACGACTGGATTTAAGTCATATAGAAACTCACCCAAATACACTGTATTATTCAGACATTTAGCCCCCATCCGCACGAGAGTTAAAAAAGCGTTGTGATAAATCTCGGCGTTGGCGCTATTTAAGCGTCGTTGATACAAAAATATAGCGTATATGTACATATATAGCGTTGAAAATAGTACATTGCTCGATAAAAAAGCGTCGCGTTATTAAAGCGCTGCGGTGTGAACAAAAACTTGACACGTCATCTGATCTATTTGAACTTGTTCTTATTTTTCTGTGCATTTGAGCGCTTTTTTAACGCGCGGTAAAATTGCGTGCGAATGACGGCTTAAACATAGTTCAGTGATGTATATACACACGTACAGAAAATTTATATATACAAAGATACAAATAGTATTGTTTAAGTCGTTCAGAAGTCAACTCCTACATCACAGCGGTGAGTACATACACTGCCAGAATATTTGCAAAAATATTTTTATCATATGTGCATCCTACAATATCTGATTTAGACCACTTGTGATTATCTTTCAAATAGAACAGATAACCTTCGGGAAAACTAAACTCCCTCCTACACTAATTGTAGTCTACACTAAACAATATTGCATGCAAAGAATATTCTAGGCAATGTAGTCTAAAATTTGTAACCATAATGTATGTATAAAGAATGGTGATGAATATGTTTTTTTATTAAAAAAAAATAGTTCCCGATTTACGTCAATCTGGGTTAAGATGCCGCAACAAGATATCCTCGTTTAACTCTGTGTGAATTGGGTATGAAATTAAAGCTATTTTTCTCTTCACGATGATATAACGCTTCCATTTTTAAAGTTGCCGCAAATAGGGCCTTAAGCCAATTAAAGTAACGAACGAGAAATAATATACTCAAAAGTCTAAACAGTTGTAGACTATAGAAACTACTTTAAAACACTTCCTTAGAAATTTACTGTCGAAATAGTGAAAAAGAAATTAGGTCAAGAATTTGCACGTGCGTTAGTAGCTAGTTATTAGTTTTGGAGGTGTGTGCTGGTCAAAACAAATAGACATCATTAATGCATGGCATAGTGCAGATGTTAGGTGGTAACAAGCGCAAATATCCGTGGCTTACACTATCTTGGCATTTCTTGATGAGATTTTAGATACAGTTATATAACTGATATTTAACTATAACCAAGCGATTTACTGCGATGCTGCGTAAATGGTTAAAGTTTCGCAAAAGTCATGTATGACAAAATTGTTCCCTTTTAAAAGATCTAAATAAAAGTCTGCGATAGCATGTGTCTGTTGTTTAAAGTTTGCTCAGTATAACCGTTTTAATGCGAACCAAATTTGTTCCAAAAATAATACACTATTTCTGAAGGTCTTTTTATGAACATAATATTAAACGTGATAAGATTGGCATACGCGGGCGAATTCGCGAGGTACAGCTAGTCTATAGTAAAAACGAATTGGCACCTGACACGAAATCTCCAAAACTGCGGGACCTACAATGATTAAATTTGGGCAGGGCGGTATAAGAGCTTTCGCAAGTTTAATTTTACAGTCAGTCTGTTAGAATATAATATATGAAGACATAGGCAGACACAAAGAAAACAATTGAAAAGTTAATCTCCTTCCGTTTTGGAAAGTCGGTTAAACGTTTAATTCGGTCCCAGTCGGTAGCCATTAAAAAGACAAGTTTGACCTTTGCAAGTTGTACGTACACTTTGACAATGCAATGTTGTTTGTATATATGTGTATGTATGGGTAAGGATATGAACGGCATTGTAAAACAAGCGGCGCCGGGACGGAAGCTAGTCTATTGTCCTGTACTCACATGACATGGGCATATTTCGCTTAAACGCTAGCTCAATATGGACATGACAATGAAAAATCTATACACATAAATATTATTTTATATATACACATAGTAATTAAATTTTATTTTACTTAACGCAACTGTTTAGTTCCTTACGATACTTAGAACAAAAACACAAATTAAAATATTTTTGTCTGTTTGTCTCTTTGTTCGAGGTAATTAATATCAAAGTACGTTTGTTTAAACAAAAAGAAAAGAATGTTAGAATGAGCATTCGCTTGTATAATGTAAACTGCCCTAATTATCATTTCTACAACGCTGTTGATCACTAATAAATAAAAATAAAAAGAAAGACTTTTTGAGATATTAATCAAAGCACTGTACCTTTTAATCGCTACTAACACACTAAGGCGGGTCCGCTGTGAGCCTAGCACGGACTCTAACGTTTCGAAATGTTCGTGCTAGGACCTCTGAAATGTTTTGTTTATAATGGAACGCCGTATCATGGACAGTTAGAAATATTATTGTTTTATTTGGTACACCCCTATTTAATTTACTGCGACAGCATCTTAGGTCGTATCATCTCTTAAGATCAAGCGAGAATGTGATCGAGCATTGATTATAAACCAGTTTTTATTTTAAGCATGATAAGGTCTCTTTTTGACCAACGTATATTGATTTTAATTAATTTTTTGAATATTAATACATTTTGCGGCTGCTTCCGCGGCTACCTGTTTCTCACAAAGGACGGATGTCAGTGACCTTCTAAACACACAATTTTGAAGATTTCGTCTTCCGTTTATATCGCGGCGCATTTAAAGATGATGTTTTGTTTGTTGATAGTCTATGTAGGGCGGATATAATTAAAAATAAATCCTTAAATATAATATACTAGTTCACTCGCCCCGGCTTCGCACGTGTGCATATATTATACCCATAAACCTCACTCTAAAGATATAAGCCTACAAGGACGCAATGGGAAGGCTTTGTTTTATACTATGTGGAGAATATGCACATACTCGAACGCACGCACACACATACACACAAGTGTGTGTGTGTGTGTGTGTGTGTATAATAGATAAAGATAATTAAGAAGTATTACATATTGAAAATAATATAATGCATATAAAATTTGCGGGCTTCTGCCGATAAATCTGAAGAGATTGTAAGGCAGCGCTAATTTGAGTTCATTCACCCAAAATGATCGGAAATATTATTTTTCCACTCAGGATGCCATACGCAATGATGATGATGGTTCCATTTCTCAAATTAATTCTGCTCTTTCTTGTGTGTTGTATTTATCTGTGGAAACTTTACTGGTCAATGTATTAGTTATAGCATTAAGCTTAAGAATAACATGTACTGTATGTTTCCCTTTAAAGAAAGAAATAATAAAAAATAAAAAAACTAACTGACTAACCTATCTGAAGATAAACAACTACGGTAGGCTCCATACTGTTGGAAATAGTTCCCCTATTGAGATTATACAGAGTGTAAAGGACACCGTACCACAATACTCGTGATAAGGCCACATTTAATGTCTTAAAGAAATCACAAAAATCATTCATCTGGGAAATAAGAGGTTACAGATATTGCCATCCTCATCCCATTCTTGAGCGCGCAATGTATCGTGAGCATTGGGAAGCAATCGTCAACAAAATGTTGACGGGCAAAACAAGTCAACGACCCGCTCCGCGCTACCCCTGTTACGTACTTGCAAGTTTTATTTACATTGCGTTTTGATGTAAAAATAATGAAGAAATTTGTTTCTGAGTTAAAATCGCATTAGGACAGATATAAATAAGGATATTATACAGTATTCAATTAAAAATGGTAAAAAAAATTGTGCATTTCAAGAAAACGCCGACGAAAAATTTCACCACTGGGGAGTCTAATCATGTACTGAATATGGGATGTGTATCCCGTATGATGTCTTATACACCAGTAAACTTGTGAACCACATCGGTTTTTTAGCCGTTGCAATGTACCTATTCATGTATTATACATATAAACCCCTTGAATCATTCTATTTATTGATGAAAACCTCAATACAATCCGTTGCGTAGTTTAAAAGATCTAAGCGTACAAGAACAGGAAACGGCCTTATTTTATACTAGCTATGCCCGCAACTTCGTCCGCAAATAATTCTATAAAATGAGTTATAGCGAGAATTATACGTATTTGGGGATATATTCCGGCAGCAGCACCACTTACCGGATCCATTTTTTTTTAATGAATATTAGGAATACTTTTTAGGTATGTCTAATATTCCCTTTTCCCGTCCTACTACGCTTAAATTAAAAGCTTGTTTTATTAAAAGAGTGTGTGCGACAATACCCCAACAGTGGTAGGGTTAGAATCGGGTACCTTGCGGATTTCAGTCCATATCTTATACCGTTGAGCTATTGAGGCTCATAGATTTCTCTGCAAACTATTTACGAACCCTTTAGATTATACACAGAATTTCATCCAAATTGGTCCAGCGGTTTAGATGTGGGGTGAAGAAGGCTTGTACAGTCGAGTTTTATGTATAAAGTTCATCAGGCGATATTACATGAGGGAAGTAAGTATAAATTAGTTGTGCAATAATTATAGGAGGATTCCCCCGTGGAAAAATCTACAATCTACGTGTGCGCAAGGACAAGGCTATGTGATTTTAAAAAAAAAAGGTCATTTTACTAAATATCGCTCAGACTTATTATAGATAAAGAAACATCATAATTGGTTTTAAATGGGCGTTATCATTTTTAACGCTGGAAGTAGAAAAGAAAACCCCATTCCATAGCTATGAGGAAAATAAACTTGCACTTCTAAGAAAAGTATCTATACATATGTATACTAATATATAAAGCTGAAGAGTTTATTTGTTTGTACTCTCTGATCTCAGGAAATACTGGTACGATTTGAAAAATTCTTTCAGTGTTAGATAGCTCATTTATCGAGGAAGGCTATAGGCTATACATCATTACGCTAAGGCCAATAGGAGCGGAGCACCAATGATAAATGTTTTAAAATCGGGGGTTCTTTTTCCCATTTGAGAGCTTCCACTGGGTGCCAACACAATATTAATAAATTGAGTTGAAACAACACAAATGCAATGCAACGCAACACAACATTAACGCTTGTTATACATCTCTAAATAACAATGGTTAGAAACGAAGCGATTAACTTACCTAGTGTTAAGTTCATAGGTTTCTTTATACGAAGCAGTGCAATATCGTGTGAATCTGTGTTACTTTCTAAGAAACCTTTGTGTGGTATAATTTCTTCAACTTCCACATCCTAAAATAGATAATTGAAATTTACCCGCTTATTTAAATAAGCAATAATTTTTCACCACGTATATTCACTAACACAGCTGAAGAAACGCCTGCCAATTTGCCTCTTTGTCACTTACAAAAAAGAGGCAAACAGGCGAAGAGGAGAAATAGAAGACGGTCGGTTGAGTGAGAAGAAAAGAATACAAAATATAATTGGTAAATTTAGAAAAATAGGTTTATAGTGCTCTTTAGTGTCTACTATTGCCAAAAAATGTAATATTTTTGCAGATATTAGCGTTTTTATAGCAGAAAAACCATTTAAATTTAAGGATTAACACTCCCTCCAGAACACTCGCAGTTGCCATGACGTCACTTATATTATAAATGCGTTCCACAAAGCGTCACATCGACGTTTTCGCCGTAACTGTAACGATCGCGGTTGTCAAATGTCTAATATCTGAAAGAGCACCTTAAAACGAAGCGATCGCTTATTGGAACGCACTGACAATATACGTGACATCATACCCTCTGAGATGTTTAAGCTATCATGGCTGATTTTTGTATTTTGTAGTTTCCTTTTTATTTAATCTCTGTCGCTGTCTGTCGCAATATAAATGAGATACGTTTGTTAAGCTTCATGTATCTTCTATTATCAGATAAGTACATAATTTAAATTATTTCTGATTACTGTCATCATGCCTATTTATGCCTTATTACTAATGGAATCCGACGTACGTTGTGAGCATCAGTCATTACTCATATTAGTCTATACTAATGTGAGCAATAATAAAATAATTTCTAGCAATTGCATTTAATATGCCGTCCGCCAATACAACGAGCATTTCGTGTTAAGTAACTCTGTGTTCTACGTAAAAGTATTCTGACGGTTGGTGGTAATGGCCAGTAGGTATAGAAATCAATGCCCAAATTGGCTGCACAGTACGCGATATCGTACCAAACAATAAAATCGATTATCACGGATTTGCCGATCCTTATCACCCGAAATCGAGATTTGTTAATGAAATTAGCAAATTCAATTTCTTAGTTTGACCCCGGCAGGAATTAAACCCGAAATTGTAAGATCGGCTGAACATCTTGACGTTAGAGGTCGTCGTAACTGCTCGGCTATGTTTCAATTATTAAAAACTGCTACCTGCTACAAAAAACATTCTACACACATAAAAAGTTTATATTATGTTAATTACAATAGATCAAACATGTTTAAGAAGATAAAATTAATTAATGGGCTTTTCATATATTTTTTAAACATGTACCGAATGAACAATAATCTATTTTAAGTTTTGTTAGACTATTTCTGGTTTAAATATTTAAAAATACCTTTAAAAACTAATACTATATTATTTTTACAGATGTCATATCAACTGACGATATTACACTACTACACTTTATAGAAATCGGACAGAATTAAAAAAAATGAATCGTTTAATTTAATTTAAAGTGTTAGTCAGTGACTAATTTCATAAGCTGACTTTACAGAACACGTTTCATAAAGATTACGAGTATCACCTGAATATTATGAATATCTCTGCAAACAAACATACTTTTAATTGTATATCCAACACTAAATATTGTATCACTTTTTTAAAGTACACATTGTAAAGGGTACACTTTAGTTACAGGATTAGTTAAATGATTCCATAATTTTAATATAAATTTATTAATCCTAGGATATATTATTGTTTCTATATTTATGGTGCCCTAGCCAATGCGAGGGCACTCAATAACACGAGTGTATTAATTATTCACTTCAGCAAGGTACATCTACATTTCTTTCAACTGCATGGCTGACATTTCAGTTTTTTTACTTTTGTTGCTAAATATATAGTATAAACCTTTTACAATGATATAGATAGCGCGGCATTTAGTTGAACAGACAAGTTCTTCCAGAGGCATCGGTGTTCCGAGGATTTTTGCCCTGTGGGTGTCCACCTCTTTGCAGACTAGTAGGACATAGGATGGTGTTTCTGGTGCGTCCATGCATTCTCCTGCAAAGTGGACTGTCGGTTAAACCTAGATTAAATAGGACTTTGTTTACTAGACAGTGTGTCCGGTGATAGCATATTCGTGGATTTATGCAAAGTAACTTAGTTTTCCTGCACAAAATAACTTATTGCCCTACGAACTGAATCAAGATTTTTCCCACCAAATATACTTTGGACAGTGAATTTGGAAGTGACTAGTTTTCAACCGACTTTAAAAAAGTAGGTGGTTCTCAATTCGACTGTTCAGAACTTACGACTGGGTGAACTAGTTTTGATGATCCTTTTCATTATTTTTTGAAAACTGGGACTGGGGAAGCTTTCAAATGTTTGATTCCAATTTGGCTTAAGTCTGGTAATTTGAAGTCGATTTTTTTTTAATCAAAAAGTGGGCAAATAAGTAGAAGTATATACAGCTATTTTTTGAAGGATTCGAAAAGGTTTGTGAAGAACAGAGCTTGCTGGCTCCAGACAGATGTTTCACGAGGCAGGAACTTCCTTGCAAATTGCACGTTTATAATTTTTTGATTTTGATATATGAATGGCAAACGAGCAGGCGGTACTCCTAAGTGACTACCGACGCCCATGGACAACTGCAACACCAGGGGGATCGCAGATGCGTTGCCGGCCTTTGAAAACATTCTCGATTATTATATTCGGGCAATCCCGATACAACGTACGCTTGAGTTTAAAAGCCGTTTTTTAAAATTAGTACGAATTTTGCTCACGAAAGTCTCAAGTTCTAAAATGAGATAATATTGTTTCCTGTCAAATTATATTTAATATGAAAATACATTATTTTTTGTGCTCTCAATGAAATCTGTGGAATAAAAGTTGTTTCATTGTCTATTAACGGTTGTTACGTTCAAAAACTCTAACTCAGAGAGCGGCAACCTTTTGACAGGCAAGGGCCACATCGTTAACGAGATTAGGTGTTGGCGCGTCATATTTGCAAAGTTTGGTGTCTAGTTATCAAATTATGTAGATATTATTGGCTTTATTAACAAATGTTGTATTTCGGTACATCACATCAAAACTTTACTCACGTGTAATGCAATTATATATGTTTATAAGAATTAGACTGCGATTAACAAAACAGTCGCGGGCCGCAAAGAGAAATGACGGTGGCCATTTGCGGCCCGCGAGACACGCGTTGCCGACAGCTAGTCTAAATTATGTTGTTATTTCTTACTATTTTTCCTTATAGGTATTGTTTTCTGGATAATGATAGTCATTAGAAATATTCGTAGAATGAACTTCTCATCAATTAACGAACTCCATCGAGTGAATTGTTAATTATCTGCAGTGATCGAAGATAAATAATGTTTAATATGTTGCTGATTCCTTAGAATAGTTTGTTTCTGTCATTAAAACTTCGTTACGAACTAATTTATACTTTTTAATTGGCCTATTGTTTGCTGCTGGGCAAAGGTATTTTCGATCCACCTGCCTCTTTCGTGAAACATTGAAAAATCATTTATATATTAATACGTGAAGCGAAAACTTTAGCTACCATTTTAAGAAAATTGCGCAGACGGAGGAGTATGCAATTTGGCACAATTGTAGTTTATATAGAGGAAGGTGTGCGAATGCTAATATTTTTTTCTAATATGCACTAATAATATATAAAATTATTAAAATTGAACCAAACGCATACTAATGCCAAACAATTTACACCATTTATACACACATGTATTGGATGATGTCAAAGCGTAATCGTGACAACCGTATGTCATATTCATTGTCAAATTTGATTTTTCTGTGAATAAAACAATATATGTCGTACGTAAAAAGGTTTGTTAGCGAATTTCAACCAGCAGGAAATCTCTAATATATAACTCTTTAAGATGATATACACTCAAAATGTAAAACAGTACAAATAATAATTCAAAAATATTGATATGTCCTTTAATTTACGCCTTACTTTTAAATGTATGAATGAATGCTAGAAGGTTTTAGATAGACATTGGATATTCCGTATACTTGAGCAACTTCCGTGGTATATTACGGATGGATTCGTATAACTTATTGCGTACATATATTCAGGTAAAGTCTTGTAATGCTCAAGCCAGCAAGCCAAGATGAATGACAATGTCCAAACGATTTCCATAGTACCATACCTCGATGAATTTTAAACAAAACATGACTCGTGCGGCCTCGCTCGACGTGTGTTATTGATACCCTGTCCGACATACAAGTTAGCATATGCCCCAGCTAGATTTGCAGCTTCATTTCAACGCAGAGTTATGGGCTCAGTTTGTTTTCATGTGACGTACGCACGCCTACTTGACTCCATCCCTAAAGGTCATGCTCGAAAAACAGCGCTGCAGTGTAGACTCATACACTGCAGCATTTATGCTGAAGCATAGACCTTTGGGTATCCTCCGAAACGGCGGGATAGAACATAGAATAACATAGGCTATTTTACTTTTAGCTAAATAATTAGGGTTCCATTTTGGGCTTCGAAAATATAAGGCCTACCCACATGGCAAAATATAACTACAGTTTTGTCATTGAAACGCCAAGAAGAAGAGCCTTCAATGTTTTAATAGGACGGGAAACGGGAATATTAGACCTAAAAAGTATTCCTTATATTATCTTTATTTAAAAAATGCACTACTACAATGTAGAGCCTAATTCGAATGAATTCTTTCAGGATGTAACCCTAAAAGGGCAGTATCTAACCACACCGTCCGTGATGTCGAACCTTTCGATAGAGCTTCAATACTCAGACTATGAGAACGAATACCTCAAGCTCAAGTCCATCCTGACCGACAACTCTAACGGGCCAATCAGAGACTACCAATTTGCCCTAAAATGCATCCACCCATCCACCAACCTGGACCTGGATATGAAGTCTGATATCAACATGCACAGTCGATGGTACTACCTGAATAACTTCTACAGGTTCCAGAAGTCTCTCTTCTACGAGAAGCTTAGGAGTAATCAATTTTTAGTCGATTTGGATCACAGCCTGATCAATTGGGAGGTAAGATTTTCCTTAAACCACTTCCGTAACTATTTCGAAATATTTAATCATGTTTTTTCTTAAAGTATTATTGTATGCTTCATCGCACAGAAAATTCCAGAATCAACTTATATAAATTTAAACAAAGTGTTATAAGCACGGTCAATAGCAAAGATGAAATGATAAAGTCCGAACAATTTATTCGGATACATCCTCTTCTTCCTAGCGTTATCCCGGTCTAGTACCAGGGTCCGCTTAAATTGCAGAGGATGTGGCTGTGGGGCGAGTTAAGATGACTGCCATCTGACGTCATCCCCGGAACCGAGTCATTATAGATATACAGGAATTAATAATAAAATATTTTCAAATAACTAAATCACAGTTTTTCTTTTGTACAGAAAATCGAAAGAACACTTCATGCTCAATTTAAGCTAGAACACTTCAAGTTATTAATTGCGGCTCGGAAGAAATTTAAAATTGTTCTCGAATCCCTACAAAGGATACCTAAAGGTAGTTACAACAAAGGGCAGCTATCTCCAATCTACATGCAAGCGGACAGACGGACGGACAGCAATATTTTGCGCAATTACGCCGATCGCAATCTGCGCCACAGATACGCGGCTCGCATGCATCCCGTCACTGACGCTATGAATTACGATTATACGTGTAATTATATACCACTTTTTAATTGGGATTAATGCGGAATATTATTATAATATGTGATGGATTCTCTACCCTGCCAATATCCACTACCCTGCCTAGTCAAATTTATTATAACTATACAAGTGCTAAATCTTTTTTCTAATACGCAGTTGACTGCTCGCATGGTTCCCATCACGATTAAACGTTTTATATACCATGTTTAAATTGGTATTAATTCCAGATTTATTATAATAAGTGATGGATTCTCTCCCCTGCCAGCACTCACTACCCTGCCTAGACAAATTTATTATAACTCTACAAGTGCGGCTACAGAATGTCTTTCTAATACGCGCTTTGCATGCATTCCGTCACTCCTTTAAAATGGGACTTATGCGAAATTTAGAATATTATTATGTGACATATTCTCAACTCTGCCAATGCTCCCTACCCTGTCACTGTACCCTATCTCTATCATCTAATTAGACTTTAAATCTACTAAAAATTAGAAACAGAAAGGCCATACGTAGATATATAGGTAATCATGTTACTGGCAACGTATTTGTGTTAACAAATTAATAATATAAAATTAAAAAAAAAATGTTCAGAGGGCACCACAAAAGGGCTTGGCAGCGAAACTTCCTTTCGCCAAAGGGCACCTCGCCCTTCATAGGTCAGAATGGTAATATTCTTAAAAGGAAAATTATTTAATAATGCCTGCGGTCAAGCGGATGCCTATCTCCAATAAAAAAAAAAAATGTGTGTCCGACTAACCTGATCACCCTCCAGGGTGACACAGTCCAAGTTAAATTGCTTGCCAAGCTCAGTGGCGCACTCCAGGTTCCTACAGATTAGGGTCTTTCCAAAAATGTACTTCATAGCTTTCGCGTATTTGGGGTCGTACTTCAGCTTGTGCACCATGGCAATAGCGTTCTGTAATAAATGTCACTGTAATCGCACGCTTATTCATAAACTGACCTAACTCAAGAAAGCTGATTTTTCTAAAATTCCAAAAAAGTTTTGTTATTTAAGATTTATTCCAGTCAGAAGAACAGCATAACAATAACGAATTATGTATTTGAATAATAAGTTAATGAAGTGCTTAATGATACTGAAATGTTATTTGAATGATATTTTATTATTTCTTTGCCATTTTAACTAAAAAAATATTCTAGTTAAAAAGACGGACATTGCTGTATCTCAGTGTTGGATGCAAATTTCTAAACAATTCTTAAATTGGCCGATAGAGGGTGTTGAACAAATGACATTAGGAAAATTTCAATAATATTTGTTTAAAAAATAACATGACCAGGAGCATGTTAAGGCACGTTTATATAGAAGGGTTCCGTATATGACACGCGATAATGATATTTACTAAATAGCTTCAAAAGGTGTTGTCCGACTTCGCTCAAAATCATTTTATTAAAGAGTTTTAAGCATGCCAAGTAATTGAATCCTTACTTGAAACTCAAGAAATTACAGTTCTTATTAATTTTTGATGATGTAACTGACTTTCTAAAATTTATAAGCTTAATGTGTTAGTGTTGAAGTTATTTAGTCTCTTATAAGGTGCAATTAACCCTAAAGCTCAAAGAATTTTGGGTATGCATTTATTGTAGAAGCCCTTCGTCTACGTGATATGAATTAAAACAACCAATTGAATAAGATCTGTAAAAAATTTAAAACTAATCTTCTTAATATATGTAAATTACGCGTCACGTTGTTTGTCCGCGATGGACTCCTAAAGTATTTAGCCGATTTAAATTAAATTTGTACACCGTGTGTAGTTTGATCCAATTTCAAAGATAGGATAGCTTACATCTCAGTTTATAGTCGCTAATAAAAATGAGTCGCTGAAATAATATGCACGTGCATAACTTCCGAACGACTGCACCAAATTGAATAATTTCTTTTTTGTTGTGTTCGTTATTGTTAGGACAAGGTTTATAATAAAAAAGGAATGGCAAAGCGAAAGCAAAAACTAAACGGAACGGATCGGAACGGGAACGGGAACGAGGGGATTTTTTTTAGGATAATAGGATGTAGTAAATAGGAAGTAACCCAACGTTCGAGCAGAACAACGTCTGCCAGGTTAGCTAGTTATAATTTAAATTAACGAAGCTAATACAATCTTTTGAACGGATTTCCATCAATTCAAAGAATATTCTTTGGATAACAGCCCTTAAATGACAGAAGGAAGCCTTAATAGAGCGATGTTTTTTATTGACTAAAACTCCGTTTGGATTTACTTTAATAGTGTTAGTCTTTCCTCAACTGGGGGTATCAAGTGGATAAAATCAGAACAGTTAAACAAATAATTAAATTATATACCTATATCTTTCACGATATCCGTGGAAATATACGGGAGGCCTGCTATAATTATTATCAACAATAACTCCGTGTTGTACTTAGCTTCCTTTATTGATTCCGCTGCTTGCCGCCCTTTCCAATATGAGTATGCCCTTTTGTGATGGTCGTTGAATTGTCATGGTACCAAAGTATTGATAGTGTACTTTTATGATAAAAAAAGTCCTAGAAATTACATTAAATTAGGAAAAGAATTAATAATATAATTAAATTAAACCCATAATCTTAATGCTATTACACTAGAATATAGTGGCAAATACTTGAGTTCGGGCCGAGATGTAAATATCTTCAGAATTTTTTTTTAGCTTACTGACGTCAACAAGTGGACATACCAGATATAAAGTCTAGACTCTAGACGTAATAATGACTACGATTAAATTACAATTAAAATACATGTTCTGACAAGAGACGTGCGCATAAACATTCTTTTATCTATTTCATTTAAAAATAAAGGGGCCAAGAGCATGGCAACACACGGGTATGGGTTCCGTATCTAATACATGATAACGGTATTTGTTAAATATAAAAGTAATTTTCCTAATGAGTTTTTAGCAAGTCCTATCCACATAGAAAATTTAAAATCTCTACATCTAATAGCTTAGAAATCCTAAGAGGTGACCATGTTGCGAGAGGACAGAAGGACGGACAGACAGAGCGAAACCATATAAGTGCCTTGTAGGACTACGGAACCCTAAAAATATAACATGTATGAAGTATCAAACAAAATCCTTGCCATTATGTTAGTAACGAAAAATCAGTCACGTTCGCCAACTGAAATTGATTAATTTCGCAATTGCGATAAAAAAAAAATCGAAATTAATTTTTACACTTTTACTTTTTAATTATTTTTTTTAATAATTAATTCCAAATGAATGAGAATCGTTTCACTAATATATAATAAAGTTACTTTCACATAATCACAAGTATATAATCGGGAGCGTATATACAACGATAAGACTCGCCCCGCACGCGGTCGTGTCATTACAGGTAAGATAATAAGGATAATTATAAATTTGAGCAGTGGTAATTTTAAAAGATACCACAGATGTATAGCACTGTTTGTACTGAGCTACTTTTTAAATCTGTGCCCTACACATAATCTAAATTAGAATTTCTGTTCTTTTTTTATGAATTGAAAAAAGGTTTAATTATATATAATTTCTTTGATTATATAAAAACCTCCCTATAAATAACTTTATTTATTTAGACCGAAGTTGAAGAAGATAGTTGTGAAGAATCAGTTATATTTAGAATTAGGTAGCAATTTAGGGCATCGAGCAATTATTTTCTTCTCTAATTTCTTTCGTCAGCTCAATGATGTCCATGCTGGGCATAACCCTTCCATCTACTGACTTCCATAAATAATCAAATTTAAATTTATAAACTGTTTCAGGTAACATTGTCATCACACGATGTTAATGGTCTCAGTAAAAGGGATATTAGGATGGCAAAATTCATGAATGACAATTTTAATTCATAAATTTTATTTAATATATTTCCATATTATACAATATTATATGACCAAAAATGTATTGATGTTGATAAAGCTATAAAAAATCCGAGTATTGTTTTAATTTTTATATGAATAACATGGGCATGTTCTGTCATTGCTGAATGGTTCGGTTTCAAATGTGGTACGATTCGGATATGCTCTTTCCATTATCCTCTTCAGTTCTAATGCATGGTTCAAATCTCTGCATTCACAAACCACCTTTATCTAAAAAAATGTAATAGCACACTCTTGATCTTGACATTAAACACTTGATAAAGGTTTGAAAGCCATAAAACTTTATCAAGTCTGTAGACTTATTGACCTCAGAGCCTTCAAGAACAAGGTGCAATCTTTGGAAGGAAAGAGTCTCCCTACCAAGCTCATTTGTTCCACCCGCTGAGAATTAGGCCATAGGCATACATACATCGTCACGTTAAAATTTTTTACCTAATATTAAGCGGACAAAGTCGCGAGCCCTCTAATTACGAAGTACCTATTTTTATTGAGTAATTATAACGAGAATCGAGTACCGAGTACTCTCCTTAAGTATTCTAAGTGTCTTACCAGTTATCCCGTATAATATTAAGAAAATACCCAATACAATATTTTACTTTAAAATTTATGTTATTTGTAACTTAAATTTTTTTTTGTTATTTTAGTGACGTATAATTTAATCCTACTTTATTACTACTATTATCCTTTTTGTTTGTTTTTTAATTTTAAGTTTGCGTTTTTATCCTTTGTGTCTAAAAATTTTTATAAACTGTTTCTCTAGCCTAATGATTTCTAGCACGTTGTGGAAACCTATAAGTGGGTCTGTAATATAGCACAATATTTATATAATTACCTATAATTTAGTTTAAGTTATTACAATATTTATATAACTACTGTATTAAAGCCTGTTGGTACCCTAAATAAATAAAATAGAAATACCGCCCATTTTCCGTACCTTATGTGCACGTAAAACTCACCTGCGAATTGCCCTCCAACCTTCCAAGCAAGACATCCATAACTTTTACTCCGTCGTACTCGTAAGTGAACAAGAAGTGTAGGATCTCCCTCAGTAGCCCCGAGGGGGTTGTGCACCTCACCACAAGGTCCAGGTAGGCCATGGCCGCGGCCTGCTCCGTCGCACCGCTCTGTAAGGGGCCCGCTCTCTTCTACGATCGTGTTTCGCGCCACGAGCGATAGATGGCGGTCGAGTGACAGTTATTTACGGGATCGAGGGTAGTTTTATTTTTTTTAAACACAAGCTACGTGATTAGCAAAGGAAGGAAGATTAAAAGAATGACTATTACTATTACGATGTTAAGGAAAAAAAAACTAATAAAAATGCAAAAATCGAAGAATTCTATAATATTTATGTGTGTAGATCTGTAGTCTTATAAAAGCATCAGGCAGGGACGGGAATTCAACCCACAGCCCCGTAACAGAAGGCAGGTTCACCGCCAACTGCGCTAACGGACCAGTCAACAGAACAGTTTATCTAGCACAGATACCAATATGTAACACCTGTGAAACACAAATTTTAATATCCGTTAGAAAACTTGTAGATAAGTTATCAGGCAGTTAATCAGTGAGTGTTGAAACGGCTATAAAACTTTCATCTGAAATCTCAGTTTGTTAATTTCTACGCGTATATGTGTGTGGCGAACAAAGAAAAAAATAGTTTTTCTCACGTGCGAGTGAAAATAAATTTCTTTTGCGCACTCTCCCATGACGATGACGATTGGAGTGGAAGGTAAGTGAGTCGTGTTTGTTAGTTTTATTGCTTTGCTTGCTGCTACTCGTGACTTTACTTTCATTCGATGATTTAGTTCCATTTTTAAGGTTGTAATTTTTTTGGCGGATCCCTAACTATTTTTTTAATAACCACTTTTATAAAAGTACTTAGGAATCCGCACAAAAAATGAAAACTTTAAATTCATTGTGAAATGAGCTATCTGCAAGTGAAAGTCCCCTATGGAATTAGTCCAGCCGTTTCAGAGACTATATGGGACAAAAGAACATTTAATAATGTATTTCTTCTTGAAATTGATAATGATTGTGTTGACATATTTAACAGATATTTTTTTTATGTTACAAGGGGCAAACAAGCAGGCAGCAGGCACCTAAGTGCCTACCGACGCTCATGGACATCTGCACGACCGACCCATTTCATTTCATATTCCAACTTTCTGAGTTGTCTGAGTAAGTTATGTTGATACAAGCATCTAGCACGTTACACAATCACCAAGCTTCCTAGCTTATATATTAAGTGCGAAATGGAATATATATGTAACACTTTTACGCACTTAATACTAAACCGATCTTCATGAATTTTTGCATGTATTTTATCAAAGACTTTAATAAAAAAAAGTTATTTTTGCCTAACGACAGAAAATTTATTATAAGAAAAGGCCTTCTCCAAGTTTACCCAAGCTTAGCGGTTTGTAGCTCATTTCCCCCACCCTACACTTGGGTCACAAGTCCTAGGCACTGCCCTGGTTCCTTCCTCTGCAATACGATGGACACGATACACGCATGGTCAGTCCATGGAGCTTTGCTAAGAAACATGTATCTTTTAGATTGCAACGTCAAGTGCTGTATGAATTAACCAAGTTATGGACGATGACAAATGGACCAAACCACTATAATGATGAGTCTTCTCATCCATCCTGATGTTCCTTCAAGTATATAAAGGTTGTAAAAGACATCGTAACGCAAGTTTTGTGATTAGGCAACATATAAGGTCTTAAATAAATTCGGCGGCCATTAACGGGAGTCCATAGAGTTGGCCACACATTGAACCATCTTTGCGGGTATAATATATTATCAAAAGTATTTCTTTTTATAGAAGTTGGTGAACATAATGTGTAGAATACACTAAAAGATTTGATATAATTAAATGAATGAATGTTGTGTACACAGCCCATAGCTATTGGGTTACATGAAACTCCATCTCTTCTATGACTTGACGAATTTTTGTTCGCAAACTTTAAAGTGCTTCTTCCAATTTCCCGCTTCCTTGACATCACTGTACAAGATAAATCTACCGGCTCCAATACAGTAAAATTGCTCTTTTTACTATTTATACTTACAAGGTTTATAGCGAACATTTTGTATGTAAAATATATTGGTATCTTCCCTTTCCCTATCCACTTTGCTCAAAATTAAGCTGAAGAGTTTCTTTGTTTGCTTGAACGCGCTTATCTCAGGAAGTGCTGGTACAATTTGAGAAAATATTTCAGCCATCCGCGCAATCTTCGGATACGAAAGTTTTTGCTTCACGTATGAATCTATACAAAGCTGAAGAGTTTGTTTGTTTGTTTGCTTGAACGTGCTCAGGAACTACTGACCCGATTTAAGAAATTCTTTCAT
Organism: Charaxes varanes; assembly: GCA_024363005.1. Taxonomy (NCBI): domain Eukaryota; kingdom Metazoa; phylum Arthropoda; class Insecta; order Lepidoptera; family Nymphalidae; genus Charaxes; species Charaxes varanes. Next base: position 3,983,891 of record JANCMC010007202.1, on the reverse strand, counting down.
TGTTAGATAGCCCATTTATCGAGGAAGGCTATAGACTATATATCATCACGCTAAAATTGAAACTAATTTTTTTACTACTACGCAGACAAAGTCATGGGCACAGCTAGTATACAGATAATTTTAATTGAAATACTAATAGAATGTTAAAATTAGAAGGTTTAAGCGTGTCTGTATTTCTTTATATAGCCTTTTCGCCTCGATTCATTCATTCAGTCAGGGGATTAACCTGGGGAGGCAGGCGTCTCTACATATACATACGTGTCCACTACCTTGTACATAGTTCAATCAATGCACAGCCAAAGAATGGACATGTAATTCGTTCAAAACATCTACGCAAAAAACACAGTCTAATTCAGCCATTTAAGTTACTAAAGCTATAGACAGTTCTGTTTGTAATTAATTTTTTATTGTGGCTTTATTCAAATACTTTTTGTCTATGGTAAGTTTTTCAATACCTTTTTTTTCAGTTACTATAAATTATACAGTACGGGACACTATTTATCATTACACTTAATAGAAATTGTTTAGACAATACCTATAGTAAATTATTTGCACTAACCTTGTACTAACTGTAATAAAAACCGGTTCAAATGGAATATTTGCAAAAAGTTGCCGTTTTGAATAACTTTTTAATTATAATTGACTGGCCCGTTGGGGCAGTGGACAGTGACCCTGCCTTCTGCTCCGGGGGTCGTGGGTTCGATTCCCGTATGAAAAATTGTAGTCAATTAAACTGCACAGTTTTTTCGCAACGCTTTAACTGCATAGTTTTTTCGCAAACATTTATCGACATATGTGTATGAAAAATCGTAGTCAATTAAACTGCACAGTTTTTTCGCAACGCTTTAACTGCATAGTTTTTTCGCAAACGTTTATCGACCACGTGTGTAGCGGCTATAAATGGACCAAAGCATCAAAATTACATGAATAAATCAATGTAATAACAATATCATCATCAAGCCGATTAGCTTGTGACAACGCCTTTTATTAAAATCTTTTATTTAACTTGCAACGTGGGTCCGGCTCGAAGGACCAAATATTACGGAAAAAAATCAAAAAACATTGTCTTTTACGTCTTATATTTTTCCTATAATTTTTCCGTCTCCGTAGCAACCAAAAACAATATCCCTTTCAAAACTATTATTGGTCAGTGTCCTGTCATAGTCTCTTTGGTCCATGCAGCTAGCGTCATAGTTGCGTCAAAAAAGTCCGTAACAGTGTGTTTGTTCGGGTGGTATCTTACAACTCAATTTTGGAGCAGATATCGTCAACCGATTCAGCTGAAATTTTGCATACATATTGGATGACAATGTATTATTATGATGCTGATCTGATGATGAAGATTGAAAGGTGGCCATAGGAACTCCATTATAAAACAAAATAATTCCATCGAGTTTTCACTAGTATGATTTGTCCTGACGAGTACACTGTCTTTAGATGTTATTAAGGGTCTGATGATGGAGCTGGGATGTGTTTATAGGATCTCCGTAATAAAACGACACAATCTCAAAATAAAACCTTTTTAAAAAAATATCTTTTTCAATCAATAAGTTTGTCATATAGGATACATGACGTTGAAATAATGCTAACATAATTTATCCCTTTTTTCTTTGGTCGGAATACCCCCTTTAATAGAACCCTTTTTAGTATCTATCTATAGAAGATGTACCTAGGTATAAATTTCTTACCACTCGATTTAGATAGTATTATTAGAAGTAGTTTTTAGAAACTATTAAGGAAAGATGTTATTAAACTTGTCATGTCATATTTTTAGAAACCATAGGATTGACGGATGGATGGACGGAAGGATCTTTGTAAGGATATTGAGGAGTTCGTGGCCTAAAAAATGGTTGGCATTTAAGTCGATCGCTAGGCTCTTGCTGCGACAGAGTGATAGATCGGTAACCCAGAATGGGTTAATACTGGTTTATTAATTGATATCCGACCTCTTCTGTGTTTCAGAAGGCATGTTAAACACTGGGACCCGATTAATGTCACTGAGTGATATTAGTCGTGAGGTTGCAGAGATCGTGGGGGTTCCGAGGATGACGTCAGATGGCAATCGGTCATCTTAACTCGTCCCACAGCGTTATTATAGGAAGAAGAAGATTTTTAAAAACCATAGGTAAACTGGAAGAAAAGAGAATGAGGTAGCGGCAGTAGAGTTCAACAAGTGAAAGACTATTAAGGCAGCCAAATTAAAAGAGTTTTATCGATATTTGTTTTAATCTAGCAACACTTTTTTACGTTTATGATTTGAATAAAAAACAATAAAGAACTCTTAAGGTATGTTTCCTTTACTCGTACATCTGAAATTGAAGTTACCAAATTTTTTAAATGTGCAATCATATTTTAACGTTTTATAAATAAGAGTTTATTTTAAGCTTTTGCGCTGCAAGCTAAAAAAAAGTATACTGATAATGGCAAGATAGAGTAGATTTTTTCTTTGTCAGTATGAAAATACTTTTACATATATTTCCCCCATGTAAATTTTAAGGAATTCACTTGTATTTGTTGTCTACACCACTCGACACAGTGACCGGATGCCCGAATCACGATGCAAGTTGTTTGCTGAACCAACTGCCTGCTCGATGCCTTGAGCACTTGACACTGACATCTGCCTCTCGTTGTGGTTTTTTTATAAACCTTTTTATGTCTGTAAAGCATCATTAAACAATCCTAACAGTGCTGGCAAATAATCGATGGTATAATGTATTCGCACGTTGACGTCATTAGCTCCTGTCCTCCCGTTTTTTTTCCGTAAAAGCTCTGCTAATTTTTTTACGAGAGATTAACTGTTCTTTTTAAATAATTTTATATGAAAAATGAACAAAAGATGAGACACCATGATTACGAGAGATTAGACAATTGTAGCGAAAGAATTTCGTATTATTAAAATTTAAATTACGTCTTCACCAATGTTATCATGATAAGTTATGTTAGCAATAATTACTTATTGCGGTTTATAGGATAAGATTTTGACGGTCGGCGGGCAATAAGACGTGGTCAGAATTTACCCGTAGAAAATTTTAGATGATGACATTTTTATATCCGAAGACGTGACCAGATACTATTTAAAATTATAAATACATACATCGGCGACGTTACATTAATTATCGTGAAGATTTTCGTTTATAGCTATGAGAACGTCGCTTTTTACGTGCGTGTCATCTTTTCTCTCGTGTAGTGATAATTGTATTTAATTAAAAACAGCGGGTAACATACCATCCCAGCGAGCACTTTCGACCCTTTTCCGTCATTCATGTATAATGTTTAATATATGGCTTTCCATATTTGTTGATAACAAGACTCTCACGCGCGGAATCCAGTGGAAGGTAGACGCTATGTGGGTTATGGGGGCACGCGAATTCTACGGCATAGGTATATCGCTAAAAATGTCGCTTTTATTTTTGTCTATCAACATCTGCATTTTCATTTTTTTTTAACACTTAACACGTATTATTTGATCTTTGGAAGCTGAACATCGAAAAAATATCTAAAATGCTGTTACAAATCATAAAGCTTGCAGTCATTGAGAAATTAATTATTAAATTTCGTGTTAGAGTTCATGAGATGGAATTTTTATAAAAAATACACAATTTTTTTCTTCTATTGATATATTTCAGTTATTTAGAGAAACCACACATAGTTAGATTTCATTTATTTCTATATGTATATGTTCATTAGTCTCGCTAAAATTCAAAAACCATTACAAATTCTGTTTGTTTTGTTTTATTCCCCACGGTTCCGGGAAGGTTTAAAAACCTATGTTTTTAATGGACTTATGACTGACGTGTCATGTAAAATTATTATTTCATAAAATATACGACCAGTGTCACCTTTTATAGAAAATTTGTAAAGGAAATTAGTTGACTGGCTAATAAGATGCCTAAATTCAGACGAGATAACCTCTGTCGGGTCTGCTAGTATATAAAAGATTAATTTTACAAAACTGATTGCCTTCTATGGTAGGAGACGTGAACTAATTTAGGTACCATTTCATATTACACTTGCAGATGATAAGGCGCATAAAAGAAGCCACAGTTTCGTCTCTAGGGCGTTACCCGTACCTAATGACACTCATCATGACATCGGAAATTGTTACTCAAAAATTTTCCAAATAACTGTTACAAGTGGACACTTAAGTTGACGTTGGATGTTAAGAATGGTGTTAAAAATGGGCAGATCGCCTGCAGCTATGGCACACATTTCTCTCTCTGGTATAAAAATAATGTATGTCATAGTGTCAATAAACCGACGGCGCGGCCAAGCCCTTGCGCGCTTCCGGTAAATTATGCGCGCGCGCGGGAACTGCTTGGGTTCTACCACACACGTTTTTGGCGATAAAATAGTCTATTTTACATTAACATCTTCGATCTATATTGAGACATTGTAACTCTAATCTTTCTCGCGAAATAGATGTCTGTCCCGGGCTAACCCGGCGACGACGTCAGACCCATAATAGGGATACTGGAATCCCTCCCTATAATAATTATAAAAAAACGCTTTTCTAGACACTTTTTGCCTCGCACAATTTCTCTGTAGAATCAGTTGCCAGCCTCGGTATTTTCGAACGGGTACGACTCAGGGACCTTCAAGAAAAGAGCATATTTATTTCTCAAAGTTTTTAACGTGCGTTAAAAAAGATGAATTTAAATTTACTTAACTTAGCACGAAATTTTGGACGGTGCAGCCAAATGTCTTGTTTAAATTTTTTGAATTCTTCGTTGCCCGCCGATCCCGAATATGTGTGGATATACCCAAGAGATTGCGATTTACACCTGTTTATAAATATTATTTTATTACTGTGCTATGATGGCTACTGCTTTTCTTGGAAACTAGTCGAGTGTATTGCATTTTATCTATGATTAGTTAACATAATAAACATGATGATTGCATTTCCTACGACTAGTCAACTGTCTGATAAGTACTATTGACTATATAACAGGTCTAGACTACATGTCCATAGAAATGAATGATATGAAATGAAAATATCTTTATTCCGAATCACACCAGAAAACTAAAATTAAAAAATAAAAGCAATAAAATAATAAAAAAAAATGTAACAAAGAAAACGTAAAAAAAAGAACACAAAACAAAAAGATAAAATAAAACATAATAATAAAGGTTTTCTTAAAACTAAATTGTGTATCGGTGTGATTAAGAAAAGGATAGCCACTCAACTTGCTCGCTAACTTTCAGTGGCCTCCTACACGTCGGACGTCCGAAGGCAGCATACTGTGACTGAGTATTTTTAAGAAGGGAAATAAAGTAGTAATAATAAATAGCCTGATCTATTTATCATAGGATTCCTCTTAATTTATAGGTCTCCAGACTAGTTTAGATGCCCAAACATGTTGGCCTAACGTCGCACTAACATCACTAATTGCAGGTGAACAGAGAATATACATAAATGTAAATCACGCTCAGATAATGTGGGCTTTTAATTTAAATGTCGTGGAAGGATATCGGAACTGATTCTCCAATTTGGTTTCTGCGTGACGTAATAACCTAACGACTTGTTATTTCAGGAGAAACCCGGGGCCCATTAAGAATGGGTTTTTCAATAGGCAAGGAGGTCTGAGGGCTTTTGCAGTCGATTTTAAAACCCTCGATACAAAAAGAGGGGTGTTATAAGTTTGTGTGTGCATGTGTGTCTATCTGTCTTTGGCATCATAGCTCCCGAACGGATGAAGCGATTTCAATTTAGTTTTTTTTTTGTATTAAAGGTGACTTATGTGCGAGTGTTCTTAGAGATATTTGATGAAAATCGGTTGAGCCGTTTAAAAGTAGTGGGGAGTGAAAGTGGGAACTCGAATAAACGATAGGAAGCGAATATATACGAGGGGGGTATCAAATGAAAATGTTTCATTTGTGTATTACAAATCTGGTTATTTCATGGCAGAGGGGATTGATATACTGGAATCAACGAATATACCCGAGTGGAGTATCTTGGCTTTTTAAAATTTCGAACTGAATTTTATTATACATAAAGATAATACATGCCTGTTACGTACGTCCCGATGTCACTAAACAACGCTCGTCAGTCACAATTCGGTGAGCGCCGAGCCCTTGCTCGCTTCCGTTCTGAGCCCGCCATCCGTGCACTATCACGAATCGCACCTGTACATCGATCTTTGCGTGGATGCAACGGATTGTTTTCATTTTGTTATACAGTTTTTAGGGTTCCGTAGTACTACAAGGAACCCTTATAATTTCGCTCTGCCCCTCCGTCCGCCTGTCTGCCCCTAAGATGGTCCCCCGTCCCATAGCATTTCCAAACTATTAGACGTAAAGACTTGAAAATTTCCATGTTGATAGAACATGCTAAAAACTCACTAGGAAAATTATTTTGAACGAAATCGGACACCAACTTTTGAAGTTATTGTCTCCACTCAAGAACTCGTTTACCCCAACGGTTATCGGTTCTACGACTGATATGGCCAGCCCATTGCCACTTCAGCATGCTAATGGTTTGCTATGTCGATAACTTTAGTTCTCCGTCGGATAACTTCATTACGAATTTTATCCTTCAGAGAAACTACGAGCATAGCACGCCCCATAGCTCGCTGAGCGACTTTGAACTGCGGTACCAGGCGTATTGTGACTGTCCAAATCTCAGCACCGTAGTTCAAAACAGATAGGACGCACTGATTGAAGACTTTTATTTTCACACATTTCAGAACACGTGTTTATATTTCTGTACATAAACTAAATTAGACTATATAATCATCAAAAAGTACTGACTAATTGCCATAATCGTTTGACAAACAGAGCAGTAAATGAGGACATGAATGCTAATTATGTATGCACAGATAATTGAATTTGATTTAAATTTAAATTGGGAAACGTATCATAAATGTCGCTTTACAGTTTAAATTAGGCAAACAATAAACTAAACGCAGTCTAACTTGACAGTTATAAACTCGGTCTCCTTTGTAAACTTCATTGTTGAGAATAAACTGTCCATGTTAACACTTTGTTGAGGAGGTCGTAGCTTTATGTGGCCGGTATTTGAGTCGATCGCTAGGTTAATTAGCTCTTACCGCGGCCGGGTAATGGATGGGTGACCAATATACTCATCTTCAAATATCCGATGTTCGTGTTTCGAAAGGCGAGTAAATCGGTCGTAGTTGGTAAGTGGAATGGCAGCCAAAACCGAAACTATAAACCGGAACCGAATATTTTGTGCGAATTGTCTTGGTAAATTTTGAGGATATAAGTGAAAATTCCTTTCTCGCGGTCTTGGCGTTTATTGGCAATATACAGTGTGACTGGTGAGACACTTAGAATACTTAAGGAGGTACATAGTGAGCGAGATAGCTAACTCCTGCTGGAGTTAAACGAAGATAGTGCTATCTCGCTCACGTAAACACGGATTGTTTACTGTTTTACGGCGTGCATTAGTGTCGGCCTCCTTTTAGTACTTAAGGTAGTGACTAATTGCGGCAAGGTACGTTATTACACGACGCTACCTGATCCAGATGTTATATTGTACTTGTAAATACAGTCCGAGAAGATAAGAAAAGGTCGGGGTTTAATTCCCCAGCAATATAACTCTGTTACGGCACCGATCCCCAACAAATACAATGTATACATGTGTGTGTAAGTCGTCTGGCATTGGTGTGCGTGTGGTTTTATTTTAATAATTAATATATGTATGATGGATATTTCATAATAATATTTGTATTCGCACACTCTCGGAGGAGCATGAAATTTGGCCCAATTTTTGTTTAAATATACAGGATATTTAAACTAAAATTGGGCTAAATTTCATGCTCCTCGGTCAGCGCAATTTTCGCAAAATAAAACTACTAAGGTCTTCTCTTCGTATATTAATTTATTTACATTATTGAATTCTGTAAAAGTTGTCTTTTCCGAACATAAAAACAAATTCCAGATATCCTCTAGCACGAAAATCATCCTATTTGTAAGTTGTGAAATTTCATCGGGATCTGTTCAATAGTTTCAAAATTGTGAGCAAACATTGTGACTCGATTTTTTTATATATAAAACTAAATATAACTCTTGTCTTCCCTCGCCTGGATTCAGTCATTTTGTTAAATTTTGATGATATGTATTTTAATGTGCGGAACCCTAATTATTTATTTAAATATATATATAGTAAAATACCCTCAACATTTATATAGTATAAAATAACAGTTCAACCAAGTTCGGAAGTCCCTGGCTTGATTAAACTGTATTTAAAGAGCAAGGAGTAATGCAGATGAAATATCAAAGGTTGACAAAGTAACGCTAAGGTATGCTCTTCTAGAATAAAATAATTATTACCTCTCAAAGCTCTCTGTCTGTAAGCTTTCTACCTCTTTTTTGCATATCACATGCGTAGAACAACAATATATGTCGTTCTATTTGACAATTATTATAACATACGACTGTCACTATTAGGGTTTGTCATCATCCAATAATAAAATATATACATGTGTGTGTAAATCGTTTGGCATTGGTGTGCGCGAGGTTTTATTTTACCAATTTAATATATGTAACATAGCATATTTTACAAAACTATTAGCATGGGCACATCCACCTCTATATAAACTATAATTGCCAAATTTCATATACATCCGTCCGCGCAATTATCCTAAAATGGTACCGATAGTTTTTGCTTCAAGTATTAATATACAGATAATTTTGTTTGACACTTCAAAAATGTTTCGGTCGAAAAATCATCGTTCAGTTTTAACAGTTACTTAATACGTTTTTTTTATATACGTTGGAAGTTTTTTGTGATTGCAAACGGAGTTGATATTCGATTGAACTACAAGCGGAAAAGTGGAACATTGGCCCAGTTTCAAGACTTGCATTGCGCACAATTTGTGGTATATGTGCACTTTGTATCACAAAATACTGAAGTTTTAAAATGAATTTTCCAGAACGTTGCAACTACAATAGATCCAGTTTTCAACTAAAGCAATACACTGTTGTATATGTTTTTTGTTAAAGCCCGGGGCGCTTTTCTTATTCTATACAAAGGTCTTGTTCTAATACAAAAACTTTGAAACTCTACTCTTTTGGCTAAAAACATTGTTAATTTTCGATTTGTGTTTAATTACATACGAATTTTGAAGCATTATTTATTTTGAATAATTAATCTAGTTAGAAACAATATACGATATATCCATTATAAATATATTAAAATAATATCTCACGCACATCAATGCCGAATAATTTACACACACGTGTTTACATTCCACTCTCAGATTGTGTCAAAGCGTGGTCATGACGACCGTATACATAATAATTGTCAAATATCACAAAGTCATTGCACAATGAATTAATACTTTGTATATATCTTTAAAAAGGTAAATAGTAGGAAAATCTAAAGATTTGTGGGCGAATTTTTACCAGCCGGTGATATCTAGTAACATTTAATCTATCATATTACCAAAACCCCATATGTACTGTGTCGTTTTTTTATGATAAATATCATGATAACTGACTAAAAGGGAGTCAATTTAACTTTTTTATTAGAATACTAGCGGACCCGGCAAACGATGTTCTGCCCGAACGTTGGGCTGCTTACTATTTACTTCTATTATCCTATATGATCCCTATTAGGAAAAGTTTGTATGGGAAAAAGAAAAGGGCTGTTTTTAGGGCTTTCCCGGCAATTATTCGAATTTTTCTTGCCGTAAAAACCATCCTTAGACTTCAACGAACATTTAAAAAAAAGAATTGGTAAAATTGGACCAATTTGAAGTTATGCGCTTACCAACACATTTTGCGATTTATTTATATATATATATATAGATTATACGACTAGAATATGTTTACGCTATGTAATACTGATTGGACTCCGCCATACATTTGTTTATCTTTCAGACTATTAATCTATTTAATTATTATTATTTTACTTTCTTTACTAATTCCTCTTTAAACATAACAATTACAAATTGACAGGTGACAGATAAAAAACCCTAATTCCCGCCATCATTCCATAATGTTCTTCTTCTTTTTTTTAATCTGTCGACAATGCACTTCTTATGTGCCAGTCATGCCAGTATTTCTTGCGAAAAAAGAGGTTAAAATCGCCATCCGCATACTCTATATTGATAAATGAATCACACTCAAACGGTTTAAACTTTCAAATTCATTATTATACTAGCATATCATCATTATTATATAGCAATATGTTATTAAGACTACTGTTATAAAGTTATATTTAATCCTTAAAACAAATTGTAATGACCAACCATTCCCTTAGTACAAAAAATATAATGTAACATACCGTGTTCTCGGGCTCATAATCGTGGTTTTATAATTATTTTTTTTATTAAAACTTAAATAATACATTTTTACAGATCTAATAAATTCACACTTGACCGATTTTCGATAATAGACTTAAAAATATTCATATTCTATTATCATCTACAGTAGTAAATGGGGAAATAATTGTCTATTGTGTGAAGCCGCCTTTACGTTAGTCGGAAATAATGAATAGTCCATCAACGTTGTGTGTACCAGTTCGTTGTGACGGGGGTTATGACTAACGACTCTAGTTGAGTACACGTAACTTTGAGTAATAACGATTTCCATCGAATACGTATAATAAATATGTGTTAAAGGTTTTATTAACATTACCATCGATGTATTGCATTAAAATTTTTGTATCGACCCTAATTATCTAAGGAGGTAAAAGTGTGTGAATAATGCAACGTTTTTGCATTTCTCATAGAAATTGATTTGACAAAGTTCGATGATCTTTTAAACGGCAAAGAGGTAGAGCGGAGTTATTAATTAAGGTGCCCAGAGCGTGTCAAGATACGTTCATGTATAGGGAAGGGTTCCGTATCTAATACGCAATTAACGCGTATTTAATAAATACATTCAAAAGTTTCTGTCCGATTCGCACAAAAGAATTTTCCAAACCATACATTTCTTCCTTTTTGTCCAGTAAATATTTTCTTTCTTTCTTTCTTTCTATCTATCTCTCTCTCTCTCTTTCAGCACCAACGGGCCAGCCAAAAGTAAATTGATCACCATGATATCGGCCCCGTGCCTTCATATATTGATTTGTTCTTAATTATGTGTTACAAATCAATACGTCACCAATAAATACGCAGTGATTGCATATACATTATTATGATAACTTGATTAATCGATTATGATAAAGAGCAGTATATTAAAACTAAAAAGTCTTATTTGTTTATTTAAACGATTATAGCATTTATTCAATACGGCAACATGTAATTTATATAATTTCATTTTGCATCAACATCATGACGTCACTTCCAATTTCTGTTATAAAACTATTTATCCTAAATGTTCATCATTTGAATAATTTGTATTATTTTTGTCTTAATAGTTAATGATTTTATAAGTAAACATTTATTTTGTTATGTTTAATAAAATGTACCGGTAACTAATATAAAAATTGTTACACTGATTGTTGGCACTTGTTTAGGCGGGAGGTGATTATATAAAAGATTGTCGTCGTGATGATAGTGGTCATTCTGATAAAAGCAATTGTACGGGGAAACCCTGCTTCTCAATAAACTTGTACTGTTGTATAAAAGTTTTACTTTATAAATATCCACTTCTGAGATTCCTTTACATATGAGAGCACTGACGGTTTGTATCTATTTCTAACGTAAGCGTTGGTACCTCCTTACTTAGCAGAAAATTAGTAAAGCCATCAAACGGGCAGCTGCGCGATGAAAAGCTTTAATCGTTGCCTCTAAATATTTACAATGCGCAATCTGTACACATCTCCACGCTCTCAAAAGATTCCTTAACTAAAACACTTGGTACTCATATTATAAACGCGTAAGTTTGTATTGTACATATGGATGTATGGATGCGTGTTTGACGCTGTTTCACGGAAAAACTACTGAATGTATTTTGATAAAACTTTACAATAATGAACTGCATTGAATGTTTTCAATTAACTGCAATTCCTAGAATAGGTTTCCGTACTTATTTACGGATAGTTTGTAGGGATTCAGCAAAATATGGATATTCATATCACGAAAGCTTTGTAAATATCAATGATTATTTTAGGTTATATACATTATTTTTGTTTGTAACAACTGCAAACAACAACATTTTTCTGTACAATTTTTTTTTTATGTTATATATATAAATGGTTTTCTATGACAAGAAACTCCTTTTTTTCAACTGCCCAAGCAAGCAACTGCCTAATTTGCTCATGGGCTTATCCAGCACTGGGTAGCCGTAACTATCGTCTATGCAGTTCGTCTTCCAATCCTTATTCTGCGAGTTCATGAAGGTTAATTTCTTAGTCAGCCCGCCACCGTTGTCGTTGTATTCATAAAAGTTTGAGGTGAGCCTTTTTCTTAAAACTCAAGCGTTAATAGAAATCAATCCCGAGATAGGAAGCATAGGGATAGAGCAATCGATCGCCTTTATTAAGATGGCAATAGAAGTTTTCTATTCGTGTCAACAGATGGCGTTTCACTACTTTAGATCGCGGTATTGGGACAACCATCATCAAAGTACTAGTTGCGGAATGAAACAAATTTCTGCAGTCTATTTCCTGATGATGAAAAACATCTATTTTTGAATTGATACCTCCTAACCTAAATTAGGAATGGTGTCGTATTACCTGTAACGCAAATCTGATAACTGATTAAATGGTATAAATAAAGTATTAATATAGCTCGATTTTGATTTACTGAGAGTAGAGCACACCCTGTGGGGCGTGCAATAGTCTACACTCTATACTTCAAAGTAACGTTTATAGAAAGAAAGAAACAGCATTTATTCCAACTTTGTGAAAAGTAAACAATAAGACACATACATAATATAATAAAAACAAATAACTAATTAACTTAATACTAACCTGTCCAAACTTCTATCCAGCATTGGTTTAGTGTTTAGCATCACCAAGTCACACATCCAGTTACGCTTTTCTGTGCACGAGGCAGCTGATAGTATAACTGATGGACCCACGCGTGGGCATAGCTCTATTAAGTTGCGTCCCTCTGTAACAAATGATACTTAGATAATGTCGAAAATTTTTACATTAATGGATTAAAACCTCTATGATCAGGGTAATTTTTGCCAATTTATCTCACCGTTTGACAACTCTATATTACAACTTTTTGTTATCTATGTGCCTGCAGTGTCTGCAATGAAGTCTTCTAATAAAAAATATTAATTTATCAATCTTGCTTTTATTTATGACAAAGGTGTACAGCAGTCAGGTTGGTAACAATTTAATATTAATTATTCCGGACCCTATTTAATAACAATAGAAGAGTGAAATCTCAATTAATTAGAACATAGCACTATCAAATGGCACGAGCATTAGCCTGTGGTGCAAATTGATGTTTGAAAAAAAAAAAATAGCCATAGTCTCTGTCTAGTGACATCATTCTAAGCCTGAATTTTTTTTATTTTAATTAACTAAATAACATGGTACCTACCTTATAAAATTACAATCTATCTAGCTTCATACCCAATAAGATATATTATTTTAACTTATGGTAATATAATATTCGATCATACTACGAATGTGTCTAATAACACAATCTTATTGTTTGTAATGACTTTAGGGAAAAGCATTTAGTTCTTACATTTTTCACATAAACTAACAATACATAATCTTTCACTGATTCACTAGGTCAGAAGGCAGAAAGCGTTGTATGTTTCAATGCTGTTTCTGAACGAATACAATTTAGACACCTTCAAGTATCTGCAAGTCCTCTAATGTTGCAGTTGTCCATGGGCGTTAAACGTTACAATTATAAAAAAGCGAGTGGATATGTTCATGAATATGGAATTAACAATATTCCATATATCAGTTTTATACCATATATCAGCATTTCATAATATCAGTCTCTATTACATTTCTATCATTTTCAAATGTTTGTTTAATCTACAAATCTATCGCTTCTCACTTAAATATGAAAATATTAGAAAAAAGCTTATCTATCTAATAACGTTGAAAGAGAAAAACCTCGAGCTACTTGGCAGTTGATGGTGGAGATAGAGCGTGTCTGCGAGGTATTTGAGATGCTGCACAAAGACGTGACGTGGACACAACAATTCCGCGCCTCAAAGAAATCACATCCACAACTGAACAAGTTTTGGTAAATATTTGACCACGTTTCAGCTGTTTTACATAAATAGGCCGGGATACGCCAATATACATCTCAGTGACGAGTGTAATATTTCTTTATACAAAAAATTCTTCATATGAAAAAGGGCAATTTAACCGCATGTGTTAAGGGAAGTGAATTGATTGTTACTGAAAGCTTAATTTCACCAGTCAATATGTCAGGTCGATGTTCAAAAATTCATACATCGATTTCATCAATGTGATTCTCTAATATTTCTAGTCTCGCATAAAATCCCTTCTATCTTAGGGGACCTTCATTTCTCTAAGGCTGGCAACACATCTGTGAGTCTTATGTTAGAAGGCGACAGTAGTGAATGAATCATCAGCTCATATTTACCTTGTTATTTATAAAGTAATAGGCAGGGATTTGATACTATCAATCCTCTATAGTTGCTCAGAGATCGGGGCTAGCTATTAAATTTACACGGATGTTTTCCTTGACATTAATTGCATATAATTGATAGAATCAGGCGTTACTTTGCGGAAATCCATGACATGCATGAGAAGCTAAACTACTTTGCTTTAATTTATTTATTTATTTAAGGATAACCGACAGTACATTACAGGTACATACAAAAAAAATCATAAAATAGAATTAAGAAAAGAAAATTATTGCATATAAATATCCTACCAATTATGGTTCATCACAACATGCTTAGAATTATAATTTACATCAGTCACTTAAACAACAAAATATATAGATACAAAACATCTTGATTATAGTAAAAAAATAAAAGTCATTACAATACATTAATAAAAACGAAATTGAATGTCTGTACAGTTAAATTAATTTAAATTAAAAAATGGATAATGTCATAAATGCCGTACATTATAACTAATATGAACTAAATGCATAACGCCATATCATTAAAAAAATAGCATTAAAAAGAAATTATAATAATAAGACATTGAAGTATTTTTCAAATCATCATTTAAGCAGTTCATTCAGACTTTTAGTATGTAATATAGATAGTGCTATGGAACTTTTGCACGTGCATTCCATTGCTGCTATATCTTGTCATTAAATCAACGCGAGCAATTTATAGCGCTCATTATGACGCGCAACGCCATTATCGCCCGCTGCGATTATAATCAGTTACGTTGCGTTGTTCGGTACTGATTTATCCCTCTCGGTGCGCTAGTTTTGATGAGCATCTAGTTTTATGGCTTAGTTTGGGAGGCAATTTCGGCTGATCAGGACAATTTTTTTGTGAAACGTAGCCGAATAACGTACGACCTTATGGCTTAGTTTGCGACACTACTTCAGCCAATTTTGCTTTTATTATAAATTAGAGCAAAGATGATATAGGTATGACAGATATGTGCTCAAAACAATGTACCTAACACCCTATGTACCTACAATTACGATCTCACATGAGATCGGCGTGAAGTGGCGGCAATGCTGTCACGTCTAGTGATGGTGTTGTTGTCGCGTTTCGTTCGAAGATAAACTTTATTAGATTTAAAGCATTGCAGTCTTACAGAATAGATATAAAAGAGAAAACAAACTTACTAAATTACCCTTTATATCCTTTTTCTCCATCCCTTTCCTCCTACTCCTGTCTTTTTAATTAGAGATATCGCCACGCTTGTAGCCGAATTGAGCCGGCACGTTCGGACCAGTACCTCTTTCTCACATGAGATCGGTGTGAAGTGGTGACAATGCTGTCACGTCAAGTGATGGTATGGGTCGCGTTTCGTTCGGTGTGTGAGACTTCCTGGTGGCCTTAACTCGTCATTAAAGGCCGGCAACGCATTTGCTAGCCTTCTGGCCGTGTAGATGGCCATGAGCGTCGGTAGGCAATTAGGTGCCTGTTGCCTGCTCGTTTGCCCCTTGTAGCATTAAAAAAAAATGTGTTGAATACTATGTTAAGGTATATTGTACTTTTCGCAGACTCTGGTGGGTGCGTTCCGTGCGGGTGCGCTGACCGTCGCGTACTGGCGGCGCTGGGCGAGCGGCGCCGAGCGCGCGTTGGCGGCGCACGAGGCGGCCGCTGCGCCGCCCGGCTGGCTCTGCGTCTTCCAGAGGTACGCCCCATACACTCGCCACCGCCCGACCGCCCGAGGGGAACCCGCGCCGGCCGCCTGTCACACCGACGCCTATCTATCGAATAGTTCGTCCGCTAGTGCGAACTTTAATTATTGTAGATAATAAATTTACTTTCATTCGCAATTTGGCCCATAGTCGTGTTGCAATTTGGAATACGTATAGTACAAAATCTTAATGTGTAAAAATCCATCGTCACTATGGATGTTCCCAGTGAACTGTTACCGTAATTCCTGAAAGGTGGCATTTATGCAATATCCTGTATACTTTTTTTTTTGCTGCATTACTCAGTCACAGTCACACATAAGAAAATATTTATTTATATATATCTCACGAATTGATATTTTTGTAAAACATAGTAATTTCGAATTTTGCGTTTCTACATAATCTGAATCAAAAATTTAAGGTTCGTGATTAAAAAATGTAGCAGGTGAATTTTTAAAAATATATATTTATTTTACAGTCTTGATGTAAGTTGATAATTTAATTTTGAATCTCGTTTCAATAGTATGTCATTTTCAATCGTTATTTAAATATTTCATATTCGCATAGAAAATGCTTCGGTGTGACAAGCGGTGCGAAATTCGAGTCTTGTGATCGAGACATAATTTTATTTTTATTCCACAGACTTCAAATTCAATAATATTACTGTAATGAGTGTTTTGAAAAAAAAAGATATTGTTCATTGAAGCCAGAATTTTCTATAGAGTCGTTTGAATTCGTTTAAAATGTATATACTCATTTTTGTATCATATTTCCTATTTGTTTGAAAAACAGCGTTGGCGCGTTAGTTTCTTATTTATTAGTGTTTCTAAGTGTAACAAAAGTAATATCGTTATTGAAACAAAGTATTAATTCGTAAACTATGAAATCCACACTAAAGTTTTAGGGCTGTTTTTAATACGTAAAAAATGTCCTACTCGTTTAGGATGTTCTATAAATGCGTCGTGAATTATTAATTATGTTTTAATAGTTCGGGCAATGGTTGTTTTTAAAATAAGCATTTTGATAAATGCTGGAATATGTTCTAGCTATGGGCAAATTAAAACTCAAGTAGAAAACTTTGAATAGAAATACAAACACAAAAGGCCTTAATTGTCACCGATAAATTGAGCGGTTATATCCTAAATTTTGTGTATTTCTTGGGCCATATTTAACCTTTTGTATTGGAAGGATCTCATAAATGCATTCGAAGTAATTTAATTTGTTACGTTGCATAAATCATTTCTTAGATTAAAGTAAATGGAAATTTCTAAAAAAAAGTTAATTTATTTATTATGTTCGTTTAATTGACTGTTTAAATCTACATTTATTTTATTCTGTTGATTTTGAAGTTTGTTGTTACTCAACTGTGATATTTTAATAGTACCTGATTCGGTTTTAAGTGAATAAAGTTATTTATAATTAAACGCGTTTCCTTGCTCCCGTTTAACCCAGAAATTGAAAAATGGTGTCATCTGTTAGAGTATTTAATATGTTAAAATTATTTTTGTATCATAAGTTTGTTTATAAAAAAAATGTTAGCTTAACTCATAATATATGTATCTACTGTGACTGCGTATACATAAGCAGTAAAAAAGATGAATTTCCCTCAAGAATGAAGATACACGCCGGATGAATCCGGAACGCAAGGCCGCGCACCGTGGATTTTGGTAAGACATTACATGAATTTTTTATTACATTCGATTTCTTGATACATGCGCTTTGATCTTTTTCAGATGGCTCGAGTGTCAGAGAGGGCGATTTATCATCACGATTTGTGTCTGCTACGCTAACCGTAATATTGGGTTAAAGAGTGCCAAAATTAAGAGTAATAAATTTTCTTGCTCGTAAATTTTCCACTCAATCGATTGATCTTATGATAAAAATTTAAGTTGGTAAGCAGGTTAGAGCATTTAAATGTCAAAAATCGATTTAATAAAATGGAATGGTGTACGCTCTGTAGTTATCTATAATGAAATTTTGGTTTTTCGGTAAAGCATCTTCTTAAGACAGACACAAATTGGATTATTTACACGGTTCAAGTATGGACAAAGTTATTCTAAATGTTATGACATGCACAAACTCTTTGCAGGATCATTTGCTTGGAAAAAGTTTATGCATGAAATTTTATGTTTACTGTTATCGTAAGATTGCCTTGTACTTTTAAATCGTTTGTTGGTTGTCCTAAAGCTTCGGTTAGTGGCAATTCTTAACTATACATCAAATTTTGAACATGTTTGCTAAAATCTACTGATCGCAGAACTTATTTATCTATGGTCCAGAGTTTTACAACAAAACAAACCTAATATTTCAGTTACTTTATATATTGCGGAAAACAGTTGCATAGTGCGATGTAAAATGTATTCTTTAAAATATGTATTCTTTAAATTTTGTTTAGGATTTTTTACGTTTCCGAATGATCTTGGCAACCATCTTAAATGAGCTTACATATTTTTAGCAATGTTTGATTATATTGACGTTATAAATCCATGAACGCCGGCTTCACGCATGAAAAAGTGTCACGATATGCTTGAGCCGAAGCGCGAAATAAGCGATAAAGAGCTTCAATTGGGCTAAGCGTTCGGCGTTATATCGTAGAATTATCCTCCGAAAATCGACTTCATAGACAAGCAATCTTTTTTTAATGTGAATAAAGCTTAACGTTTATCTTTATCTATTCAGTCTTTAAAGTTTTAAGGCATCCACTCGATTTAAAACTATTTGGCGTACCTGAGCCAACCTTCGTAATAGATATTTGTACTGCTCTCTCTGTGTATGCAGGTCTGAAGGGCGGTACTGCTACCGCCGCGAGGTGGATGGATTTATGCAGTACGAATATCCTGCTGTGGCCAACACGGACATGGAAATATGTACGACGCCGCCCCATCCCAGTTCTGAAGTAAAGGTAATACATTCATTATGTCATAATAGATACAGTAAAAGTATTTGACTATTTGTTTGAAATTTTATTTGGGGGGCCTGTCGTCAATGTTAATTTTATGCCAAATTGCTAATTGTATCTATATTTGTCAATGATGTATATAATAAGCATAAATAGGCATAATATAGTACCTTGTAGCATGCCATGTTCTATATTATGATTAACTGACCGAGAGACTGAAATGTAGCAGAGAACCACATACGAAGACAAGTAACCACAGGAGAACCCATACCAACTGACATGGAATAACTTTATAGGTAACAGTCGGCTGATATACATATTATTACGAGTAAGCCGATGTTGAAATTAGTAATTACGTTTAGAAGCAACGACGAATGTGATTATTGTCCATAGGAAGATATAAATCCTCCACTGCCACCGATGCCGCCGCAAACCGCGTCATCCCCGCCCACCTGGTGGGCGCGTGGTACTCCGCCTCCACCCGGTACCGATCTCGACCACGTTGATGCCCACGATCAACCTGAGGCCCCAGAACCGCCTAAGACTGTGAGTACTTTTTTTATTAATTGTGACTATTTTATTATTAATTGTGACTATTTTTTTTCAATTGTGTTTTTTTTTTATAAGACCAAATGACAACGGCCAATAGAAGGCGCGGCGCTAACGGTTTGTGCCTTGCCTTCTACTACCTTTAAATACATATGGATGATTTAGTACCTGAATGTGTATAGATGTTGTGGGTTATATAAAGTGTAGATAGTACAATGAACGAACAATATAATATTTATAAAACTGTTGTACATGTATGGATAATTATAAGAAATATATCAGTTTATATGTATAAAACATATAAATAAATATACAAAGATATAGAAAAAGAAGAAACATGCACATAGTTAGATTAACTAGAAACATACAGAAGAAGTAGTTAATAGGTTGATAATTATAAGAAGTATATCTCTTTATACATAAAAATAAATATAAAGACAGAAAAAGAAAAAACATGTACAGAGTAAGATTAATTAGAAAGATATACAAAAGAAAAAAGTATTTAATAGCTTACAATAATTAGGAAAAGTTTTTTTTTAAATTTGTAGTAACTTAATTCACATTACCTTAAGAAAAATTTCAAATAAAAACGAGGCAAATAGAGCGTGGTATATAACAATATGTTTTTATCTATGGCAGGAGTCGAAGAAAGAAATAGGGGACGAACTTCTGTCATTTTACAACGACATTGCTGAGCTGGAGAAGAACTCAGAACCAACCGCACCAAAAAAAAGAATAAACGCTGATGTGTATCTACATTTCATTATAACAATTCAAACTGAATATGATATTTCAGGTGATTTAGTTAGAGTTTATTTATTCCACGACCGCATAATGTTTATGGAATTATTTAAATATATAGTATGTTTCATTGTAATCCTTTTAATTTGAATATGTTTGTATGTGGGAATCAATCTATTTAATAAGATTAAATGAATACGTTGTTGATTGTATTTATAGCTACTAAGAACCAAATTAAATGTACCCATTGGGAATAAAAATGGTTTTTATTATGTGAGATTATATGAAGTTTCATTCCATTTAGAGCTTGTGTTTTAACACAAAAATGTTTGTCGAGCTGATGATTTTTAGTATCCCTCTAAAGTGATGTGGCATCATCATCCAGAATTTTTCCCCGAAAACTATGATGTCGGAGTTTTTAGAAGTCGAGAGTCCAGAGGGCCTAGCACGAACTTCTCAAACCGAAGTAAGTCGAACTTACTTAGGATGTAAATATTTGTGCTAGGCCGTCAGGAGACAAGTCTAAACGTGTCACGCATTTTATCAGTGCTAATGCAACCTGCGTTGATGCTAAGAAGGGTTCGCTGTGGGCCCACATTTTACTTCGGTTCGAGAAGTTCGTGCAAGGACCTCTGATTCCATCAAGCCAGGCTACGTTTTAGTACTTCTTACGATGCATATATTCATGGGCAATGGTGATCAGGTACTATTAGGTGTACTTTCTGGTTTTCCTATCCTATGATAAAAGCTTTTAGCGACCACTTAAGTAGGCCTAAAGTCACGTTACGAGCTCTACAAAAATCTGTGGAACTTCGCTGCGTGATAAGCGGAATGCGGAAATAAATCCGCATGTATACTAAAATAACCGAGATTCCTTACAGAAATAGTAGACAGGGCAAAGGGCGACGGTAGGCACTTCGGTGCCTACTGCCTGCTCGTCTGCCCCCTTGTAACATAAAAAAAAAAAAAAAAAAACAACAATTATTATATTAAATATCTCTGTAGGCGCATAAATTATTATTATTAAGTGTCTTTGTATAACTCGTTATTTGTGTACAATGAATAATATATACAGACATAATTTGTTCGTACATTTCTCTTAATCGCAAAAATTGCTATCTTAATCGAAAAACCTAAGTTCGGATGAATTAATCTATGTCGATTTCGAGTCAAACTAATGATATTTATATGGATTATGAGAAAAAAGTGTGTAAGAGAGAAATGATTCGTCAAAATCAGTCGAGACATCCTTCCCTTCTTTGAGTCCATTTCTTAATTACGTTGTTAATACTTTGTTCTTCGTCTTCTTCTTCTTTCTTTGATAGATAGCTTCTTCTTCTTCTACTTCTTCTTAGCGCCTTCTAGTACCAGGATGTACCTACATTGCAGAGGCTTTTTCACATTTTTTCCAATGTTACTCAGTGACATTAAAAAGGACCCATTGTTTTACATGCTTTCGCAAACGCGGAGGAGCTTGGATATTTGGAAACCAGTGTTAAAATTGGTCACCCATCTATCACTCGGCCGCGGTAGGAGCTACTTATCCTAGCGATCGACTTAAATGCCGGGTACTGCTTAAGCTACAACCTTCTCGTAATGGTTGGTGATACTTTATTATAAAGAGGTAACTGATCGCTGATGGGTTGCTACCAACTAAGACGGTGAGTGCGTAGAAGAACAGGAGATCGGCACCTCTCCTCAGTACCATAGTTTCCGGTTCCCGTCTCAATCCTCAGCTCCGGGTTTTAGTTGTACCGCTTCTAACATAACCATTCGCGGGTAAACAAGAATGTACCTTCTTTTTCCTATCGTTATCCAGATGTCCATGGGCGCCGGTGGGCACTTCGGTGCCTGCTGCCTGCTCGTCTGCCCCCTTGTAACATAAAAAAAAAAGTTTATAGACCTAACGGTTAGGTGTGTGTTGATAAATCAGAAAGGATAAGTATATCATACCATCATCATCACCAGCCCGTAGCAGTCCATTGCTGGACAACGCCTTCTTTATACGTACATCATATACTAGTTGTTACACGCGACTTCGTCCGCATAAAATTAGATGAAAAAATTCAGCGTGATGATATATAGCCTATAGCCTTCTTCGATAAATGGGCTATCTAACACTAAAAGAATTTTTCAAATCGGACCAGCAGTCCCTGAGATTAGCGCGTTCAAGCAAACAAACAAACTCTTCAGATTTATACATATATTAGTATAGATTTGGTATTAAAACCAAAGAAAAAGAAGAAGGCTATAGGATATACATATATCATCACGCTAAAATTAAATCTGTTTTTTTTTAACTCTTTTATCTCTATCTACAAAAATAATTAAAAAGCCTAAGCTAAAGCTCTTAGCCTTGATACGAGTTAAAAAGTTATATTGCAATACATCACTCTCTTTTTCTTGACCTCCTACTCTCTGTCCACTTCACCTCGTCTTTAACATTAGTTTCTAATACGTTGCATTTCCTCATGTCCTCAAACACTACAATTTTCCACCTAGTTTTGGGCCTACCTCTGTAATTACATAGCAATACATAAATACAGTTCAACCTTAATATAACGTACCTCAATATAACGACTTCCTCAATTTAACAAATTCTTCGTAATCCCCTTGTATTGTCCATAAGAGTCAATATAAAATATACCTTTACAATGCGAACAACCTCTTTATAACGAATTTTTAACTATCAAGAAAAGTATTCATACCTCTAATTAACGAATTTTGTCAACTACACATCGCACACTTTATCACAAACTGACCGATCACATTTTAGGTCTAAAGTGAGTTAATGATACAGGCAGCTTCGGGCTTCGTTTCATCGTCCTCTATCAGTCAATTTAAGAAATTATTTCGATATCTCTGTCCAACACTGAGATACCACTTTTGTTTTTAACCAAAATTCGTTTTTAGTTATAAAGACAAAACAAATGATAAAACGTCATTAAAATAACATTTCACTATCATTAATCCTTCATTAATTATTATTGAAATACATAATTTGTTTTCATCGAATTATAAGAGGGATAAGTCATAAATGAAAAAAACGTTTTTTAAGATTTCTCAAAAATCAGTTTTTTTAAGTTAGGTCAGTTTGTTATTAAGGTTGCTTTATAATATTTTCATATCGAACAGGAGTTGTTTATTACTGTAAATATTTCAAAAGCAGACAATTTACATCTTAATAAAATCTCATAGAATCAGATTTACGATCTCGAAAGTACTTTACGTAAGCTTCATTCGTCAATCAATACGATCCAAGTATGATTTACAAACATTTGGAATGGAGAGCTTATTATTTAGTACCTAAAATATCTACCAATTTTTTGTACAACTTTTCTGTAAGCTATTACTTCATTGTATCTTGCTAGACGCATGCTGTTAACATGCGATGGCCAGTGCGAGTTAGACTCGCGCACTAAGGGTTCCGTACTATCACAAAATACCATACCAGGTTATTTTAAGATTTATACTCTTTTGGTTTTCTATCATATGCGATCTCGTAAGTGTTTCGGATTGCACGTAAAACAGTGGGTCCCGATTAATGTCACATAGTGACATTAGTCGTGAGTGTGTTAGTCGTGAGTGTGTTAGTCGTGAGTGAGTATATTAGTCGTGCGATTGTAGATTGTGGGGGTGCCGGGATGATTTGTGTATAACAGGCGTCCGTTACCTAACACAGGCATTAAGTTGTCTTCCTTAGGAATAGATGTCCGTCTGTCATACCTATAGTCCTGTATATATGTATTTAATTTATTTCTGTATTTAAAGGGAAAATATTTCATGTTGATAGGACATGCTAAAAACTCATTAGAAAAATTATTTTGAACAAAATCCGACAACAACTTTTAAAATTATATATCAAATATGTTATTGTTACCAGATACGGAACCCTTATATGTATGCGTACCTATACACGCTCTTAGCCATTTTTATTTATATCTCTTTCCTATGTTATTACTATGGCGGTTAGAAGGAAAAAATCTTTAAATTCAAGGTTTTTCGTATATTGAGCTTAGGTGGCGTGAAAATCAATTGCCGATATTAATCGGAACCTCTTATATATTTACCCCTCATGCAATCTCGTCCAACTGTAACTAAGTGCAGGTATCAGCCCGCGTAGAAGAATAAAAAGAAGGCAGTTAATTAGAAAATGGCCGCCGCATTCTTAAGTTTTATTTAAATGCGTGCGCATAGGTAAGAAATCTTCTGAATGGAAGTTATCAGAGGATTTAATCGATTCAAAAAAGTAATACTAGGCGCGCACCGATGTCGATGCTCGGAATCGATAGTGCACGTGTCGTGTCTCTTTAGTCACGCGCCGTGTGTAGTGTCGTCTTCGAACGCGCTCCGTCCATCTGATTGTCTACACTCGGCCTTATTTGTATGGGCCACTTGCCTCTTCGTACCACGCCGATGCACAGATAAGTTGCAACCATTCTTTATGTATATATACATATTTTCATATATTTTCTGTAGGTGTACTGAGTTAAATTCTGTCATGTAGTGACAAAAACTCACATTTACATATTATGATAATAGGACATTATGTTTTGTTATCGGTCGGATTAAAGCAAAGTAGTTTAGTTTTTCATGCATGTCATGTATTTCCGCAAAGTAACGCCTGATTCTATCAGTTATATAAAATTCAGTCTTAACACCATTTACCGGGTTCAACGGTAAATCTAAGCCGTGCTGAGTCCAGTTTTTGTGTACTTGAGTGTTAAATTGGAATTCAGTGCACGGTAATTTAATGTTTATCTGCTTGTTGTTGTCATGTAAAATGTAGTTAAATTATAGAATGCTGTTAACTTTGTAATCCGTCAAAGTTATCTCGTGTGTCGTCAACCTTATCTAGCATAGTCGACCAAGAAAGTGCTTTGCTATTTTGGGTGACGGTTCCTACTTAAAGAAAATGTTGCTAAAGGTTATTGTTAGAAATTAACGTAATGCATAACAAGCAAAAATGAGCCTTTTAACTAATTGACGTGCAATTGACATTAGACCTTAGCGTTGCAAAGCAATTTCTTGGTCGACTATGCACATTAAAAAGTGTCTGTGAATGTATTTAAAATAATATTTTTTTTTAAGTTCATATTGTTTTAGTACGTTAACAGTTTGTACATTTTTGTTTGACAGTTTGGTCTTTCTATTTAAAATGGCTGAATCCATTTTGATGGAATTTTTAGTGGGGAGGCTTAAAGATGTTAAGGGTAGGACTACACAATGTAAATAATAAAAAGGCATATTTTTTTCTCACAATCTGTATGTATGCTGGCGACCTTCAGGGCACCCGCACAAAAATACAAATACCATGAAAAGTTTTTTGGTTTGGTTATGAACATTTAAATTACAGTTATATATTTTGTCAGCAAAGTCACCGGAAGCCAGCTTGTAAAAACGAATCTTTGTAAATTCCTATAGGCATACATAGCGTAAATATTTGTAATTAAACTGATTAGAACAGAACGGAAGCAGCGGGTTCCAATGCGCCCCGCACTGAGAAGAGACCGTAACAATCTCAGTCGGCTAAATTTTTTGGAATCACCATTTCACAATATTTCAGACACCGTTAGATCAATTTACTCTCATTAAACTTTACAGTATAATAGGATCAAACGGTAAATCGTGTAAAAAAGTCAGCACAAGTGAATATATATACTTCTGCTGACTTTTTAAAATTCACCTAAGATCTTGACTATTAATTTAAAACGATGCTAAGTCTTTTTACTGGAAATACGAGCGTACTTACAAATTTCGGCCTTCTGTATCTGGCAAGATTAAAGCTTGGAAGCAATTTAGCTTATAGCAAATGTATACAACGCTTGCTTATGTTGTTGCTAGTTAACAGAATAAACGTTACATAGTTATAGTAAATTATTATTATATACAATAGCTTACGTTATATGTTATACTAGAAATGCCTGCGACTGCGCCCGCGTAAAATTAGGTAAAAAAAAATGGTCCGATATATCCTCCTCGATAAATGAGCTATCTAACACTGAAAGAATTTTTCAAATCAGAACAGTAGTTCCTGAGATTATCGCGTTCAAGTAAACAAATAAATTCTTCAGATTTATTTATAAATGTAAGCTGTGGCTATTGAATAAATAAAATGAATATATTTTTTCTTCTTCTATATGGGAAGCCAACGCGATATACAAAATAAACTTAAATAAGATTTTTTAACTTTCTTATTAATTTAAGTTACCATCGTATATCCCACTTACATATATTGAAAAAAGCTAAATTAACGAAATGGTGTTCTTAAAATGTATAGAATTTTAGTGTGAGTATTACACACTCTTGGTACCTGTCTAGACAGGTTTTGATATTAATTTCAAAGAGCCATTTATAATCTGCCATAACATCTGTCAACCACGACAAACCCGGAGTCCCATTCCTGAGAAAAAGATCCACTGTTTCCCCCGTTGTAGACGCAGTTCTTTTGGTTAAGGTCTTAAAGCGAGTCCCATGAATTTGGAGGAAGGTGTATGGGATTAGAGGGGGGATACAGTATTGTTACCAAAACAATACCAACCTCGTGTTGTTTTAATCCAAGATGTCTTTGCTGATGGGCGCGTAGATTTGAACTGGATATGCATCTCTGCGGGCACATGTTACATTTGAAGGGACGTTCACCGGTGTGCTTTCTGAAAGTTTAATTTGGAAATTTCATTTTAAAAAGTTGTGGGCTCTTCTCAACGCGGAGGACCTCCCTCGTAAACCTAGTTAGCTTATTTCGTTTACTCTCATAAGCTTTTTAGTCGTAACTTTTATAGGTAATTAGCTGTGCCCCGCGCCTGCGCAAAATTAGGTAAAAAAAAAATAGATTTAATTTTAGCGAGATGATATATAGCCTATAGCCTTCCTCGATAAATGGGCTATATAACATTGAAAGAATTTCTCAAATCGGAACAGTAGTTCCTGATTTCGCGAGATTATCGCGTTCATAATAAACAAACAAACAAACAAACTCTTCAGCTTTATTTATCAGCACTTTTTTTTGTTTAACATAGATACACATGTATGCATCTGATCTCACCCCATCGAATAATCTTTCCAAAGCACATGTCTACCTCACTGCCAAAGTTGATCACTGAAAGTCCCGCGGTTTTCGAAATTTTGTTAGGTGATCTTCCACTTTTGTATACGATACTAGCTGCATCCTGCGAAATTTTAGTTTTTCCATTTTGCTGTGCGGAACTCTAACAATTTTTGTAAAGCTGAAGTAGCCTCTATGTTATTCCTAATAGAATCACCTATCTGCCAGCGAAAGTCCCAACGAAATCGGTCTAGACACTTCGGAGATTAGGCTCGTCTCATATTAGCCAATTAAACAGTCTCCTTAAAGTCTTTCTAATAAAACTTCCGGACACTGTCCGAATCATACTAATATATAAAGCTAAAATTTGCTTGTTTTATGTTTCTTTGCTTGAACGCGCTAATCTTTACGGCACTATTGGTTCGATATGAAAAATTCTTTCAGTACTAGATAGCCCATTAATAGGGGAAGGCTATAGGACATCGAAATCGAACGAAGTCGTGGGTAGCAACTAGTGTTTTATACAATAACAGCATTACACGGCGCCTCAGTCAAAAGTCTAGTAAGAACGTTATCTATTTGAGGTACATATTCTGACGTATCAAACAAATTGGCATTTTTTAATACCGAAATAGTAACTTTTCTTTCTTTTCTTCGAAACCTTCCCTGAAATAGTAGGAATTAAACAAAACTAACAGCATTTAAAACGGTCCAGTAGTTTTCAAATTTCCGAACGAGACTAACGACCAACGATTGATTTTTATATATCTGTTTACACGCACCTTCAGAACTTAGTAGACAGCGCCCATAATTCCTCATTTTGATTGGTAGATCCATAAATAAACTGCAATCTATTACATAATACTATTCCAGTGAAGCGATATAGTAAATAGAATCTTATTCCAAAACTTATTCAACTGAACTAAAACTCCATTATTTTTTTTTGTTTGACTTGAACTGGGCATATACATACATAATAACATCACGTGATACCTTCAGTATTAGGTTATATTACGATACAACTATTCTAAATTCTACGGAACCTTTTAAACAGACGCTCGACTCGAGTTTCAGTTTTTATTACAATTGTTTTTTATGACAGAAACACACCTATACAATAAGCGCAAAGACTTTCAGTCGTGTGCCGCGGCATTGTAATAGGCACGTACAAACCTGGGATAGACCACGGTATCCTGAGCATACGCCTGCAGCACCACATTAAGAACGCATCTGTTCTAATCCTTTCCCTGGCTTTGATGGCCCTCTAAATGTGACATCAAAAAAAACAAGAAAACAGTAGTTTCTGTCAATTATTTTAAGTATGATGTTTTTAAAAGGCAAACAATTTAAATTTTGACATGTGACGTCACTCGTCATACAATATCGCATTTTATCGTGTGGCGTAATTTAAAATTACCCGTTATAATTACCCTACATGGACATCAATACCTGTTTACTTCCTACAAAGTATACTGAAGTCAATCCGCTAAGTCGTAGAATGCATAAACATATATAATACACTTTTTCTAGAATTGTGCACGCTACGGGCGAGTCGTTAGCTTTAATAGAAAACTTAAAGGTACACTGCGAATGAAAAATAAATATATTTTAATGAGCAACATCGTGTATAATAACAGCGAGCGCAAAAATAAAATGATCTTTTATGAGCTGTACCAATGCCTTTGTAGAAATGAACGTTTATTTTCCAACGCGTCTCAAACCGCGGTTTCGTTCCCGACGTTCAAAGGAAACTAATGATGTTACAGCATGAAAAGGTAATTAAAGAAATAAGTTCTTAATTTATTTTCTAACATGAGTATTACGTCACCCCGGAATCTTTGGCGATTAAACTCCGTTTATGCACTAGCAATCACGTCGGTTCCTTTACAATGTGAACAGAAATAAGCTTTACAAATTTTGGAACAAGGAAACATAGTTTTAAGAAGATTATTTTACTACCAGCCATTTAAATATTGGTATAGAATAAATATGGGACCACGTGAAACCTAATAAAGATATTAAAATATTCGATTTTGCATAATACCAGAGCCAGAAAGCATTTGTACATCTTTGTCCTTGTAGTTCATATGAAACTACAATATCGTCAATCATAGTTACGTCCGCCCGTCATGACAGCTGGCGAACTTGTGAACGAAATTCAATGCAGACTTTCTGCACCCTGAAGATGTCGGCATGAAATGCTATGACGCGCTCTTTCTTTCTGTTTCCTTTCTATATAAATAGACCATAGACAAATATTTTAAATATTAAATAACTATGATATCACTGATACTTTGCTCTCCTAATCACGAAGTTTAAAGGTACTTTAAGCGTTTTATAGTTTAAGGAATATCTTTTGTTGGATAATAGTAAACATGATATTTTGCTTCTATTGGTCTATTATAAATAAATAAATCAGTAAACTAAACTAAACAACAACAGAATATAAAGCTTGTTTGGTATACAAAAAATTCTTTTAAGTTAAGTATTTATTCTATTATCTTCAATTGTTTAAATTAAATTTAACAGTAAAATTTATTGTTGGTTTTTTATTACTTACCAATAAACATAAAAGAAGTAGAAACCTTTTTTAACATACTTAGGAAGACAAACAACTTTTATTCTGTTATCGAAACAAACAAGGTATGGAATTTTATTGTATGTCGAAAAAATTGCAATAACATGATTTTGAGGGTAGTTCATTGTTTCGGACTGCCAAATAATTTACGGGCGCATCTGGAGTGTCCGCATCACATCAACCATGCCACGTCCGGTCGATGCGACACTTGATGGGCTTTTGAACGAGATTCAATAGGAGCTTTCCCCACTATTTCCCCCCCCCCCATTTTCCTCCCCGTATTATTTATGAACATTACATTACATCATATAATACACTTTAAGTTAAAAATGATATAAGAATAGAAATAAGACTGGTGGACCCGGCAGACGTTGTCTTGTACGAATGATGACTTATTGGGAATTATATTTAACAAATTTCTTGTCTATATTAAATGAAACGCCATCTATTCGATGCATTCCGAAGTAATCCTACAATTCTGCATTATTAATATTTTTAAAATATTACTTTAAGTTTTTCTTTTCATTTAAATCTTCACTGGACAGTAAGGAGAATAAAACGAAACAAACAAATTTCAACTCGGTCTAACCATTTCTGAGTTTCAGGGATACTAATTAAATTGACTCCCGAAAAAGTAAGGAACTATAGAAAAATAATGGAACGGAAAATTGTGAAAAGACAGAAAAATATAATAAAAAAGATAAAAAAATAAAAATGTATTATAAATTAATATTATATAAAAATCCGGAAATTGATTATATATATAGTTTATGCCTAGTTTACCATTATCTTTAAATTTTAGATGACGCATTTATCATTGTGGAAAGGTACACCAAGGTGGAAAGTTTCGGCGAGGAATAAAAGGTAGGAGCGAAGGTCGATATGGTCAACCACCGAAGCAAGATTTTCGTGTCCGGGCAGCTAGAGTTGCCCGGGGCGGCTGCACCTCGCCGACAGTTGTTCGTCGGAAGGTCTATATATAGTAATCGTAAGTAGAAACTAGCGCTAGCGCGAGTTGGTTTGTATGGAGCTTTTCAGCGCTTGTACTGTGGTCATCGTCATCCGTACAGCGCCATCTAGTTTGCTACGGTGTAACCTTTTTCCACTCGACATCATTGCCATCTCGCTATGTTGTCGTGGCTACATCATCATACGACAGGTTAATAACTTCGGAAATGTGTGTATATGCAATACAATATATGCACATTGGCTAATGAACTATTGCAAAAAAAATACTACAACACAGAATTGAATAAAACTAAAGAAAAATAAAGTAAACCCTCTATATAAATTTATGTTCTTGTTCTTGTTTAGAACGGCTCATAAAAAAACTTATAATTGTAAACACACTACGACATATTAAACAATTTTACATAAGCGCTTCAGATTACGAGACTCTAAGAATTTTTTATGAGCATCTGAGGCCCAATAAATCCTAAGGTAATATTCCTAAGTTCCCAAGTAAACTATTGTTCGGTAAACAAAAGCAATCTCACCGCGCGTAACTCCAAAGACACAAGCGACGTCTCGTAAATCACTCACAGTGACGTGTGTCTTTAAGTTTTATATTGGCACTTGGCTTATAGGTGCTATTATCTCACGGTGTTAAGTAAGTAGTGGAAAGAGAACGATAAAATGGGAGAGAGTGAAAAAGTGAGAGTAAGAGAGCAAGAGAAAAAGAATGTACAGACTAATGTCAGGTATTTACAGTATTTATGGGTACCTGTACCTGTTCGTATCTGGTTCCGTACGAGTTT
Source organism: Charaxes varanes (assembly GCA_024363005.1). Lineage (NCBI taxonomy): Eukaryota > Metazoa > Arthropoda > Insecta > Lepidoptera > Nymphalidae > Charaxes > Charaxes varanes. The sequence goes on along the minus strand of JANCMC010007202.1, from coordinate 3,952,186 downwards.
ACTTTTAGTAAAAGAATCTGACCTCACCTAATTCATTCTTTGAAAATATTTTTATTTGAACCTATAACTTCAGGATAAAAAATTCTGTCCAATTTTTTACAAATTCAAGTGCTCGAACATATTTCCCTCGTCAAAACGTCTGTTTGACAGAGCCATAGATAGGCGTTGTACCGAATATTTGAGAGTTTGGTAAATATCAATACTGCTTTTTTAATAGAGATTTACATTCGCTGCCATATATTCTTAGCATCATATCGTCATATACAGTATATAGATATTTTATGTATATTATAAGACTTCTATTCTATCTGAGGTAAGCTTTGTTAGCTCCTTCCCTAATTGTCTGTTATATCTAAGATATATACACAGTTGCAGCTAACTACATATAACGGATAACAGGCAGCGTTCTGAAGCCACATTTTCCTTTAAACAAAAGATACAAGGCCCTGTATCGTAAATCAATCTTGCCGACGGCGCGGTATTGGTTTTATATTTTGTCTCAAACACAATTTTCTATCGCAAGATTTATTTCCTTAGATATTATTAAATTTTAACCCAACCATTTTTTCTTACAACAAAAACAGATTTGAATTTTACACGCCTACATTTTAATAAAAATTGTTTTCTTAAATCTGCAAACTCGCTATCAGTTATTCTTACCTATTATTCTGAGTAAACAGAGAACACTTCAAAATCGAAGTATTAACCGGAAAACGAGTCTACAAGAGATATGTGGCCATTGCAGAGTCAATATAGATGTTGCGAATGTGTATTACTTTTGAATTTATGTAAAGCCATACGAATTTATACAGATTTTATAAGGTATGCTACTACTTTATAAAAAAAAACTCGCGTGTGTAAACGCAATTTCATGACAATATTACCAAGTCAATCAAGCGTTGCATGAAGAAGATAGGCAGGCGGAAGAAAATCGTGGTAATTTGTGCCGACTTGGTGATGTTACTAAAGTGGTTTTACTTACCGTTGAATCTAATCTTGCCACTTAACATGTACGCGGTCAGAGCAAAGTTAGTCTACACGTGGCACTTTGCCGCAACTTTCTCATTACTAGACAGAATAAGATAATACAATTCACTCCAACAATGCTCGAGAGTCATACTCATAAATCAAATGGGTATATTTAATTTATATTTGAAAATCACGAAGTTTACTTGGCAAGAGGGTTGGGAATATTACCTATAAAATTGAATCCAACTAGTCAGCAATCTGTGCACATATTCCAATTAACTAATCAAAAATATGATAGAGAAATACGTTTTCTCTTGGGTATTTTCTATTCTATTTTCTAGGTTAATTATTTAATTAAAGTTAATTAAATTAAGGTTATTTTTTAAGCCATACAATTGCTTGAGCAGATGTAACTTTACCTCAACGACTTAACTTTCACATTCCTACTTTCAGCGATGTAATCCAATTAATTTCGGAAATCCTCTGGAGCCGAATTAACACATCATCAAGTTTGCCTGTTGAGGTTTACCTTAATCTGGAATTATACCTGTTGAGGTATACCTTAATCTGGTATTATTCGTGCCATTTCTGACGCTTACCTGTAAAAATAAAATGAGGCAATTACTATTTCAAATTACCTGTAAAAATAAAGTAATTATATCCTTTGTAAGTGATCTCTTGATAATACTCTGGTTTGAGAGCAAAGACCAGAACATGGCAGAAAATCAGTGGTGATCTATGGTAGCATTATGATAAGTTTTGTGGATTTGTAATAATTTAATACTGCCTTGAAAAAATACTCTCAAACTACGTTAAGAAATTAAAAAAAGGCGCATGGGAAGTTTTTGAATATTCGACCTTATTAGTGAAACTTTCTTTAAGTAATGATTTGTAAAATATTCGAATTTGTCTATTTGTCTAAGAAGTACGATCTCCAAAAATATATAAAAATAGTGTCACCCTAATACAGCTTGAAAGCTTAACATAAAAAGCTACAATAACTCTAAGTATACGTAGAAAGGCGCAGACTTCCCAGACAGCTTTGTAAAAGGCTAGTAACCCTGGAATTCCAATTTATTCACTGTGCAAATGGTGTAGACTCAAGACTATGACAGACGAGTAACAAACAGCATGACTCTTTTTTACTTACAAACGAAACCCGCAACGAAATGAGATTGCTACATTTTACATGTTCCTGTACATTTTGGCAGTTTTTAGGGTTTCGTAGTACTACAAGGAACCCTTATAGTATCGGTCAGTCCATCCGCCCGTCCGTCTGTCTGTCCTAACTAACTTCTAGAATTATGAATATAAATACATGAAATTTGGTGCAGTTATTATGTATTGCGTATAGATTTTATTTTTGGTATCTTAAAATAATAATCATTTTTCATTTTGAGGTGGATCCTGTACCTGTGAAGTCGAGCTGAATTTTTTTTCATTCAAGTCCATCGTGAAGGGTATCATGGGTTTGCTCTTTTAAATAAAGTAGAGTTTTCTTACAAAGCTTTTCTGTTATGGGTAACATTTTCGACTAATTGGATTTCAAAGTGTTTTGATAAAATTTGCAAGCAAGCAGCTAGTTTATAGTTAGTAGACATACGCTAAAAGATTTGCTTTATTTAGAAGATATAGCTATAGGGGGAGTGTCCAGGAGGTGTAGAGTTGAGTTCTACTTAAGTTTACGATTGTAACGTTGGCAAGTGAGTAGAACGGGACTGATTGTGGTCATGAGCATGGTCGATGCGATTGCTTAATAGAACGTAACCAACAGCCCTGCTTTTAACAGCCACGCACAGCATCGTCAGAATGGAAAGCCGTTATAACGAACCAACTTCGGTTAAGTATACTTCTGCTTCAACTAAAACTCTTTAATCACCTTTGACAAGCTTCTAATTAGCGCATTCAGCACATGATTTGTCAAAAGTCCTTACTATTACAAAAAGGGTAAAGTATATTTCGTTTTTTGGACTTCACATGACCAATATAATTTACGACGTCGTCATTTCGTTTCTTTTCGTTTAATTCAATTTCGTTTCGTTCCTTCTTACTTAGAAGTAGAAAAAGAAAGATGCAACAAAGTCACACTTTGGAGTATAATAAATTTGCATTTCGGCGGAACAATACTGAAAATTTTCGACACATGTCTATAGAAATGACAATAGGGTGGTTTTTTTGGTTCACAGTGAGAGTAGAGCACACTCCGTGGGGCATGCAATTGGTGATTCAGTAACACAGTTTTACTATTGAGAAAAGTCGAATAAATGTAATTACTCCCTTAATAGTTACTCATGATACTTGTGTCGCACTATTTTTTATTATTTGTATGATTAAAAATCGATAAACACTAGTAGACTAAAAACGTATATATTAATGTAGGTTTATTGTCAGTCGGCCCAATAATAGTTTAATCTTCTCTATTGCCTATTATTTTTAAAATCTTATGTAAGCTCATACACATTACTACAAAATTGTTCATCCCTTCTATAGTTGAACTATCGAGGCCTTATTTATACAATAAATAAATATATAGGACTTCATGACACACGGACATCTGTTTCTAATGTAGATAACTTAACTGGTATAGGTAACAGACGCCTGTTATATATATTTTTTGAAGGAATATATAAAAACAAACTTTTATTTTCTCGTCTATGTAAGTATTCTCTTTAAGATAGTAGTTTATAACTATAACTGAGGTAATAATTTATCATGATTGTTATTGCTAGTTTTTAAGATAAAATGTATTTACATTGTTGAAGAAAAAAAAACAAATAAATGAATAAATAAACTGGACGGGACGAAAGTCGATTATTTCCGATGCTTTCATTTCGGAATAGGTTTCAAAACTAGTAAGAATAAGTAAGTTTTTGTTTTTCCTTGGCGGAGATAATAAAGGAATTTCAAAATTTTGAGGGATGATATGCAGCCACGTTTGGCTCCCTTGATCCTGTGGATAGAAGATCCCTTGATCCAGTCATATGCTAATAAAAGCGTCGAGTCTCGAAAAATGTGATACACGTACTAGGGCTTTAAGAATCTAAGCAAAAAATCCCTTATAACTTACATAACATATATTACATTCAAAAGAATAATACAAGTAACATTTTCAGGTGATGATAGGATATTTAGTTACTCGAGGATCTGATTTGATGATCATATATGACGAAAAAAATTAACATTAAATGTAATTATCAATTAACTACTACGTGAGATTAAGAGGAAATTAACTAATTATGTACGGAACGCATTTCTTTTTTTTATGTTACAAGGGGGCAGACGAGCAGGCAGCAGCCACCGAAGTGCCTACCGGTGCCCATGGACATCTGCACAACCAGAAGGCCAGCAGATGCGCTGCCGGCCCTTAATGACGAGTTTAGGCCACCGGGATGGGCATAATGCTTGTGTATGATATAACTAATGAAAAGACATTTGATGATATTGTCAAATGGTTGAGAAATATAGACGAGGTTTGTATGTCAATGTACTGTTTAAAACGGAACATGTATTTTCTTAAATAAGTAAAATAATAATCATAAAAACAAATTAAAAGAACCTGCAATATATTATTTTAAACTAGCTGATTCACGCGTCATCACCTGTGTGTATTTAGTGATTTTGTAATATTTTAAAGGTTTTCAATTTCTTTGTGCCTTTATAACAATATTTGATTACTTTGCTAAAAGTAAAGAAGCCTTAGTTATTCCCTATTTATAAGTTATATCTTATTTAAATATAACCTATAACAAAGAGACAATTTTTTTTAACTTGCAAACCTGTTCCTGACAATAATGAACACAACAAAAAATGATTTATCAATATTGGTGCTGTTGTTTTGAAGTTAGGACTACATATATTATAGAAATTATTTTTTTATCATTTTAAATACATATCTTCTAACTATTAATCCAATATTGTAAAAGTAGAATTCCTCAAATATATATTTAGTTTTGAGTATGTGATAAAGTTTATTAGGTTAAGAAATCAATGAATGTTTTACATTTATTTATTAATTCACTTAGGTATATATTTTAAATATTAAATGACTTACTCTCTGTAACATATGACTTTTAAAAAATATTATATATATATACATTTATATACCACCTGAACTTTCAAATATGAATAACAAAAAAATTATTATTTAGTAACCAAAAATATTATGTTATAAAAACACTAAAAATTTAATTAGTTCGCTTATCTTGACACTTTGGCATGTGTCTGAACCCATGTTAGAGGTAGCGCCATGCTTGTAGCTGAATTGGGCCGGCACGTCCGGGTACCAGTACCTCTTTCTCACATGAGTTTTAGCATGTTTTATCGACATGGAAAATTTCAAGTCTCTACGTCTTATAGGTTGGAAATGCTGGGGGGGGGGGCACCTTACAGACAGACGGACGGACGTATAGAGCTAAATTATAAGAGTTCCTTATACTTTCGCTCTATTACTGCTACACAACCCTAAAAAGACCTTCACAAATAATGCATTATTTTGGAACAAATTTCATTAGCATAAAAAAGGTTATACTGAGCCAACCTTAAAAGATAGACATATGGTGTCATAGACTTTTATTTAGATCTTTTAAAGGGGAATAATTTTGTCATACATAACTTTTTCGAAACTTTAACCGATTACAAGGATAAATGACCTATCCTTTATTCCTGAGATTAGCGCGTTCAAACAAACAAACAATATCTTCAGCTTTATATATTAGTATACATTTAATAAGTAATATACGACCACATGACATATGGACGTCTGTTTCTAAGGTAGACAGCTTGCCGAACAATGAGGTTTTGATAGGTGTTTTAGTTAAACGACTTTCTAGATAACTATGTAATTATTTTTAGATAATATTTTGCACAAAGTTTTAAAAAGTAAGAGAGAATTTGAAAATTGAACATTAAATTTTTCGGCAATAGTAGATACTTGAGAGCAGTGTTAACATATTTCTCAAAATTTGTCGTAATGTAATTTCAGAAAAAAAATACTATTTCCTCTTCATAGATTTTCGTAAATTAACGCCGTAATCATTTACAAATAAATACATACTTATAATAATTTGAAAAATCCAAAGCTCTCCGCTAATACTGTTTTTTTTTTAAATAAACAATATTAGGAATACTTTTTAGGTATGCCTAATACTCCCTTTTCCCCTCCTACTAAGCTTAAATTAAAAGCTTTTATTAGGAGTGGTACGACAATACCACAAACGCGGTGAGATGCTATACATATACTACTTAAATAAACTCATATTATATACACTACATACACATATACATATACAATTATATAATAAATATATAAAATTAAATATACACTTTACTACTTATATAGAGAGATAATATTGTTTAAGTCTGAATTTAAAGTTTTAACAGATTGATTTTTGTTTAGTATCAGGGTCCGCTTAAATTGCAGAAGATGTGGCTATGGGGCGAGTTAAAATAACTACGAGTTAAGATATTTTTTCCCTTACCATATTCCATCTTGAATAAGACGATTATTAAACAATATTGCCGTGGGTACTTAACAATAAACCTAACCTAATAAAAAAATATATATTTCATGAGCAAGTTAATTGCCAATCAATTATCTTGTCCGCGTAAAAGTAGAAGAAAATTTTTTTGCATGATTATATGTACATATATAGCCTATAGCCTTCCTCGACAATTGGGCTAGCACTGAAAGAATTTCTCAAATCGTACTAAAAGTTCCTGAGATTAGCGCGTTTAAGTAAACAAACTAATTCTTCAGCTGTAGACATTCTTCTATAGAAGTATAGATTCACGTTAACTCGAAAAGTAAATCTGATTTGGTATGTTTTTGCAAAAAATCTTCTAATAATATTTTGTTTAAGATGCCAAAACTAAGGTACGATCGCTCAAGGCCCTTATTCTTGAAAGTTAAAACTGAGAACTCGTCTCATAAAACTAAGTGACACCGCTAATAAGTAACATCGGGAGTACACGCATAACTAATTGTTACAAGCCGAGCGTATTTTGAAAATATTCCGAAAATAAGGCCGGGAATCCATTAAACCCACAAGACGTTCTTGCGAAGCGGTGAAACGCAACCCATCCGTCACTATACAGGCTAATCATACACATATAGCCCAGTTTGTTTGTATGTAAAGAGTATAAATTAGATGAAGACGGGCCACTCTTGTAAAATAATTACTTGGAGATAGGTATCTATTTACGTAGGTAGATTTGGAAATAGGTATCTAGTTATCTATTTATGTAGATATGACATTGTAAGCAATATAAAAAAAATAGTACAATACGACAAAATATTTGCATTAAATTAACTAACTATTATTTATTTACAAAAAATAGATTTCTATTTATAAAACAGCGGCGGGCCACATGGTGAGGGGTCGCGGGTCACATTTGGGTCGCGGGACACGCGTTACCGACCGCTGATTTAGTGAATATTTTGTATTTTTTTACATTTTCCCTTTCTAAGTAGAAATGGCCAAAGCTATAAGGCCAAAAGTGAAGCTACAATGTCGTATGGGTATTAGATAGAAAAAAAACCGAAATGTCTGGCGCTATAAAATTCTTATTGGTATTTTCTGCGAATCGCGCCCAGGCGCTTTATACCTAAGCTATGATCTTTTGTATTCGTTATATTATGGTGACACAAAATTATTTAAATGGTTTTTGATATAAGGAGTCATTGTTTAACAACTTCACTGGAATTTTACGATTTTTTAAAATCCTTTCTTCGCCTCCGTTCTTGTTACAAATTGTAACATTTCTGAAGCCGAACGGAGTTTCGGAAATTTTGTGTAACGTCATATATTCACGGAAACCGCACTTTCTTTTAATTTTTTATGTGGTATATTATGTAGTTTAAAATAAAAAGTTGTGTGACGTTTGCATATTTTGACGAATTTTTGACCCGTTCTGGTAGTTTTCACTCAGTGTCACGTGTTTGTGATATCCTGCTCATTTAACGTGTCATGTAGCATATAAGTTTTTTATCTCCTAAAGCTCCTCAAGGTTTTGAAACACTTATCCTAAACCTGAAGTTACGACAGAGGGAGTAAGGGAAATCTATACGTATAAAGATAAACACATGAATTTTTCATGGACATCTAACGTAAATCGACGTAAATCTTAAATCAAAAGAGTTTAAGGATTTCCTGTATTATGGTTTTTATTACGGAATGACCGGAATGACCTAAATTAGGATGCTTCCGCAGGATATCCGGCTTTTGTGCTAGAACTAATTAATTGCAGAAAATCACTTGAGATTTTCATCTCACCTTGTCTGAATTTACTGAAAAAATACTCAAATTTTGGCAAAAAATATCGTTACTTTTAAAACTGGAATGCATTATGCAAAGAGTAGCTACAGAACACTTTTTGATTTATTAATATAAATAAGCATGTATAACGCTTAATTAGCTTGACAAAAATCATAAACTTTCAGGTATCTCACGATAAAATCAAGACTCTACTTAAAATGGAAGAAAATAACCTGTAAAAAGGTCTACGATTTGAAAATCATTGCTAAACACATGAACATAGTGTCACAAGATTGTGGGAAGCTTAACAAATTGGTGATAAGGATGGAAAAATATGCGAACTTTCTCCAATAGTTCCGGAGATGGCGTTAGTCACGGGGTGTGTATAAATAGGAAAGTTGCGCAACAGCGGGCGATGCACCAAGGGCCCGGTGCCACCACCGCGCCCGATTACGCGGCCGAGTTCCATGCATAAGGCGACGTATCGTCCTAATAGAACGCGAATGCACGATTCACGCGAACTTAGTTCGCACAAACGTGCGATCAAACATTGATGTACAAGAAGTATTCAATTAGGACACTTATTAGACATCAATATGTTTTATCGCACGTTCGTTATAAGTTCGCAAGCAACGCGCATTCGCGCTCCTAAAAGGCTAAATAAAATAAACGTTTTTATAAAGATCTTTCTACGCTAGCGACCTAAAGGCAAAAAAATAATATTAAAGAGTAGGTCAATTGACTATAATGGCCTCTCCATTAGTTCGATTCATAATTGTGGCGGGGGGTAGTTCTTATAAATGCCGAGCACTATGCTTTTGGGAGACATTAATAATTTGTAAAACAATTTAAGCTGAAGCTCTGCTCGATTATTGTGAAGTATCTATTAGTGCCAAATAAGATTGCTGTGAAGTGTTAAAATATGAAATAAATCTATAAAAAATACGTGTGACATCTTTTCTTTGGACATCGCCGTTTCAATATAAAAAATATACTGGCTGAAAGCAGTGATTATTGAGAGCGGTATTTACAGATTGAAGTATGTCAAATCTATTGTAGCAAAGCATTAGTTCGATGTACATAATTACTATCCGAATCCCCAAAGCTCAACCAATAATTTCAATTACAAACAAATTATGGTCATTTGACCCCTCGCTCAAATGATTAATCAGCACAAATAATGGTCACACGTGTCGCTATATTACTGAGTTATGAGTTAGATGCCTGCCGGGAATATGGCGTGCGTGAAAAATAGTGTCGCTGTAATTGATTACCGGATATATTGGTATGGAATCGTTCGAATCTTTCACGTGTTACGCTCGTTCGAAATGGCGCAAGGAAAAATAAGGTTGCTGCGTCAATACACAGTTTAGTCAGAAATAGGCTTTATCCATCAGAGTTTATTTATTGGCGTTTTACAAAAGATATGTACAATTTAGTGTATCACTTGTGATAATAGACAAGAAGGGCTGTCCGTATTTGTTTATACTAGCAGATGGATATTTTTTTTTATTATTTAAAAAGAATATTAGGAATACTTTTTAAGTATGTCTAGTATTCCCTTTTCCCCTCCCACTAAGCTTAAATTAAAAGCTTGTATTAGGAGTGGGTGCGACAATACCCCAACGGCGGCAATACCCCGCCTTGTGGACGTGAAATACCGTCCGCTATGGCAATTTTTGAACGGCTGTAATGGCCTAATAATTTATTAACAATTTATACTTCGGCTAAGTATATCACTTAAATGAAAAACTATGTATATATCTTTTCGGGATAAGCAATTGTATATTTCAGTAACTCACTAGTAATTCATTTGTGTCAATAGATCACTGTTGAAATAAATATTCTGTTTTGATATATTAAGTGATATAAAAATGATTATGTTGAGAATGGGTCAGAATTGGCCATCCAATTTTCGAATTGATTTCTAAAATCTTTAAGATTTTTAATTATAGATACATAAAGTTCATATAAATACATAATAATATAAATACATATAGATAAATACATAATGAAGTTATAAAAATTATATACAATAAAGTATTATATTTATAACGGTAGCATAATATAGTTCTTATATAAATGAAATTAATATGATTAAAAGGCGAGTAGCTAGCAAAAAAGTGCTAAGAAATATTGTTAAACGTTTATATAATATTTGTTTTAACAGATGAAATTTACTATATAAATTATAAACATTGATCTAAAAAGATTTTTTAAATATTTGATTAAGAAACAAATACTTTTTTTTTAATTTAATTTATTTTTCAAATTTTGTAATAGGCCGGACGAGGATGAAAATTAATTACAGTTCTTTAATTAATTAATTGTTGTCTTTCAGCGTCATCTGTTAGAAGTAGCTTAGTACTACAAATAACTGTTCTTACATAGGTTGATAATAGTACGGAAATATTCCGCTGTATTTCGGCTACAAGCATGGCGCTATCTCTAATTAGAAAGACAGGAGTAAGGGGAAAGGGATGGAGTAAAAATATATAAAGGTAGATGGGGAGGAGAGAAAGGATGCGGATACTACTCTCACGGACGGTGGGGATATTTTCTAATGCTGGAGCCAGACATAGTTTCATTTGAATGATCATTTCAATGATCATGTAGTGCGGCCGGGGACTTTGTGTAGCTGCGCAAAAATTTGTAGTACTTTGTAGTCTTCAAGGACAAAAATGCAAAGCAAGCAAGGCAAAAGCTATGTCTGTCTCCGGCATAAGATGTCCCCTATATTATTTATACATTATTTAATCTAAATATACATTAGGCCATGCACAACGAGAGATATACAGAATAAAATCTGTTAGATTGTTGCTTATAATTCTTGATCCCATTATTTTCCTTCTTCTAAGTTTATTCGCTATTTACATTTAGCAAATAGTTATGGGGAACGAGAGTGTTTATATTATTTTTGCAAAAAGTAAATTATGGTGGACACAGCCAGAGGACCCGAAAAAAGACGAATTCACTTAGGAAATAAATTTATTAATTAAGAAATTACAAACTAGTTCCATAGACAAAGGTGCATTCAGCCTAGTTCGATTCTAAGTCTTGAATACTCGAAGGTTCGGTTCCCACGGCAGGCTTCTTCATGTTTCGGAATTCCAGAGTCCTGTTACACCATTGTTAATGCGGTCGATGAGTCACGGACGCCTTAGATATGTAGTCCTAGTATAGCGGTATGCTAGAACTAGTATCACTTGTTTATTTTTTTAACATTTTAGAATAGTAATAACAAAAGGAAAGGAGCAGTTTTATGTTAAAAATATATTTAACATTAAATGTTTATTAAAATAATGACTCTATTTTATCCAACACCGCACTATAAGTTACTCATTGAACTTGAAAATAGAACTATTTTCACAATATTTTTTTTAAGTCTTTAAATCCAACATCATAATATTGCATATGTTTTATCAAAGTAAAATCATCTTTTTGACCGTCTGCGTGGAACAACAACATATCATATTCCAAAAACGTGATTAAAAAACTTAAAATCTCAATAGCTTACACAATGAAAATTTATGTATATCGAGGCACGATAAAATATCATACTTGTATTTAAAAAAAAGATACCGCAACTTTCATCTTCTTGCATTTCTGCATCGATTCGATGCTAAGGAGAAGGAGTAAAGAAAATTGTAAATTTCACAATATTTAGACAACTGTTGATATGAATATTCAATTTTTTCTTGCATACTGTTATCAATATCGACTGACTAACTATATTTATAATCAGGAAATGTTTTAAAACTGGCAAAATTAATAAATACGTAGGTATTTTACAACAAATAATAATAAACCTGTTAACGAACTAAAAATATAAATTTACAACTGATATAAAACCTTGTAAAAAGCGTGCTTTGTATATTGGTTACAAATAAAATCCATTACATGAACATTTACTATACAAAATTTTAGGGTTGTGATTTTTGCCAAACTCCTTCGAAACGGCTTGACCGATTTTAATGATATTCTGTGCAAATTTGGTAGGTTTGGAAAGTATTTTTTAAACTCCTAAGTGATAGGGATGGTCCAAGCGAACAAAGTTACGGGGTACAGCTAGCTACAGGTGTAAAAATCTGTTATAAAGTAATACTACAATGAGCTTCGATCGGCGCTTTCTAATCAACTGCAAGTTTAAATATTTAGAAATTTGAAGGCAAAAAGCCTTAATATGTATCCCATAGCCTCCCCACTTTAGAATAAAGTTTAAAATGACTAACTAAATTTTGGTGGTGAGGACAAAAAAAAGTATTTAGGGAAACCTACCTATAGGACCTCTGCATTAAAAAATTAAAAATCCGTTTAACAGACAAGACATTGTCACGAATTCGTGGGAATTCATTATTGGAGCAATTTAATTATTCTCGATTGCCACTTCTCGTACCGATACACTGTTTTGTTAGTGAATCGATTAGTAAATCTATCCAATTATTTAAATAAACAAAGTCGTAATACTTTTGAGATAATCTTGCACCATCATTTAATTATAATAAAACATACTTTAAATGAACAATAATAATGTTATAGATACATAATATTATTTTTAGACAACGTACTAAATATATTTGAGTAAACATAAAAAGGATTATCAATTACAACAGCATTCATATTCTTTGTAACCAGACAGGCGAGTTCGCGAATATTAAACTGTTATGGCGGTCAAGAAATTTTAGCGTACATTGCAGTTCGACATTCAAATAATGTCGTTACTGCTAGTGTAAAAGCGGCAAGGTATTTCACTGGCTATACGGGTGTAAAATGTACGAAACAACGGCTGAGGGCCGGCCCCTCGCGTCGATTGACTCACGAACGCCGCACCGAGCACGCCACTGCATTCTTCGACGATAATTCAAAACTCGGCATTTTCATTAGCGACCGTATACACTGCTCTATTACTTACGACATCGTTGTATGAGAAAAAAGTCGAACGGGTAATGTATGCGATCAAAATAGTGAACTCGGGCAATTCAAGTGTGTGTGGTAGGTTGACGCGACACGTAGCCGTATACTCGGTCGAGTTTTTGTCAAGCGGAGCACACAGATTATTTGATATTATGAAAATACGTATTTGTGATGATGAAACCACTTTTCCCGGGAAACCGTGTGATGATATTGTTAGGCAACATTTTTTTAAGTTTCGAATGGTCCTATATCCTCCAATTAACTAATAAAAAATGCAATTGCAATAATTTAATTTAACAATAATTACTTCTACTAATGATGTTCATTTTTTTATATATGCACGTAGAGCTATTGATCACCATTGTACCTATTAAAATTTCCTACTATACTAAATCGAATTCTTAAGACGTAATATAGTTTCATAAACAATGCATTTAAGGCCAATTATTATATATTTTAAGACGACTGCAAACAAATCACGAGTCGACGTTGCGCAATAACAAAATAATTTACGATCAAAAGTTGGTATTATTTTCCTCGTGAAGCGTTATTAAGATTTAGTTTTTTTTTTTCTAAATTGAACAGGCTAATGAATTTCTCACGGCGATATTTCGTCGGCAAGTAAGTTGTGATTTTTTTTCTGTCCTTGAACACAAAGATCTCTATTCTTCAAGCCGTTCCGTTAATTTTTATTATTCGAAACAACTCTATATTCTGTTCACCGCAAAAATT
>JANCMC010007202.1:3919760-3935256 GCA_024363005.1 Charaxes varanes | reverse complement strand
GAGGCGCTCTCAACAACAAACTCAGTTCTTTTCGTTATTACCATTTTACCTGAGAATTTTTAAGAGGAATCGACATTCCAAATTGCTTTTATGGACTTAAAGCCTGGTCTCTGAAAAAGCATAGGTTTAGGCAGGAACAGGCGCGGATTCAGACTACAAAAAAGATGATGGGGACAGTCACTCAATATCTGGCCTAGTTTATAAATAAATAAATGAATGTATAGTGGACTATATGACACAAGGGCGTCTGTTTCTAAGGTAGACAACTTGCGTATGTTATAGGTAACAGACACCTGTTACACATTTTTTTTTTAGAAATATATAAATACATACATATAAATAATACATCCAGACTCGAGGCGGAAATCGAACCCACGACCCCGGAGCGGAAAGCAGGGTCACTGCCTACTGCGCCAAAATTACGTTTATGCATAATATGTATATAGTGCACTCCTACAAAGGATATGTCTATGAAATGTATGACTATAATACATTGTTTTTAGGGTTCCGTAGCGCTAAACAACTAAATTAAAGATAAACAGGCACAACTAAATTCTACAATTATGAACATAAATGTATGAAATTTGGTACTCTTGTTGTAAGCAAAGTATTGGAAATAATATTATCGGGCCTTTTATCTTAATAGACCGTGAAGATGTGACGTCACAAGTCTATTAGAGTGGTGGGCATGCCCATTGTGCCCATAATAGTGGATCCGCGCCTGAGCAGGCATTAGTTAAGGTACGTAGTGGCTTATTTCACAGGACGCCACGGAACGACGGCGACCTCCATTATTTCATTACATTACTATTTTACCTAGCAACCGTAACGTATAATAAAATGACCAGGAGCGTGTCAAGAAATGCTTATACAGGAGGGTTCCGTATCTGTTCCACGAAAAAGATATTTGTTAAATAACTTCAAAGGTTGTTGTCCGATTTCGCTCAAAACATATACCTAATGAGTTGTTAACATGTTCTATGAACAGGGAAAATTTCAAGTCTCTACATCTAATAGTTTGGAAATCCCAGAGGGGGAACATCTTGTAGGCGGTCAGAGAAAAATTATTATCGTTCCTTGTAGTGTTACGGAACCCTAAAAATTCACAAATTGAATTTGACCACAGCGATTAATCTATTCTGGTACATTTCATATTCCTCCTATAACTACTTCCTAGCATTATACCAGTCTAGTACCAGGGTCCGCTTAGATTGCGGAGGATGTACCTGTGGGGTGACTTAAGATGATCGAATGTCGTCATCCCCGGAACCCCCACAATCTCTGCAACCTCACGACTAATATCACTCAGCGACATTTTACGTGCCTTCCAAAACACGGAGGATGTCGAATATTAAATATAAACCATTGTTAGAAAGGGTCACCCATCTATCACCCGGTCGCAGCAAGAGCTAATTTATCCAGCGATCGAGTCAAATGACGACCACTGATTAGGCCGCGAACTCCTCTTTCCTCCTCCGATTTTCCTCCTATAACTATGAGGTAGTTTAAACTATTTTGATGGTATCATCGTCCTTAACTAATAAAGGCTTGTTTCCAGGATAATTACAATAACAACCTGTCTAGGAAATTGTGGTCTAAACGTATAATTCCTAAATATAATTTATACATATAAATAAAATTGAAGTGTCTGTTTGTAAAGTCAAAATATTGTTTCACTTATTACATATGACTATATATATGTTTGTACGACTAGCTGTGCCCGTGGCTTCGTTCGTATAAACATTTAGCGTGATGATATATAGCCTATAGCTTTGCTATATAAATAGGCTATCTAACACTGAAAGAATTTTTCAAATCGTACTAGTAGTTCCTGAGATTAGCGCGTTCAAGTAAACAACTACTTATATATTAGTCAATACAGATACCTATAAAAAAAAGCAAGTAAAAAAAAATTCTGTCCGTCTTTTTGTTCCGGGTAGTCTCCGAATCGGCTGGAGCGATTTCGACGGAACAATAACTGGCAGATAACTAATGTTGCAAGGAGTAACATAGGCTCCTTTAATTTTAGAAAAATAATTAGTAGTAATAACTTACTAGTAATAACGCATGAATTCCCATAGCATAACAGTAAAAAAGGGGGACTGGAATTTCTAAGAACTTGCTTCAATTCCCGACCCAGTTGGGCTGTTGTCATTGGCATAAAATAATTATTAACATTATTCTTACGTAATTACGTATGTCACGAAACTCCTTAACGAATAATTATTTCGAACACACGAACGTTGACGACCGCCCGCTATTCTTGTTTAAATGAGAAAAAAAAAAAAAAAAAAATACGTAGTCATTGAGACAGAATCAGTAGTTTCGTAGATTACGTATACTGGACAAACGTTGTGTCACGAGATTTTATATTTATGAAATTACTTGATTTTTCCTGTGACTTCTTTTCCTTAATCCGGCCCTGTCGAAAAATCCGTTCTTATCGAAAGTCTACTGATAAACAACCTCCTTGGCAATTTTCAACCTACGCTGAACTAGTGCTGCCCTGTCCTGTAATATAGAATTTCTTCCTTCCTTTCCTTTCAACCTGTCAAAAATGAATAGCAGGCGGGCCACATTTGTTAGACTTATATAATTAATACACAATAAATATAAATAAAAAAAATTTATACATTATGTATTAAAAATTATTTATTATTAAAGAAGCTATATTTTAACAAACGTGTTTTGTTTTTTTTTTTTAATTTTAGTAAATAACGACAAATCTTTGCGCTCGCGTGATGTAATTCTATTAATATAATAAACGCGAAAGTTTGTACACATGGATGTATGGATGTACGTTTGACGCTCTTTCCTGGAAAAACTACTGAATGGATTTTAATAAAACTTTAAAATAATATAGATTATACAGCAGAACATACGCCATAAAGATATTGTGTGAATTGTCCAAGAAATAAGGATAAATGTAAAGTAAGTAGGAGAAAATTCTACCATCTGCGAGTTATTTTAGTATGCAATACAAAAAACGTTACAGTTACGTATACAGAATATGAAGAAAATGTTTATTTGAAATAGGTCGATAAAAAAGCCCGCGAGGACATATATCTATCTTTCACATTTAAGCCATTAACGCCAAAATAGTGACCCATTGTGGAACATACACGGGACATCAAAAGGAAACGGGAACAATATTATAGTATAATAGAATGTAGTAAATAGTAAGTAACCCAACGTTCGGGCAGCATAACCTCTGCAGGGTCCGCTAGTTATGATTTATTTATAAGATTGTCGTTAAAAAAAAAAAACAGTCGCGGGCCACACGTTGCCAACCGCTGACTGAATAGACACATTATCCTTCTGAAGGACCGAACCGAAACCGAAGAAGATTAATTATTACTGAGATAAAGAAAATATAAATTACCTATTGTGGGGGGAGGGAGGTGGAATGAGATTCGTCCCCACACCCCTTCCAAGTTGCTAAGGAGGTTATTTCAAATTAGGCTTAACAATACGGCTAAATATATCTGTACTAGATAGCTAAGTTACCTTGGTGAACCAACTCAGATTAGCGAATCTCTATAAGCGCTTTTTGAGATGTTGACCGCGACCCAGAGCATCAATGAAACGTAGAGAATTTGTGGAGGCATTTAAGATTTTTTTAATTATTTTTATTTGTAATTTTAGGTAAGGTTTGACTATTCTCCTCCACCTGAAGAGTCCTGGCAAGAAATTTTGAGCCCTGCCACTCGTAACTTAGACATCAAGCCAATATAAGCATACCTAGAATACATTCTAGGCAATACAAACAATGAGTCAAATTTTAACTTTTGTCTGTTTGTCTAAGATAATTATCGAATCAGGGAACACCGCAGTGATCCCCCACGAGCGCAGCGCGGGGGCACTACTTAACTACTTGTACTACTCCAAAGCTTCACCGTTTTTGAACCTTCATAACTCGTGATTGGATTATACCAGACAAACAAATTTTTTGGGATATGATGCTAGTAATGATTTTTTTAAATATATAAAGCTTCAATTGTATAGCTCTTATTGTTTAGATTTAATTGATATTAAAAAAAAACCGATTTCAACCCTGATTCACTGATGATTATCAAAACCTACAGGATACTTCCTCAAGTTCTGGACAGCTGAAATTTGGTATGTAAGCTAGTATTAGTACACAACCAACATAAAAAATAATTAATTGGAAACTTTTACACCCTAACCGTCAAGACTAGGCGCTGAAGTTTGTATGAGACTAGCGTGGCTATTTTGTTAATACAATAACTATAGTATAACTGAAAAGTAATAACAGTAAATAAATTTGGCCAAGCTCCATATTTTGACTAAGCTCTAGTCAGTGAAGTTACGATGTATAAAGTTAAGGCGTGGATCTAAGAGAGATCTTATGACTTTTTAACAGTGCGAGTCATATGGTCTCCTCGTAGCAACATTTTACATTGAAATGTTTTTGGCGGGATCAGTTCTAACGATTTTGATGGGACTTCCAAAATAAAATAAGTAGCTTATAAGGTTACTTAAGTTATTTTTTACCACGGAAGATGTTACAAGGGGGCAGACGAGCAGGCAGCAGGCACCGAAGTGCCTACCGACGCCCATAGACATCTGCACGACCAGATTCCATACGCCACTTACAATATTTAAACAACAAATTTAAAAGTAAATAAAACTGAAACTTAATAGAAAAGCAGTAAGGCGTCGTGCCAACCCGAAGGCGGGCGTCCAGACCTACTTACTTAGGGGTCATCCATATATTAAGGATATATGGGTACAACTCAAATGTGACTTTGTGTGACAACGGAAAGGGGAGTTCAAAAGCTTTATAGCGTCACATATCAAATTAAAACCCCCAAAAAAAATTGAAAAAACGATGGAACTGTTGTTTTATTTTCATTTTTTTTATTACGCATCATATCTTATCAAGGATAAGAGAAGAGGGGATTTGGAAATGTGACAACCTGTGACAAGGACGGTGGGACTTAAAGCATCGTAAAATTTGTGTGACGTAATTTGCGCATGATCTTTTAAGGGTAATTAAATTTAATAAAAGTTAATTAATGTATTACAATAATTAAAGTTAATTAATGTATTAACTATTGGACGCCTTTGCGGAAAAGGAAAAGATTGTGTTAACTCTGGATAGAGGAGCAGGGTCTAGAAGATGCCTTTGCCCTGCAGTGGGACATTACAAGCTAATTAAAGAAAAAAATTAACTATTACATATATACATATATCGACGCATATATAAAAATATAAAGAATTTGTGTTTTTTTTTCATCAAGAATAGTTTTTATTATTTTATGTGTAACGGTCATTAAAACAGTCGGTATATAAGCAATAACCTTTTACGACACTTTATTTTACAACCATTGATTTCTAAAATTAAGAGTCAAGGTTATCAAAAAAGTCCATAAAACAGTCTAGTAGTGAAATAATATTAGGTCATTCTTTTCGGAATTTTTTTTTAAAAGAATATTAGGAATACTTTTTAGGTATGTCTAATATTCCCTTTTCCCCTCCTACTAAGCTTAAATAAGAATTGGTGGGCTAATTTTATAGTGGTTATATACTAATAAAAAAGTTGGAAAAAAATAAATAAATAATAAAATATGAGAGTTCAATAATTATGTTAAAATAGAAATCACAATATATGTACCAAGAGATTTTAATAATAATTTCGATTGAGAAGTGGGAAGCTTAAAATATAAATATGCTATATATGTTTACAGTATAGTATGTATATATCCGCGAATATATTTATATATTTTCTTCGATTTCTTAACACCTTCACCGTCACCGATTTTCCGGCTTCGATTTTTTATTGTGCCGCAAAACGTGTTTCGCTTCGAAGCCGAAGCGTCTTCAGGGAATAATACAGACATATCTTAAATTTTCGTAAGACGACGTCTTCCCTACGTCTTTGCAGTTTTTACAAGTAATTAAGGTAAATTCCTCAATTTAAAAGGCTGGCAAATGCGAGCCTTCTGGTGATGCAGATGTCCATAGGCGTCGGTAATTCCTTAGATAAACTGCCTCCGTCCATTTGCCCCTTGCAACATTAAAAAAAAATGAAATAAAGCCAGGATATCGGAACAATGTGACAATACCGCTATTGGTTTGATAAGGATCATCAACAAAATGACTAACGTAAATATCACATTTACTAAGCAGGTTAATACACGGTGTAATAGACGTGTTAGTTTATTGGTTATTCCTAGACCAAGAGGAAATCATTGCGGCAAAAAAACGCTAACTTTTGAAGGAGCACAGCTTTACAATAAACTTTCTATTCATATAAGACGCATGTATTCACTCAATACATTTAAAATTTTCTTAGAAAAACATCTAACCGTAAAACTATGAAGGTATTGGATGAATTATGAACGAACGAGATGGAATAATTGTAAATTAACCATATTCTTAAGTAAGTGACTGTATTGTCTTATTAAGATCATTCAAATGAAGCTATGTCTAGCTCCGGCATTATTATATATATTATTATAAATATGTCCAACTTGGAAATATTTATAATAAAACACACACCTAAATTTTATTTATTTCATAGACGGCGTATGTAAGATAGATCAAGAATAGAGTGGTACCTCATACATGTAACAGGAAAATCATGAACGCCATAAATCTTAATGAGCTTTATATAGTTGCAATGGCATAGCACAGCACCTTGTCCTAAAACGTGACAACCTTGGATCATTAGCATCTTGCAAATCATAGATTTATCGTGAAAATAAAGATCTAAGCTAAAGTTTAAGAATTAAGATTAAGATCCTGTTACAAAAAAAAAGTTATTTATGTCATTAAAAAAAAATCACATGAGTCAAATAAAATATGCAGCGCAATCTCCGGCTTACAGAATGAATAGAGAGAAACAGAAAGACTTATAGACAAGACTGGAAGGCTTAATAAAGTATTTATTATTCTTTTATTAAAAGCTCAATCCGCATAATTTTCGTAGTGAAGATTTTTACTACCCCCACACAAAATTCATGTTGTCAGTTGTCACTTTGCGGATGTCCAATTCGTTATTCAAAAAGTTGTTGACTATTATTGCCGTTGCTTAACAACATATGTTGCGTTCGGATAACTGTTTTACATTTCCTTACGAACGCACACTGTTTTATATTTATTTATTTTAGAGACTGTATAATTTGTTTAATGTGTGATTCTTTATGTGTATTTTTACGTAACTTTGCAGTTTTGTGTTATTTTTAAAATTTATTATAAGAATTTATTCTCTGTACATAAACGTGGGTAAAATACGTTATGGTTTAATAAATTATAATGGATCTTTTTGGATCCAACGCATAACTATGATCCTATTTAATAAATAAATAAAATATATAATATCAATTCATTTATATTCTCCTGTATTATTTTCTGCCTTTAATAATTTTCTAAAGACCGAATAAACATTGCAATATTTTTTTCATTTGTATTCCGTCAGTACTCGTGTCTTTTGCAATTAAACTTGTACAAGAATTTTTGCGATATTTGACTTTACCTGATACAAACTGATAAATCAAATATTGATTTTATTCCTTCAGTATTATCGTGTTGAATATTTTGCTGATTTTGTAAAGTTTGTTAGAACTATTAATTTTAGGGCTAATATACAAGTACTAATATTTTTTTATAATAATAATAAAAAAGCTTTATTGTTGTTAATGTTACAAGTACATCGTAAAGTACAGTAAACATTTAACAAGATAAAAACTTGTAACATAATAAAAAAATGCAAGCTCAGCATTGCCGTGGGCACACGACGCTGATTTTCAGCCTGCACCTTCTACCACATTAAAAAAAAAATACGTACGCCAAGCAACACACTATTCTAAACTAAACCTAAAACAACTTATTCATAACTGCTTAAATTTGTGAAAAAATATTATATCTAGCAATAATAATAGAATACCCAATAAAAATAAACACAAAACAAAACTATATATGTATATTTTTTTTTGGTTCTTTGTCACTCAATCTATATTTATACTCATTACTACTTTTCTTTAAAAATTAGTTTTACAAATTATTCCGTTCTATCCGTATATAAAGTTGTTTGCCTCGATCTGGCATTCTCTATGGATCTTTATGGTACGTAATTACAGGTTTGTTATAAATTTTAACCTTCCATACATGTATTAAAATGTTATATGACATGTAAGCCATTAAAATCAAATTACTTTACGTTGTATTGTACCAATGCACGCTAGGTTAATGATTATAGGCTAGGCAATGGTTTATGTAGGTTTTAGGTATTTTCAATTCTCTACAAACTTACGACTAATATCACAAAGTGACATTAATCGGGTCCCACTGTTTTACGTGCCTTCCGAAACACGGACGAGGCCGGATATCAAATATAAACCAGTGCTAGAATGAGTCAACCATCTATCGCCTGGGCGTAGCAAGAGCAACTTAACCTAGCTATCGACACAAATGCCGACTACTTAATAGGCCACGACCTCCTTAAAAGAATAAAATATAATAAATAATACAATAAATTTAACTAGATTTAACTAAACGGTACCCACTTACAATTATTGTATAGGCACCAACTAATAAAAATAGTAATTAAGATGAAAAATTAAAATACATTCCGATAATCATTTTAGAATTCCTGCGGGAGCCGTAAGCCGATAGAATTAATAACTTCGGTGGAGTGTAATTGGAAATGAAATAATTAATGCTTAAAGAAGCGCAGTCTATTCAAACACAGCCACACATAGAGAAAAAAGTGGAATTTCATCAGTTTCATAAAATTTGCTTCAAGCGATTTTCCCTTTTAAGGAATTTAAATTATTCTAATAAAGTTGGTACTTTAATCATAATAGTAATATTGCGAGACTATTTGCTTGTAGCGGCATGATTACAGAAAAATAAGAACAATAAAAGGGAAGAATAAGAAAAAAGCATAGTATTGTAAGTTATTATTTAATTCCTTTTATTGCTTTCTTATTTTTATCAATAAAACTCCGCTGTCTCTTTTCTTTTTACTTAGAAATAAATAATATTATGATAAAATATCAAGATATAAATTGTCCTATTTCTTAAGTGGAACTAAATTGTAATTTAGTCCAATTAATATTAATATCTAGGGATAAATATAAATAAAATAAATATATACAGGACTATATGACACACGGACGTCTGTTCCTAAGGTAGACAACTTAATGCCTGTGTGTGACCCTGCCTTCTGCTCCGGGGGTCGTGGGTTCGATTCCCACCTCGAGTCTGGGTGTATTATCCATATGTATGGATTTATATATTTCTAAAAAAAAATTGGTGTATAACAGGCTACTGTTACCTATAACACAGGAATTAAATTGTCTTACCTTAGGGACAGACGTCCGTGTGTCATATAGTCCTGTATATATTTATTTATTAGTATTAATGTTTAAATGATAATTATTAAATAATAGATATAATCCAAAAGGTAATCATTCACGCCTGAGCTTTCTAGCATTATCAAAACCTCTACAAAGCACACGCTAGATAGGATAGAATAACATTGTTAGTCCCTTATCAAAGACGTGCGAGGACTAGAGATAATTGATGATAGCGCTCTCAAACGAACGTAGAATGTATGAACTAACAGACGACACGACTTTAACAATGATGTACAACGTTACAAAGACTTGAATAAATTATGTCTTACATTTACTTTACAATGTTTTGTACACTTTATTTAGTTTATTTTCATTGTTATGCCGGAGCTTCATTGGATGATCATGTAGTGCGGCCGGGGCCTTTGTATAACTGTACAAAGTTTTGTAGTACTTTGTGGACTTCAAGGTCAAAAATGTACAAACAGTTTGAGCTCTGTCTGGCTCCGGTATTACAGTATTTTTTCACATTTAGAACACGTTTAAAATTGTCGCTTTGAATGAAGCAAATTTGATTTTATTTAGGACGTTATTGTATTAAAACATTATTATTACATTTCTTTAGTTTTAGCTCTTAAATTTTTCCAACCACCTTTTCTTGTATTTATATACAAAGGTTATTCGTAAAGTAGACTTTTTTAGAGTCTATCTCCTGATGATGCTTCGGTGTCGAAGCGAAACGTGCGTTGAGGCACATCGGAAAGTCAGTGTAGCTTGACGTAAGATCATTGTCGCCACTTAACGTTGATCTTATGTGACAATGAGGTACTGGTACCCGGACGCGCCGGCCCAATTCAGCTGCAGACTAAAATAACTGCAAGCATGGCAGTACCTCTAATTAAACTTTCTAATAGATTCTATGGAATGCAGAGAAATCTAAAAGGACCCCTTTTTTATCTTATTAGCAGAACGTAAATTCGTAAAAACGGATCGATTGCTCAAAATTACACATCTCGAGCCAAGAGGACCTCTCCATGTTAATAAAGAATACTCCCAAAAGGGTTTTTGTAATATAAATTTGTTGTAACACAACAAAATGTATTCGGTTAAGCATCCGAGCCTTTTTCACAAGAAATAACGCCTTGTTCGCTTATCACTAATGATTTTCGCACCCTTCATTTTCCCCATCCAATCAACAGCAACCCGCGATTCATTAAGGACGTCAAAAGAACTCTGCTAATCGTTGCTGACCAAAAAAATTTCTCCTCAACAATATTCAAATAGGAATTAAGGAAGCAGAATAAAATTAATATCTGAATTATTGTAAGAAACAAAAACTCTTAGCAAATATCATTATGTTTGAGTTATAACAAAGCTTTAGTTTCGGAGCGAAACGTGCGTTGTGCGAGCAATTTTACGATATGTGTCTATACAAGACTGGGTATAGAGCCAAGCAAATTTTTGTGACAATAATTTGACACTTAATAGTAACAAATTAATAGTAATCAAAGTTCAAAAGTGCTTAACACGAAAATATACAAAGTATCGTTTTTGACTACACCGTAAAAGTGACAAACCTCACTCACTCCTACCGTTGAGCCATTGCGGTTTGAGACGAATTTCTTAGCATTCCATGGATTCACCGTACGAGTGCCGGGTCCATCGCGTTGCAGAGGAAGGAACCATAGCTAGTTATCTATATTTAATTCAAAGCTTATTAGATTTTGTTGCTATAGTCATCTTCCGATGATCACGCTTACCCTGTCGCTTTACACATTGTAAAGAAGATTCTAGTCTATTTACTCTAAGTAGAACTGTTTACTATATTTTGCTACAATCATTGCGACTATCATTTTTTTTATATCCACTATCACCTTCTAGATACAGATAATATTTTTTCCTTTTAGTATTTTCGTTTCGCTGTTTGTTCTACTGTTCGAAAAAGTTTCCTCTTTTTAAGTATGGACATATTAAATTGGTGGATTATAGATCTTTCGAGCTGCCTCTTTTATAAAACAGTTGAGTCCTTATCTCGTAAACCTGTAATTATTGACTTATATATTACTTAGTATGAAAATGGGAGACAGCATGACTACTGATGATGAGTGCGCAAAGAGGTACGACGATAAATTTTGATAAATGGGTTTATAATGTTCTCAACTATCTACTACTGCTAAAAAATATAAATTTTTTGTTTTTTTGCAAAAAAAAAAACATAAAATCAAGAGTTAAAATGTACTCCAAACACTCGAAGTTGTCATGAATTTACTTTAGTGAAAAGTGGGTTCCACCAAGCTTCATCTCGATATCTTCGCCGGTATCTTAATTTTCGCATTCGTCCAATTTCAGAATGAGCACTTAAAACGTTGCGATCGCTTATTTGAACGCACTTATAATATACGGTAACGTCATACGCTCTGCTAGGATTTTTCTTTTTAGCTATCATGGCGGATTGTTCTATTTTATAATTTGCTTTTTATGTTGATTCCTTGTAATCTTGCTCGTAATATAAAAATAAATACGTTTGTTAAGCTTTATGCATCTTATTTTATCAGATAAATACATAATTTAATTTATTTCTGATTACTGTCGTCATGCCTATTATCACATGGTGGGGGGTGTAGAGGGTGGGGGAGATCTTAAACAATGCTCGCGAGTACAGCGGACAGTGCAAGGAATCGATAGGGCTTCAAACCTACCATTGTTTGGAGCTAAGTGGTTTTATGGCGTGACGTCATTTCAAAATTAAAATTTATATTAACTAGTTACTTTGAACAAAAACATTGCGAGCATGTTTTAGGCTCAAAACGGCTATTCTTCATTATTTGAACCAATATTTTTAGGGTGGATTTCAAGTTGTAACATGGGAAAAGATTTAATAGGAACATTTAATAAGGAACTTCTTAATCTAGAAATTTAATGTACTTTATTATCTTTTTTGTTTCATATGTGCAATAAAGTATTTATCTACCTATCTAGATTTCGAGAAGACCTAAGCAATTTTTCCAATATGCATAAAACTAAGGTCGATAAATCTGCAAAAATGGCAATTAAACATCCATGTACGGGATGATCTGTATCCAGCAACTAGCAGTGCCCGCGACTTTGTCTGCATAAAATTAGGTAAAAAAAATAGATAAAATTTTAGGGACATGATATATAGCCTAAAACTTCCTCGATAAATAGGCTATCTAACACTGAAATATTTTTTCAAAATGGACTAGTAGTTCTGAGATAAGCGCCTTCAAGCAAACAAGAAAACTCTTCTGTTTTATAATACATATTAGTATATATTAAAGTATAGACGGGTAAGAATAAATAAATTGCGGGTAGATGTAAATTAAAGGTGTATAAGCGTTTATCATTTATTAATAGACTACGACGACAACGTTACAAACCTGCTACAACTACAGTAATAAATACTAACATACACATATACTTAACACATATAAATACATGAATACAGAGGTTTCAGTCTAAAAATGCACGCCTCTCCACTAATAAATTGCAACGGTTTCTCGTAAGCGGATGTCCACTAACTTTAAACCACCTTCTTGCCAATTTCATCTGTGTACGTCCCGTGTGTTTCGAGATTTCGTCTAAGGTGACTTTTCGCTTTTGTTTACACATATATACAATTCAAATTCACAAATCCAAGATTATCTACATAGTTTTGATTTTATCTATGAAAAATGTATGAAATATCAGGACTTTATAGCGTTCAACTCCCTGCTATTTGATCAGAATTGATTGTAATATGTCTCGTTAAAATGTTAAATAAATAAAAACATCGTACAAATTTTCCCTCTAATCAATTTTCAATTTAAGAATAAAAAAAAAAGTTTTATTCTCCCGTGGACGTAGCAAAAAAAAATTTAAAAAAAAAACAAGTGCACGTTTGCACAGGCACGTTTGTATATTAAAGTATTCGGAACAAAAACCTCTTTGGAGGCACTATACTAACTACCATTTGTTGACAAATTAGATTACGCAAGTAGTTTTTATATTGTATTTATATAGCAAAGGTTTATTATTATGTGATATATATGATAACTAAAAATTCATAAACGTCAATAGTTTGCCAATAAAGCTGTACCTAAATTTGTTTTAAAAATGTTTGCAATGAAAACATTAAATCGGTTGAAGGTAAATTTATCGTTTTTGATTATAAACAATTCATTATTACAGACAATATAGTACGTGCTAGCATCGTAATTAATATTGTACCAAATTTTAAAATATATGCAAGTAATGTGATATCTTCTCAAATATATATTATGTACATTTAACGCATTGTTAGAGTATGGTTAGAACCTTAAACTGCGATACCGGAATTTAGGTAGGGGGGGGGGGGGGGGGGGGGGGGGGGGGGTGACGGAACCCCCCACTTTCGCCCCCCCACGGGGTTGACTTTTTTTTTATTTAGCTCGGAAGGCGACTGATAACATTAAATTAAACGCAGATATTAACTTTAGGTACGGTATTACTTATTAGCAGAATATATTTTTCCTATAACTAATAGATCAATATCTGCTCTTTGTCAAAAAAATAATCTTTTGTCGTTTAATAATATATTTATAGCGGTATAGCTGTTACTTGCATAAATAAAAATTAACTGCCTATTATCAATTATCGAGTGGACTAGGAAATCGTTTTCTTGTCTAAAACTGGGTTTAAGTGAGTAATCCGACAAAACTGAGTCCCACATTGCAAACATGCCCTTTAGAATAAATGCCATGACATATATACGTACAAAACTATGATATACTAGCTGTTTTCTGCGATTTCGCCCGTGTAATCTTTTGAGAGCCCTTAGACCTGCTTAATATAGCCCCATTGAAAAATCCTTACGTAGCAAATGTCTACTAACTTTAAACTACTTTCTTGCCAAATTTCATTACTGTGCTTATCGTGGTTTTCGAGATTTTGTGATAGATGACATTTCCATTTTATATATTTAGATTTAATGATTGAGACCTTTTTTGTTTCTTGCATTTTCCACATTTCACCAATGCTATGTATAGGACTTTTGCTATTTTTTCTATAATAAGCGTCAAGTAAAAGATGCTTCGCCTGACTGGCTACTGACGCCCACAAACAAATACCTGTCTGTATGAGTTGCCTATATGAACTGAGTATGCTCTTTACTTGTTGATCTTAAACTCGTATCGATTTGGAAACACCCGAGATAGCAACTGATTCCACACTAATCGATGTAATGTGGGTGAAATTTCAGGTTTCAGCGATACTAAATGAAGTATTAACAATCAAACATCTAATTTAGGTAATTTAAAATGATAACCTATTTGAGACGAAACGAATTCCTCAAAAAATCAAACCCCTTCTGATTGTTTATTAGAAACGAGTTTCTTTGAATTTTCGTGGATTATCGTGCGGTGTCGGATCCATTGCGTTGCAGAGGAAAAAATCATAACAGTGCCTGGGACTTGCGACGCAGGCGCAGGTTTAAGGGGACACTTTATAGTGGTCAATGATACTCACCTTCACTGCCAGTGTTCCCTCCGCTGCTTAGCCAAATCCGGTATGATCCTACAAGTGCAGCTTTAAATATCCTTTCTAGCAATGAACTTATGATATTATATTTGGTCCTTGAAACGAATATCTTTTAGTAGGTTGTACAGGGATTTTGCTGGTGTACCCCTCGCTCCCAATTCTACCGCGTATGAATTGGGTTTTGTAACGGTTTGTGGTGAGCTCATTTGTTCGGTCAAATTACATTTTTTTTCAGATGATCTTTAGGAATGTTGGTCTCCCATGAAATTGTAAACTCTAAAAGTACTACCCGCCTTAGTGTCTTTGAGATATGGAATAAGTTCAACCTGTATGAAGAGATTTCTTCTTGTCAATAACTCTACCAATATTACTATAATATGGCCTCCAATCGCTGGCAGCCAAAGACCACTAAGGTCGAGGTAGGGGTGGCGCAATGACCTGGGTGTTCTTGTGGGGAAGACGTGGATTGGCATAGCCCAGTATAGAATAGAGTGTTCAAAAATGCGCCGACTATTGCTCAGCTGTGGGTCATTGCTAAGTATTGAATAAAACTCTATGTCTTGCATAGATAAATATTACAATGGTTCTTTTATTTATGTTAAATATAAATTATCTCGGATATTTATCTTTACTAATATATAAAGCTGAAGGGTTTGTTT
>JANCMC010007202.1:3851063-3919660 GCA_024363005.1 Charaxes varanes | reverse complement strand
CTTGAATGCGCTTATCTCAGAAACTACTGATCCTGATCTGGATTGGGATAGCCCAGCATAGAATAGAGTGTTCAAAATTGCGCCGAATATTGCTCAGCTGTGAGTCATTGCTAAGTATTGAATAAAACTCTATGTCTTGCATAGATAAATATTACAAAGGTTCTTTTATTTATGTTAAATATAAATTATCTCGGATATTTATCTTTACTAATATATAAACCTGAAGGGTTTGTTTGTTTGCTTGAATGCGCTTATCTCAGAAACTACTGATCCGATTAAATAAATCTTTCAGTGTTAGATGGCCCATTTATCGGCGAAGGCTATAGGTTATATACCATCACGCTTAAAATTTACACCTAATTTTATACAGGCGAAGTCGCAGTTAGCAACTAGTATTTTATAAATTTAATCTAAAATTTTAAAATGTCCCTTCATGGAGCTATTCTGAAAATCCTAGGTTTGGACGAATGGAATTATGAGGGGAATCGCTGTTATATGGTAAAGAAATGAAATAAAAAATAACAAAAACAAAAACTTTATTAACATAATAAATGCATGATAGGGTTAAATTTAGAAAAAAAAGATTACATTCAATTACATGTTTTAAAAGGTAGTTCAGATATTATAAGTAGAATACGTAAAATATTCAATCAATGTCCCGAATCTTTTAAAACTCATCGTATCACATGCTTAACACGGTCAAAATTTTCAAACACCGAAAGGATTGCCCAGCCAGGGGTATACTCGTGGGCAGTTGTTGCAGATTCGCATGTAGAATCTTTCCTGTAATAAAAAACGGAACAGTGTTAATGCCATATTCGCTATTTAAAACATGTTTAGTTCAATGTTCAGGACCGCGAAACAGGCAGACCACCAGCACGGTATAGCGACGATATAGTAAGGGCAGCAGGCAGGAGATGGATGCAGTTAGCTACCTCTAAAAGTATATGGCGTGCGCATGAAGATGCCCTAGTCAAGCAGTGGACTGACGCGGTCTGATGATGATAGTTCAATTGTAGTTCTCTTATTTTTTTATTTGCTTATCTACAAAGTTAAATACAATTTATAAACATTAAAAAAAATATGCTTAGGATCTTTAACATACAGATAACTCCACTTACAGATATTAACATCATGCGCAGATTATAAATACGTACGTTGATAAGGCAAAATAAAAAAAAAACTAAATTAATAATTCACAATTTAAAGAGAAATTTATACATTACAATAATTCTCTTGGTTCTATCAGCGATTATATTGTCGCAATCACTCCTTACACAAGTTAGATTTTCTTGGAGAGAAAATTAAAATAATTGATCGTACACTACGTGTAATATTCTCCATTGATGCTCATTTATTCATATTTTTTTGGAAACTCATAGAAAAATGACCTAAACAGCACTTATTGAATAGAATGTACGAAGTCCATAGATTTGCAGCAGCAATAACTGTTTCAGAGTGAGGTAAGCTTGCAACTATGATATTTGTATCAAATTGAGATAACCTTGGAACTAAAATAACGAATTGACACAATCAGGTGTTACTTTATGGAAACCATGATGCAAGGAAAACTAAGCTACTTTGCTTAAATACGAGGGAAATCGGTGCAATGCTGCATCCCGAAAGCCGACGACCTGTTATCAAAGCACTACACTGATATTCCGATAAGCCTCAACGCACGTTTCCTTTCGACACCGAAGCATCATCAGGAGATAGTTTAGTTTTTTATACACAATAATGACTGTTTAAAACTGAGATAAGCTAGAAACTAATAATTATATCAAAGGTGCTACAAATACGTACTTGGGTATGAGTAGCGTTGAGAGGTCCACAGCTGCTAGTACGGCATGGTGCAGGAACTATGGATTTGCAGGGTCTACTGTTGTACACGTTCAAGGGGACGGGATTCTTTACCCAGTCGACGACATCTTTGGCGTTGACCTGGAATCATTATAGGAAATTTTTCAAATGTTCTATCATTCGTACTGTTGTTGAATTTTTCGAATTGAAAACTTCTGTAGGTTTAGATGGGAAGTAAATTCATGTAAGTCATCAGGACTAACGTTGTTTGCTTATAGTTGTAAATTTCACTCCTATCGGCACTCCTCATTCACTCCTTAGTCACTTGAGTCACTATTGATGTTATTGAACAACACAACCTGTAAGATGTTCACAGATACTTTGCTGGCCTCTGAGTTTGGCAATTTTCTTCTAAATAAACATTATAATTTGCTTACCATGAATACGTCGGGGATATTGTTGATCAAGTCCAAGAAGCGCTCCAACCCGAACCTCAACCCTGGGTTGACGCGAACGAACCACTCGTGGACGTAGAAGCCAAAGGGCGACCGGTTACCGAGGTAGTGCCTTTGGAAGTTCTTTAGGATAAACTGGAACCATTCCTCTTCGTTCACTGGGTCTGGGCTGTGAATAATTCAAAGGGAGTATTGAGGGAGTTATACAGTTGAAGCAAATTTTTTTGTACTGCGGGTGGATCTTCCATTTTATCTGTCGAATAACTGATTAGATCTACTACGGGTACGAGACCCCGGATTATTCTAGCTGTTATTATCACTCTCCCCGTACCATTCCGGACGGTAGCATCGGCATCCTTTTTCTCATTTCCATCTACAATTATATCCCTTAATTTATTTATATCTATTTATTTAATTAGAGGAAGCGACACGCTTGCAATTGTTTTGGTCTGGAGCCAAGGTTTTGGTATCAGTACATCTTTCTCACACAAGATCGGCGAAGGTAAGGCTCTCACATCATGTGATCGTATTGTTTCCGCGTTTCTTTAGGTTTGTGACAAAACCAGGTAGCCTAGACCCCTCTTTCATGGCCGATAAGGCACCTGCGAGCCTTCTTGAGGTGCATATGTCCATAGGGAGCGATAGTAACTTAGATGACCAGCCTGCTCGTTTGCTTTTAAAATATTTGACGATTCAAAAGAGCTTGTAAAAGTCTACTTGAATAAAATATCATTTGAATTTGAATTTGAGATACCCAAGGATAACTTAAGCATTCGTCTCTGGTACCTTAGTATTCCTAGTAGTAAGAAAGGAAGGTTTTTGGCAATCTTTATATAAATAAGATAAGGAACCCTTTTATATCAGCATATTTCGACACGCTCTTGGCCACTTTATAATAATATAAAGTGGCCAAGAGCGTGTCGAAATATGCTGATATAGAAGGGTTCCTTATCTTACATGCGATAAAGGTATTTGTTAAATAGCTTCAAAAGTTTATCAATTACGCTCAAAATCATTTCTCGAAGAGTTTTAGTATATTCTATCAACATGGAAAATTAGAGGTCTCTACATCTAACAGTTTGGAAATCCTTGCGAGCAGATAGACGAATGAACGAAACAATATGAATTCCTTGTAGAACTACGGAACCCTAAAAAAGAAGGAAGTTAAACAAATAAGCCTTTGTGACTTTTCTTTGTCTCGATAAATTGAACACTTTATCGTAGCCAATAAATACTGCACCATATTGTCGTGAATATCATCGCTTTTTTTGTCAGGTTTCGTCTGAAACGTTATAAAAGCTAAATCAAACTGGAATCTCCAGAGAGGCAGATCAAACTTCTGACGTCGTACTTTCACAGCTCATACGAAGTTTATTGATTTATAGCAACTCTGTATTCATGTTAGAAAGGAAGAAAACATTTATTTATCTTACGCCCTGTTATAAAAAAGAAATTAACATTTTTTTTATATTACAAACGGCAAACGGGATTTACCCAAGTGACTACCTACGATATTTACAAAATTAAAATCGGGTACATTATTTAAAATATATATTAAATAATAAACTTCATATAAAATTGGTAATTAAGATGTCCATGGGCGCCGGTAGGCACTTCGGTGCCTGCTGCCTGCTTGTCTGCCCCCTTGTAACATAAAAAAAAAAACATGAAAATCGACAAGAAGCTAATATTATAGCACAAGTATAAGACTAAATTCGAAATCTGTAAATTTGTTGTGTGTGTCACTGTGCTCGCGACTTTCTCCGCATAAAGTTAGGTAAAAAAATAAGATTCAATTTTATCGTGATGATATATAGCCTACAGTCTTTCTCGATAAATGGGCCATCTAACACTGAAAGAATTTTTCAAATCGGAACAATCGTTCCTGAGATTAGCGCATTCAAAGAAACTCTTCAGCTTTATATATTAGTACCGATACAGATAAAAAGACCTGGTAAAGTATTACGCAATGGTACGGAACCCTTAGTGCGCGAGTCTGATTCGGACTTTCTCGGTTTTTTTTTTTAAATAAAGAACAACTTCATTTTTAATTAATGCCTGGTATATTTTCAGGTAATAATCTCCTTAGCTTTCAATTTAAGCTTTTTTTCTGCTAAAAGTTGGCACGGCGATGTCTCAAAGAGGATGGATATTGAACCTTGTACTTTATTGATTGTCCACGCCATTCCCAGACGTGGGTTATTAAAGATAGATAATGTTGATGACGACAGTCTTATAGTTTCATATTAAGGATTTCGGCTACTAAAAACCTCGCGTTCACGCTATTGTAATGCCGGGGCCAGACATGGCTCAAAGTTTTTGTACATTTTGTCCTTGAAGACTACAAAGTACTAAAAATCTTTGCGCAGTTTACACAAAGTCCCCGGCCACACTACATGAACATTGAAATGATCATTCAAATGAAACTTTTTTTTTTTATGTTACAAGGGTGCAGACGAGCAGGCAGCAGGCACCGAAGTGCCTACCGGCGCCCATGGACATCTTAAAGAAAAGTCATTTATTATTTTCAAAAGAAATTTAAGAAAATACGTTCAGAAGTGTTGTCTAGAATAATTATATTCATAACTGTAGTCACTGTTTGTTTTTTAACTTAACATTTAAGAAAAATATAGTAAAATTCTCTTAAGTGAACATTGTTCTTGGGAAAATAAATTTCTTTAAACACAACGTCATCATTACTAAACACTAAGAGTTTTTGGATTTCAATCAATTGAACCTTTGAGTCTTATACGTGACCATAATATAATTTAAAGGATATATTATGAATGATGAAAAAGCTTGGGAGTAAATTTCTCTAACCATGTCAGAATTATTCTGAAATGGTGATAACAAAAAAATACCCAAAAGTTTCTTGCGGGCTCTTCTCAGGGCGCGTCGGAACCCTTGTAAACTTAGTCTTTAATTCGTAAATTTATCATGATGGTTAAAGTAAAATAATAGTACATGACAGTCATAAGTACTGTAAAGTCTATATGAATAAAACATTTGTGACTTTGACTAAGTTTTGAAGGCTCTAGAAGATATTGAGGTTCAAAAGGCACTAAGGTTTATTTATATGCGTGCCCATTTCGAGGTGTTGTTATAATATTGCGCCCAGTCTAGGCTGTGCTAAGCGTATAAGTGCTTTTACATGACCGCCCGAGGCGCGGGGCCAAGCTTCCGTGGGAAACTGACAGGTGACATTAGAAAATCACTGTGCCTTGCAAAATGATTAGTTAGACTCGACCTTTGATATATTATTGACGATGTGTTGTTTGAAACGAAGGTTTCTGAGGAGGTTGCAGCCTAATGAGTGGTCAACATTTGAGTCGATCGCTACGTATAACAGTCTCCGCAACCGGGTGATACCGCGATGAGTGACTGGCCCGTTGGCGCAGTGGGCAGTGCCCTGCCTTCTGCGCCGTGACCAGGATTCGAACCTGGGTTACTACGGCCACAACGTAGGGTCCTAACCACTAGACGATCACGGCTGTTGAAGCTGGTGAAAGGTGCGTTTAATATCCCCAATACCTTATTTTAAAAGCGTAATATCTGTTACGTCAAAGTAATGCACGAGTGAACAATATAAAGCTGTGTGCACATTGAAAAAAATACTACGTCACTGTGATTTATTCAATGTTATTTTATGACACATATATATATTAAAGAAGTAAATATTAGTGCCATACGAAATATGAATGAATTCCTTGTCTACCCCTATGTGTAGATTTAACTAATTATATTAAAGATAGCTGTATAATTATAATAAAATAACATTTAATTGATAGAATCAAGCGTTTCTTTGCGGAAATCCTTGACATGCATGAACACTAAACTCCTTTACTTAAATCCGCGAATGAATAAAATAAAGATTTTATAATAACCTTTGTCGACTTTATCTCCTGACTATGCTTTGGTGTCGAAGCAAAACGTGCGCAAGGCACATCCGAAAGTCAATGTAGTGCTTTGCTGGGGGATTCGGTGGTATGGTTTCAGGTAGCAGAATTGTACAGATTTCTCTCATATTATTCGCATATTTAGGTAAAGCAGTTAGTTTTCATAATTAATAAAATTTTGTAAAAATAGGCTTTATAATAAATTATAATCAGTATAGATGTAATCCTCGTTTTATTTAATTAGTGAATATCGTTTACACGCAATCATGAGCCATATTACTTACAAAAGATACAATAATATCTTTAAAAAACAATATAGATACACCCTTACATTTGCTGCAAAATGTAAACTTTTGTCAGCTCGTCTTATAAGTTGGAACACTTCGTGAATACTTCCTTAATATTCAATTTATAATGAACGAGGAAAAGCTTTGATTTATAAAATTTCAAAATCTTCACATACCCACTATTATATGAATAATCTTTTTTTTTTGTTCAATTTCCACTTCCTAATACCTTGTCAGTTGATAGAATCGCTTCATTTGCAAACTTACGAAAAACGATACGGGTACATTTAGATGCAATCGCGCGCCATTATCGCACACATTTTCTTATCATAATTATTAATTAATATACTTTATATGTCACGGTAAATGCTACGAATTATATTTAGTGAATTATTAGCCTTTATGACGTTAATACAGCGTTGTTGTTATAGGGGTCAATCACAAATTAGGTCACACGTTAAGCAGGCAGATATCGTCAAAATATGACATTATGTGACAACGGGCAGTGTGGCAAATGTTTTGTAACGTCACTTGTTGAAATTTCAAATACGTTGATTTTAATATCGATTATTTCAATAAAATAATATATTCGGACTGGACAGGCTCTGCCGGGTCCGCTAGTATAGAGGTTGATTAGTGAGATTTATGGTATTATAAATTTGATAATCAATTATATATTTGATAATCATAATGGACGAAAAAAAATTAACATTCAATGTAAATATTAATTAAATATTACGTGAGATTAAGAAAACGTTGTCTAATTATGTACGGAATGCATGGACATACTAGCGTGGACGCACGATGATGGTCCCCTTCACACTTTAGGCAAAATTATCTATTTCACTCATTCTAATCGCTTATTTGTTTAACAAGTATAGCCAAAAAGTGAACTGAATTCAAAATTTATTTATAATTGATATCGCGTTAAATTCCGACTGACAGCCGTCACTAAATCCTTTTTATAACTGACCAGTTTTTTTTTACGCCGGGAAATGCATTTACAAACTAACTCATTTGAATATCAAATTAACGTAACGCCACACTTTATGTAATTTTAAGTAAATTTTATTTCTTAACCAAGAATTCTTATCAAAGTTTTATAATGTTATAAAACTACAAATTATATCAGCATAAATAATATTGTAGCCCATTGTAACCAAAGTTATTTGAAAATAGAACAAAAAAATTTTCATTCGAATAACGCCACAGATAAGTGAAAATATTACGTCGTTAACGTAAAAATGAATTTGTCCATTCTTAATCCAATGCCAACATCGTAAAGAACCTCGGCATGAAATAACCATTTCGGTCATAAAAAGGCTGAACAGACCGCGAACTGGTTTGTGATAAAAAAAAATAAAAACGTCATTTGCATCTGACGTTTGCCTCTTCCCGCCTACAGGGAGCGGCACGCGGTGATTGGACACGCTCCGTCCAATAGATTCGGAGGCGATTCGAAATTTGAATTCAAATTATTTGAAAGGCGGCGCGTTTTTGTATGGAATCTGTGCATTGACGCATAACATTAAATATTATTTCTATGAAATATTGAGATATTTTTATAAAGTTGAATTCTTTTATACTTTATTATAATAAATTTTAGTTAATATTACACAACATTTTAGTGTGAAATAATAGTTGTATAAAATGAAGTAATATTATTTTTGTATAATAAAGGTGTTAATACACTTTTGTTTTAAAAAGTACTTTAATAAATTTGCGTAACATTATGTACGTATGGAAGGTAAAGTTGATTTATTCGACTTTTACTACAATTTTAGTCTTAAAACAAGACTGTTAATTATTTAATAACGTTTAAAACTATCGTGCCCTTTTTTTCTTAAGATGCAGGATTAGAATTAAAACTTTTTTTTTTTTACAAACTCTGTTTAGGGTTGTCCTTGGGTACGAAAGAGACTCGTACTTAGCCCAATAAAATAAAGACGGGCTTAATAAATAAATAAGCCCTCATCAACATCTAATGGCCGTAACGAGAAATCTGTTCTTACCGAATATCTACTAACTTTTAAAAGTTTTTGGTCTTTAAAGTAGTTTAACTACATCTTTGCCAAATGTTATCTATTTTTTTCAACCCACGGTTTTCGTGATATATACATATACGATCTTTGCATTTTACGTGAATACAATCTTCCTAAGACAAAAATCACCTGAGTGGGCTCGCGGAGTTTTCGTAGTTTGAAGATCATAGGACCGTTATTTACTGTGGCAGACCCACATTTAAAGATTAGTGACAACGGTACACAAAGGTCGTTTTATATTAGGATAGGCGCAAAATTGCGTGTCATATATAATTCAGATGTGACTAGCTTATTTTCGGGGTTCGAGGTGGTTACACAAAGGCTTAAAAGGGCTTGTTTAAATGTTAATACATGCTTGCCCCTTTTGAATTGGACTACGTACATATGTAAATGACTGCTTACTACAGTGTTCTCGACATTTAATATTAACAGAGTTATTTATACCTACGTATGTATTAACAAAATTGAAATATCTGTGTATGATAATCCAGTACTCAGCACTTTAAAACAAATTATTTATGACTTGAGTAATGTTTGAAAAGATTTCTACAATATCGATAGGATTTTTTTTTCTGGAGTATATTTAAAAATTTAAGCGATTTTACTGTTCTAAAAGATGCGGTATATATAAAAATAGCTATATATATTAGTGAATCTCTATTTTTCTTGGTCACGGCATCAGGTGTGTACAGCTGGACCAATTTCGTTAATTCTTTTTTTGTTGTGTTTGCTATTGTCAGGAGAAGGTTCTTATGAATGAAAAAAGTAAGAAAATTGCAGAGAAAATCACAAAATTTAAGAATACTTAACCACCATATTAATTTGTTAAGAACGGGGGCGGTAACGGGAATAATATTATTTACTAAAGTACTGGAATCAAGTTTAGGTTTGATTAATGGAATTAATTATTCAACTCAGTATTTCGATAATGGTTGCAATTTGACATTTGGTTTCTCTGGTTTTATCTCGCCAGTCAAAACCAGGTTGACCATATAGGTACCAACTTCATAATGCAAATAAAGGTGTCCCTAGCAGAAGTTTTATTAGAGTGGTAAAACTTTACAATAATACCCTTTATGAATAATATAGTTATAACGCAATTGAGCGGATAAAATTAACATAATATGTTTATCGTACCAATGCAGTGATAAATATTGAAAAGTTCCATCCATCGAAACGGCTGCGACTGCCAATACTATCTGAACGAAGGTAAATGGGTTAATGGACTGTTAAATTAAATTCTGTATGAATTCGCGCTCAAATGAGTGCAGATTATAATTATTTATTGTTTATGAAAGCACGGTTGAGCGCTTTATAAACTGTTGTGCTATTTCGAATTACCGAAGTAATTTTAAAAATTAATGTTCATATACTTAAAGCGGATTATAGAACATATATTTTTATTATACAACATTTAACTAATTAAAGTGTTGTTTAGTAAATATGTATGTATACAAAAGGGCTTGTAAGAGTCTACTTGAATAAAATATCATTTGAATTTCCATTTTGAAATTCGTTTATATCGTCAGGACAGAGTGTCGTGCAATTTTAGATTTTCCTAATTATTTCAGTTTCATAACGGTCGTTTCGTTTGATTCGTGATATAATCGTGTAAATTTTAATGCGTATTAGTGAGATGTCACCTTAAGGGTCGCGGGATCTGTCATTTGCAGGGATTAACACCCCACGTCGTCGCACCCGTCAATCAACAGATTTATGGTAATTTTCTATTGTTACTATAATAGACATTCTACATAACACTCCCAAAAACATAAGAGGGAACCAGCTAGTATTTAAAATTGTTATCGCTCTTGACCATGGTTTTTTGACTGAAACTATGAAATATTTAACGGTTGCCAAGATATATATATGGTTTTCAGAAGCGCTCGAGAATTGCATAAAATCCCCTCTCGGCCTCCGCTTTTGGCGATTATGGTGAACAATACCAACTATTTTATATAAGAAACTGTTACATTTGGTACAATTGAGTCAAGGCCCTAATTCCTGTGCTAGTTAAAAAACTGTCATACAGGAAAAAGTGCATTCCACTTGATTAATATACAAAATATAAGTATGTTGTGTACAAATTATGTATAAAGAATACAAATATCAAGTATTTAATTAACAACAAACAACTTAAACAAAAG
The DNA here is from genome assembly GCA_024363005.1 of Charaxes varanes. NCBI lineage: Eukaryota > Metazoa > Arthropoda > Insecta > Lepidoptera > Nymphalidae > Charaxes > Charaxes varanes. The sequence continues at coordinate 3,909,033 of JANCMC010007202.1, read as the reverse complement.
AAAAACACTATCTCGTTTTAACAACTTCGTTGGTTTGCTAACTTATTCACTATGTTATTTAAACGTACGAGACTGTTGTAATGCAATAAATGTATGAGAAATCACTGCTATGATTAAATCACAAATAAAAGTAATTAAAATTAACATTAATTTCGTAAATATAATATACGTAGTTTATGATGATCATTTCTACCGAAGATTATTTCTCTTTTCTCAATTACAAACAAAATATATAAATCTACAAGTTAGCTTGAAATTAAAGTTTCAAAGTTCTTGTTGTAATTAAATTTTTCTTTTATCCTGTTACAGTAAATAAAGATTATCAAATCTTTCGTTGGTAATAAATTGCTAAATAAGTAAAAGAAATGTCGCCCATTTTTTCCAAATTTTATAATATATTTTCACGTTAAATGCAGGTTACTTCGGGATAATATTTGCCAGTAATAATCTTAAATCTCTTTAATTCACCCAATGTAAGACTTCGTTAGCCTTTAAAGCTTCAAGCGTCTTTTCACTTAATTTAACGAGCTTTCTGAAAGACAGCACATTGATGTAATGATTTATTTGGCAAGTTTATTTGGTTGATCAACAGTGTAGTTAATATGATGTAGAGTAAGTATTCTAAATACTTACTCAACATTATGATATAGATGATATGTGGGTGACTTCAAGCCCATCTGTGCCATACATTGATGTAATGATTTATTTGGCAAGTTTATTTGGTTGATCAACAGTGTAGTTAATATGATGTAGAGTAAGTATTATAAATACTTACTCTTAGGAAGGCATGTAAAACAATGGTACCCAATTAATGTTACTGAGTGATATTAGTTGTGAGATTTTAATGGGTGTGGGTCTTCCGGGGATGTCTGCAGATGGCAGGCAGTCATCATAACTCGGCCCACAGCCACATTCTTCTGCAATATAAGCGGACCCTGGTAGTAGACCAACATAACGCTACAGAAGATTAAGTAGTATTAAACATTCTCAATGCAACATTTTATTTTGCAGCAATCGAAAGCATAATTATCGAAAAGTACAATATAACTGAAGAAGACTTCCGCGTAATGGAGACAGTGGTACTAAAGTCAGAGCCGCATAAAGCGGGCCAGCAGTGGAAATTCACCGGCGCGTTCTATTATGCCACTACGGTACTCACTACGATTGGTAAGTGCTCTAACTACTCTATTTTTTCACTGTTCTTACATATATAAGAATCTTATATAAACAAGAATTATTTGATGAAGAAGAATAAGAAAAGGGGTGAATAAAATGTGTCATCAACGATGATGATGAAATTGCAATGAGTATTTTCAATTAATTTATGTTTGACGTTGTAACGCCTTATACATAGATGAACCTGCAACCGGTTTCACGCACTAAAAAGTGTCACGTTCCGCCTAGCGTGGAAGCGAGAGCTTCCGGCGTTGTCACGTAAAATTATTGTAAACCGACTTTATAGTCACCCAATCATTTGTTTTTTATATAAATTTATAATCATTATTCATATTTTCCCTTTGTAGGCTATGGGCACTCGACTCCAGCGACTATAGGTGGGAAACTCTTCACGATGTTCTACGCTATCGTCGGTATTCCTTTGGGGCTAATTATGTTCCAGAGTATTGGTGAAAGGGTTAATCGTTTGAGCAGGTACTCTTGTAATTAATTTGTAAATCTAAATAGTATTAGTGGAGTACCGTTAGACTTTAATCTAGGAATCCTAGGACAGTAAATGAGAGAAAGACAAATTCTTGTATAGAATTCCATGGATTCATTGTGCCGGTACTGGCTCCATTGAGTTGCAGAGGAAGAAACCATAGCAGTTCCCAGGACTGGTGATCCAGGTGTAGGTTAAAGAATTAATCTAAACTTTTTTAAACGTATTTTTAACAATACATAATAGAACCTTGAAAAAAGAATTTTGCTCAATCTTAATTATATAATTAACGATAAAAAGTGTTCTATTTTTTGTTTCTATCTCAAAAATTATTTCTAATCTGAAAAAAGAGAATAAAAATTCCTAAAAGGATATGCTTAGACATCCTTTTAGGAATTTTTTTTCTCTTTTCCGCAACTCCATCTTCATTATTTATAGTGATACTGAAAATAGGCTTCCGCGCCTTAATTCCGGTATGGATATGCGGTTGTTGCAATATACCTATATTCTATACTCTGTAAGATCCTGCAATAAAAGTTCTAAAAAATTTTAAAGCTTGGTAATTATAATTTTGTTGTAATTAATTAATGTATTATTGAATATATAAACATACATAATTGAACTTAAAATTAAATTTTCAATTTTATTGACTTTAAACACTTATATATACGAAAAGTAACTGGCTATAAGAGAACAAGAGAAATAAAATGTGCTCGCACTTCTCTCTCTTTCTATCTTCACTAACTTAAATCACCCTCTCGAATTCCGTTCGCCTCGCCCGATCACACTTTTAGTAACGCTCTTGACACGCATTCACCAGCTGACTCCCGCCAGTCGAGCATGCGTCAAGAAGTTTTACTTCAAAAGTATTTAACTGACAGATAATAATTTAACAAAAAAAACTTTTTTTACAGCGTGATAATAAAGTCTATAAAGCGCGCGATGAACTGCAAGCAGACGAACGCGTCGGAGGTGGACCTCATATGCGTGGTGACCACGCTCTCCTCACTCACCATCGCTGGGGGGGCAGCGGCCTTCTCCAAGTTCGAGGGCTGGAGCTATTTTGATAGTGTTTACTACTGCTTCATCACTTTGACCACTATAGGTGAGTTGGTTTGCTAAATAACATACTGTCTACTATGAATCTTAGTTGATTCTTATAACTAACCATTTTCTCAGCAGAACCTCATTAACTCAATGCTGATAAGAGTGAATTGGTAACCGTAAGGACACCATTCGACCATATAAAATATTGTTATTATTCACTCCTTGCGCAAACATTATCTTTTTTAAATTTTAATTATACTCAACTTCTCCAGTTTTCTTTAAATTATTACAGTCCTTATATTAGTGGTCATATATGTATGATATAATAAAGTAATTTTAGTTTTTTTGTATTTTTATGACTAAGAACTTCTTGGTTAGGGGCCACCCATAAATGACGTAATACGTTAATGGGAGTATCACCAAAATGTATCACAACGGTAAGGGGGGTTAAACCATTGGTGACATCACATACCAAAATATATATTTTTTTGTTTTATTTAACATAACATAAAATAATTGTGGTTTTCCTGATCATGTGATGTCACGTCAAGTGATTTGTTAACAAAACAGTGACAAGGACGGGGGGAGGAGTTAAAAAGTCGTAAAATTCGTGTGTGTGTCTGTGACAGAATTAATGCATGACCCCTTAGTTAAATCTGGAAAGGTTAATTTTACGACTTTAAGGACGTATTTATTTCGAAGGTGTCAATAGATTTATATTATGCTCGCAGGTTTTGGAGACATGGTGGCCCTCCAGAAGGACAACGCGCTGAACCGCAAGCCCTCGTACGTGATGTTCGCACTGATCTTCATCCTGTTCGGGCTGGCCATAGTGGCGGCTTGCCTCAACCTGCTGGTGCTGCGTTTCGTGACCATGAACACCGAGGACGAGAAGAGGGACCAGCAGCAAGCCGAGCAGGTACCGTGAATAGGAGCTTCGGTACCTCAAACGTAGAAGGGATGTACTGAAAACCGTCCCAGTACCCCATTCTACCCTAACTCCATTGGTGTAAATAATAATAATAATAAACATATAGGATTATATGACACACGGACGTCTGTTCCTAAGTTAGACAACTTAGTGCCCATGCTATAGGTAACAGACACCTGTAAAACACAAATATTTTATTTTTGTAAATATATAAATACATACATATGGATAATATGCCCAGACTCGAGGCGGGAATCGAACCCACGACCCCCGGAGCAGAAGGCAGTGTCACTGCCCACTGCGTCAACGGGTCAGCCTGAGCCAGAAAGGCCAGCCAGCAAGTGTTTAATAAGACCTATTGTCAATTAAGAAATACAATTTCCACCTCATCACACCTGATATACGGACAATCAGTAGACCTTAATACAAATAATATTTTCTGTAAATATGTACTATACTTACTTTAGCGACTCCCGAAGCGACGACGCCTACACCAACTTCCGAGACCAGCTTGACGGATACTCTAGCTTTGGGGTTTGCGCACTTAAGGTCATAGATCAGCTCGGCCAAATCTTCGATGGAGTAGATGTCGTGGTGCGGGGGCGGAGAGATGAGCCCCACTCCCGGTACGGAGCATCTTGTTCGGGCGATTTCCTCTGTTACTTTGTATCCTGGGGAAAGAGATACGGTACAAGTGAGAAAAAAAAGTTAGGTCAGCGCATGGCAAAGATCACATATTACGACGGAAAGTAAAGGGTTGAGTGCGCCTTGCCGGAATATGCCGGAATATCTAATCACTCATGACTAAAAGGATTTTTCACAATTCAATAGTTACGTTTCAATTCACAGTTCAATTCACGTTTATAAATATAACAGGTTCCTATAGATATAGACATAAATTAGCAATTGGAATAAGCTTTAACCTAATTATCTAATATTCTAGGTAAAAAACCAGATTGACAGATGTAAAGACACGTATTCTTTAACTCGCTTTTAACAAGGCAATGTTACAGAAGACAAACCAACTGTTTGGAAGATTATTTCGTAAATTACCCCAGTCGAATTTGAAAGTAAAAAATAAATACATAATATAATTTTGGTTATTTTTGGTTTTTACATATTCACCTGGCAATTCACCGCCCTCGCCGGGTTTGGCACCCTGCGCCATTTTGATCTGTAGATCGTCTGCGTGTGCGAGATAAGATGCGGTCACCCCAAACCGTCCTGACGCCACTTGCTTTATGGCTGATCTTTTATTGAATTCTGGATCCTAAAGAATACAACAATGTGTGAAGAAATTATTGTAATGTAAATGAGAAATTGTAATTCAATTTGAAAACATATGCTAATATAACTTATTTTGGTAATTAATTAATTAAATAATTGATAAACCCAATAGATACGGCGCGACGATACCTTTGCGGGGAAGTTGTGGAATAGATTGGTCCAGGAAAGAGGAAGATTGATCAAGAAAGGAGAGGCCTTAGCCTAGCAGTGGGATATAATTAATTACTAATTTAAAAAAAAATGAATGAATAGGTCGTAGCTTAACCAGTGACCCGCATTTAAGTCGATCGCTATGTTAAGTAGCTCTTACCGTGGCCGAGTAATAGATTGTTGACCGATTTTAATAATGATTTTCAAATATCCGACCCCCTCCGTGTTTCGGAAGGATGGCAATCGGTCATCTTAACTCGCCCCGCAGCCAAATCCTCTGCAATCTAAGCGGACCCTGGTACTTAACCGGGAAAACGCTAGGAAGTAGACTTTACATTATTATTATCAATATTTAATCTCACATATTCTCATATTCTAACGTTTCCTACGAAGTAAACTTTCTTCTATTAAAAAACGATAATAGAAAGCAATTTGGGAAAAATTCCTCAGACATATTAGATTTAAAATCTCCATCGATGCAGTCCTCAGTGGAGTCTCCAATAGCAGTTCATTGCAGGAAACTTATTCAATTTGACTGAGGAGACAACTGTTCCTCGGTATAAAATGCATTGTTCCGCTCATCTCTATGTCTTTCTAGGTTGTTGGTTTTCATTTTTTACTTTCAACTTTTAATTTAGTGTATTAGTATTCTTAAAAGTTTTGCTTCGCGTTAATTTTGTCCATTAAGAAAGTTTTTAAAATTATCTACATTACTATTATTATGTATCTATACTTATATAATATTATGTAACAAATCGATACCTCCCACGTAAATTGTTGCAACCCCAAACTTCAAGCTTTACAGTAGAGCGTTCACCAACTAAATTGTAATATAAGAGTCACTTTTTAATATATTATTGCTTACAATCATATAATCGTCATTATATAAGTTATAATTTTATACCCAAAGTGTTATATAATGACAATTTTATTTAAATTTACCTGTTTTTAACGCTCTACAGTGATGTTAGAAATTTGGGGTTACAATAATTTACGTGGGAGCTATTGAAATGTTGTACCAAATGATTAAGTAACAAATAATCACAAACAAAACATTTCATTGCCGATTTCTTCCTTCTTCTTTTTGTTAATTAATTGTAATTGATTAATTTTTGATGTTATTAATAAAAAGATTGATAGTTTTCGGTGGTGGGGGTTCGGGGATGACGTCAGACGGCTTTCGGTCGCCTTAACTCGCCCCTCAGACACATCCTTTGCAATTTAAGCGGAACCAGGTACTTAACCGGAATAACGCTAGGAAGGAAAGAAACAAGCCTAAATTGAATAATACGTGATGTCACAAGGGAGACGGGATTTCGAAAATGTGACAATATAAGAGTCAGTGTTATGACTAAACTGGCGGACGCGACAGACGTTGTCCTGCCCTAACGTTGGCTTACTTTAACTATTGAAATTGAACATAAGACACAGCGCCATCTATTGGTCGCTTACCCTACCGACTCCGCAGTCGCCCGGTGGCCCTTGTGTGATTTAAAAATGCTCCAGCATTTTAGATCCCTCATATCTTCAACTGATTAACTAACGACCTCTTCCATAATAATGAATTTTAGTAACTTATACTGTATAATATCTAATCTTAAAGAAAATTGGCATTTCTACTGACGTCATTCGCTTAAATAAATAAAAAGAGAAATAGACACGAATAAAAAATTCATTTAATTATACATATTAAACAAATTCAAATTCAAAAATTGTACATAAGGTGGCTTAAGCTGTAAATATATAGATAATAGCCAATTGAAATGTCACCTATCACGAAATCCTTAAAACGGCTGGACGTGCGAAGGCGAAATTTGGCAGTTTAAAGTTAGTAGACATCTAAGAGCGGATGTTTCCTAGGGACAGATTAAGAAGGTTTAAGAGCTGTCGCAAGTTTAATTTCACGCGGACGAAGTCGCGGGAAACAGCTAGTGTTATATAAACTTAACAAATAAAACCTTAACCTACAGAATAAGCCGTCATTCGTTAAAAAAGCGTTGCGTTAAATCTCGGCTTTGGCGCTTTTTCAACGTCGTCGCGCATCGGTACGAAAATGTAACGTGTATGCCGGTCGCAGCCAGAGCAACTTAACTTAGCGATCGACTCAAATGCCGACCACTGATTAGGCCACGACCTCCTCCTTTCATTTACTTCATTTCTCTGAAGTAATATGAAAATATTTCTTCAGAGTAACATTTATAAAAAAAATAAGCTATTTAAAAATAAGTTTAGTAGCTCTTATTTTGATCACGTCATCTTTCTCATCTGGTACCTGCCCACTTGACATAGTAACAACTACACAACTCGCAAGTATTCCGGTACTAATAGGTACATGATACACTACTCAGAACTTAAAGTTTCATCCTTTAGAAAGTAAGTAATGTCTTACAGCACCAGGATCTCTATCTATCTATCAGTGAGGTATTGAGGCTAGCTATCTATCTATCTTTACATAAAAATCAATCATTGTTCGTTAGTCTTACTAATACTCAGAAACTTCTCAATCATTTTATTTTATTCACCTTGTTTCCGGGAGGGTTTCAAAAAAAGAAAGATAGGAAAAGTTAAAAGTTTTTAAAAAATACAAACAATGGAGATTTGGTCGCTACTTCAAAATATTTCAAATACGTGACTTTCAAACTAGATAGTCAAAAAATTGGAAAATTATTATTTCATAAACAGATAAGCGTAAGTTTATTATGCTTTGTTTCGTATAACAAAATGTAGATATTTATTGCATAATTAATGTATCAACATAATAACTTATTAATAATGTTAAATATTAAAATAAGTATGAATAACCAAAATCGTCATAATAAAAAAAAACTAATTCTAATTTAAACTAAAAAAAAATATTACATAACAAATAATAAATATTAAAACAAATAATCATCATATAACATTTCATAAAACATTCGTCCAGTGTCACGTTGGAAAAGAAATAAAGGTTATTTCTTAATTGGCTAATAGCAGACGAGCTAAGGAATGAAAGGTGGGAGCGAAGGTCGATATGCTCAACCACCGCAAAGGAAGATCTTCGTGTCCGGGCTTGTTGGAGTTTCTCGGGGCGGACGCGCCTCGCCCACAGTTGTTCGTCGGAATGTCTATATGTAATCGTAAGTAGAAACTTCGCTAGCGTGAGTTAGTTTGTATGTACATTTTCAGTGTTTGTACTGCGGTCGCCGTCATCCGTACAGCGCCATCTAGTTCGCTTTGGTGTAACCTTTTCCACTCGACATCATTGCCATCTCATTATGCAGCGCCGGCTACAAGTGAATCAATTTCCTCTTTCTGTTTTTCTCTTTTCTCTGTTCATTCCAAACAAAGATTTGAATTAAGCCCGTTAATGTTAATACGTTATGTCCAAATAATCAGATAGCCTAGTCTACTTAGACCGTTAGCTCACCAGGTATTTGAAACAAATTTTAATTGGACACAATAGACTGGGTGATATCTCCCATCTGATTTCATTCCTGTCCATTCTGTGATTTACAATACAATGGGCATATTTGATACAAGTATCTATACTAATATATAAAGTTGAGGAGTTTGTTGGTGTGTTCACTTGAGCGCGCTAATCTCAGAAACTGTTATTCCGATTTGAAAAAATCTTTCAGCCTATTTATCGAGGAAGGCTATAGGCTATACATAATCAAGCTAAAATTGAATCTATTTTTTTTTACTTAATTTTACGCGGACGAAGCCGCGGGCACAGCTAGTTTCTTAATAAGAGTTATTAATAAAGTATATTTTTAGTTCATTTAGAGCAATGATGTGTTAAGACCAGTTTACAAAGACCAGTTTTGTAGGAAATGATTATAACATCTCTAACTCGGATGCTGCGGTATCTTTAATTAATTTAGACGTTTTGAGATAGTAACATTTCGTGAGAATCAGTCCCATTAATCTAATGTCAGTAAATAGAAAACGTCATGATGGAGAGCATTTATCAATATCAGAAGGATATATAGTGTCCGCCACCCCTAACATAAAGAACGCTATATGTAAACGTTACTGGTAAATAATAATTCATGTTCCCGTTCAACCAATATGTACTTATCTGTCGCAATAAAACGTTATTTGTATATGATTTTACAACGAAAAATTTGCAAAGATATAAATCAATAAAAATCTACTCTATATAAAACATTATTTTTGTAGTTCTATTTTAATGACGTGTGTAAAAACTTCACTTGCGTGAGTTAGATTTTGTATGCTACTTGTATGCTACGCGATTACGTTCGTACCCCGACAGTTGACATATCCGTACAGCGCCATCTAGTATAGTACTGGTGTATCTTTCCACTCGACATGATCGCCATCTCGTTATGTAGCGGTGGGTATATTATAATTAAATTATGTATTTAAAGATTATATTAATATTATCCGAAATACTGTTTTGGAAATCATTTAATTTTGTTGTGTAAATTTCGAGTTGAATATTAACTTGGAAATGAAACATTGATAGCCATACTGTAACGTCGAAACGTTAAATTTCCCGCATACAGACAGCAAATAAAGTAAAAGAAACAATAGTAACGAAAGAATTTAATATCCTCGGCGGCGCGCGGTGAGCCTGTAGTAATTTGTTTCCATTCCGAGCCAATGGCGTTTGAGGGTACGCAAGTACTGGGAGCAAAAAAAATGGATCTGGAATTCCTCTCTGGCCTTTTTCACCACCATCCCCGCTGGAAAACATTTGAGTTATGAATTTTGTTTCTTTAACGCTCTTTAAATTGGTTGTGAATCTAACATAATGAGACATAGAAAAGCCCAAAAACTCAATTGAAACGACTATCAGGTTATGTAATTCTAGCTCGTTTGCCCCTTGTTATATAAAAAAAAATACAAATAGTTTTAGATTACTTGGATGTACGGAATGCCGAAGCGCTTCTTAGATAATCATTAAATCATCAACACTGTGTTTGCTTATAGAAATGCTTTTAACCTTTCACTTTAATTTGTTTAATAAGTTGCGGTCAATATCGAAGTCACGGTGTCCATCAGATCGATTTGGGAGAAAGCGAAGTGTTCTGCGTTCGATCGAAATAGAAAGGCGAAGCAAGAAAAATTCGTCGCTACCGTTCTCAGTTGTTCGGACACATCTAGAGGCGCGAAATGTGAATCTAAAAAGTACAGTCGCATATAAAAGATCACATTTAAATATTTATGTCATAATAACACCAAGTGATAGTGTATTGAGTGCACAAAAAGGAAATAATAAAATTAATAGTTTAATATAATTAATTGTAGCAATAGTTGAGTGATTAAAAATTAGTAGACATATTGGTAAAGACAGAAAATGTAACACTATCTTTTAATAGATTAGTCGCGAAACTATACTAAACATTTGAGTATGAATGTGGGTGTTGTATTAGATATGACTTGATAAAATTAAAAAAAAAAACCGAGCGTGAAATGATTTATGATATAACGTAAGTACTTATATTTATTTACCTAGAATTTATTCCAACAATGCTACTTGGATGTTACTTTAAAACCGCTTCATAAAGAACTTTTAAAGTAAATAAGTACTAGTACCAATCATCTATACCATATTAACAATAGGTGCTAGCAGGGCCGGTCTTACGATAGGGCGAACGGAGCGGCCGCTCCAAGTGCCGAGCCACAAGGGGCACCTCTTCTTCTTCATCGGCTGGCCCGTTGGCGCAGTGGGCTGTGACCCTGCCTTCTGCTCCGGGGGTCGTGGGTTCGATTCCCACCTCGAGTCTGAATCTAAACCATGCAGGGCGCCAGCCTAACGCATACAATAAATTCATTCAAATTGTTCCAGCCGTTTAGGAGGAGTTCATTGACATACAGTAGTATTATATGCAGTGTGTGGGTGACTATTTTAACCCCATATGCGTCATGCAAAAGTGTATCACGTTTTTTAGATTTTTTTAAAATAAGTCAGAAATGCAACTTCAACGATTTATTTTAAAAAAAAGTATCAATTTAAATTTATTTTTTTCTTTTGATTTATTCAAACGATTAAACACGGGTTATTTGTCAATATTAAAACAATAATTATCTGTTCAAATTTTAAAATGCGTGACGAAAAACGATCTTATTTCAATATTTTCTTAATTTTTTTTCCATAAAAATGACTTAAAAACGATAAAAAACGTTATGAAATTTTTCTTGCAGTTTTAATTTTAAAACATGACCGTGTTCTTAGCTTTCCAAAAACGTATAAAAATTAGGAAGTTATTTCAAAGCCACAAAAAAAAATTCTACAAAGGTAGCAGGTGGAAATTCTTATTCGAAAACTAACGTATTCGGTAAGGTCGCTTTTTAAAATTCCCGCAAAAATCATTAAAAGCAATTCCCAATGCTAATAAAACAAAAAACACTAATTTAATTAGTAGCAGAAACTGTTATGATTAAGACATTCTGTAATTTATCCTATAGATTTTTTTTTATAAGTAAAAAAATACTGATCTAACCTGTAGCGGTATATCCGGATCTAGCTCAAATGATTCCACCTTTTCAGACCATGGTAAAAACTTCTTTGTTTCAGGGTCTATGAAGAAACCAAAGACGTTCGCGGTCGGCGGGAACTTGATCTGTTTAAACTCATTGCAGAACCACTTGCTGAACTCGTTACGCCAATCGACGAGCTGATCTTGGAAGAGACCAGACCCGATAACAAGGACTAAATCGCAAGCAGATGCTGCTATGCAATAAGTACGAAAATTGAAAAAAATATTAAACTGCGGTATAATTCAGAAACGATGAAAATGTAATAAAGCCATTGGCTGAATAGCGACGAATGTATACGCTGACTAAACTGCCGGCAGTTGGCATTTCGCTGAGCCGCGTGTTTTGACGCAATTCTCACTTAGATGAATGCTCGACTGAACGCTCACTTGATGTGAATTTATGAAATTCCCTTACATTAACTAATCAACATTGAGGAAATTTAATAATTTCTATTGTATGTAACTAATTTTGAAATATTTCCCTGTTATTTCAAATAATTCTCAGTCTAAGGCAGTGCAGTACTTATCTCATCTCCTTTACCGTTACCAATTGTATAACATTCTGCCCATAAAACATTCTTCTTCTTTGTGAATTATACATTTAAAAAATGATTAATTTGTCAATTGTCAAGTTGTCTTTTTTGAAGTAATAATTAATTGTCTTTTTATTTTTGAGAAAAAAAAAATAAACCATAGTATACAGAGTGCTATAAAGGACTAGGTACAGTCGACCAAGAAAGTGTTTTACCATTTTGAACGACAGTTCCAACAAAAAAAGTTTTGCTAAGGGTTATTATTAGAAATTAACGTAACGTAACAAGCAAAAATAAGTCTTTTAATTAATTGAGGTGCTAGCGACATTCGACCTTAGCATGGCAAACCAATTTCTAGGTCGAGGATACAAAAGGTTACACAGCGCATTTTTTTAATTAATTAAACAGTAGTGGTTTATACTTTTTTAGGATCTTTTGAGGATTTACCGTAAAATGACATTGTAATATTTAACATAGAACTTTAACATAGAGTAAACATACGAACTTAAATAAAAATTATTATTATTAATAATAATAAATAATTTTTCCTACTAATATTATAAATGTGAAGGGGGATGGGGAAAGGGGAGGGGAAAGGAGAGGAAAGGGAAAAGAGGGAAAGGGGAAGGGGTAGTGGTAAAGTAATAAATAAAATAAACAATAAATAAATGTAGTCAATAATAACCGAACGTTCGGACAGGACAACGTCCGCCGGATTCGCTGGTATACGCATATAAATATACAAACTACTAAAACTACATACTTACATATCATAGATACTATATTTAATATATTTTATGTTGAAAAGTTAATTTAATAGTCAATTTCAATAATACATCTCAGTCAAGTCCTTCGAGGCGTTGCTCGGTGCAAAAACTGCTTCCAAGACTAATTTAAGTTAAGTATCAACCGCAAGTTCGAATTGCCTAATTGGGAATCAGGCTATAAACCGACTCGTAAAACCGCAATCCTTAAGAGAACGCCCAAAGTTTAAATAAGAAAAATTTATATACCACGTAAAATAAAGAAGGCAATAGCATTAAAGCGAAAATAATGGAAAGTTTTAAATATTATAAAGATTGTCCTACCCGAATGTTAATAAAAATAGAAATTGCCTGATGCCTTATGGAATCATTAATTTAAAAAAAAAATGGCCAAAGGCGTGTCAAGACATGCTTTTGCCCATTTATAGAAGGGTTCCGTATCGGATACGCTATAAACGTATTTGTTATATAACTTCAAAAGTTGTTGTCCAATTTCATCCGGAATATATATCCTAATGAGTTTTTAGTATGTTCTATCTACATGGAAAATTTCAAGTCTCTACGTCTAATAGTTTAGAAATGCTAGGAGGGGGGGGACCACCTTATGGGCGGAGAGACAAACATAATTATAATTCAGATAAAGTCTTTTTCCCTTAGGGGCACTCAGAATCCATCTAGGACAGAAGTCATCAAGGACATATGTCTAATATTCCCTTTTTCCCTCCTACTAAGCTTAAATTAAAAGCTTGTGTCAGCAGTGCGTGCAACAACAACTCATCGGTGTGGACGTTTGAGCCGAACCGCGTAAAATTAGGTAAAAAAATAAATTTAATTTTAGCGTGATGATATATAGTGTATAGCCATCCTCAATTAATGGGCTATCTAAAACTGAAAGAATTTTTGAAATCCGACCATAAGAACCTGAGATTAGCGCATTCAAGCAAATAAAGAAACAGACAAACTCTTCAATTTTATATATTAAGAATATAGATGACATATCTAGAAATTAAGTTAAATTACTATCTAAAGCACAAATCTGTAGGCGTGATAGTTTTTCAGTAACGTGTACCACAAACCTGCTCAGGTTGTGGGATAGTGTTAATTAATTAATGAATAAAACTCCGTAAATAATAATTGTTTCTTAATTACCCGGCAGACGTTGCCTTGCCCGAATTTTGGCTCGTTTGCTATTAGCCAATTAACCAATCGCACGTCAGTTAAAAGGTCTAGTACGAACGTCATCTATTTGAATTGTTACGAAGCATGGGTCAAATGTGCATTTATTTCAATTTTTTTCAAAGTTTTCCTTTATTTATTTGCTTTTAAAACTTCTCTTAAATAAAGCGAATAAACCAAAACAAACAGAACTCAAATCGGTTCAGTAGTTTTCAAGTTTTTCCGACCTTTCCGAATATCTTTCAGAATATTTGACGATTCAATAGAACTTGTAAAAATCTACTTGAATAAAACATCGTTTGATTTCATTTGATTATAGCGAGACTAACGAACAGCGATTTATTGTTATATACAAAGATTATTTCACTTAACTGACTTCTTTTTTGTCTTATTTTTGTTTTATTTCCGTATATGATAGTTACTTATACATTAAAAATATTATCATATATTTGACTGGCCCGTTGGCGCAGTGGGCAGTAACCCTGCCTTCTGCTCCGGGGTCGTGGGTTCGATTGCCGTCTCGAATCTGGGTGTATTATCCATATGTATGTATGTATATATTTACAAAAAAAAATATTTGTGTATAACAGGCGTCTGTTAGCTATAACACAGGCATTAAGTTGTCTACCTCAGGAATAGACGTCCGTGTGTTATATAGTCCTATATATTTATTTATTTATTTATATATTACACTACTATTATATCCAATAGGGTTGTTTTCAAGTTTTGTTAATATTTGTGGTAACCTATAAACTATTTAACGCAGGGGTTGGCAACCTTTTGAGTCACAAAAGTCAAAAATAATTTACAAAATTTCCAAGTTTTTACACAGCTACACAATTTTTCCTTGCCAAGAATTCATAGAACCCGCATGAATAAGTGTTTGGATAAAAAAGCTAATCTATTCGTATGAAAAATGTCTACACAATGTTTTTCTTTAAAGCAAATTCGAAAATACATATTATATGGTATCATTAAGTGATCTCATATTTGCATATGGAACTCAAGAGCTACAGGTTTATATCCAAAGACCTACATGTGTCACTGACCTTTGTTCTAACAGGCTTAACTATTCTAACAGGTATCTGCACGAACGGAGAGCATAGTAATTGAAGGCATGACGTCTGATGGAGAATTAGTGCCACTGTTAATAGCGGCTCAGGGGTCCTCGGTGGGAAGCAATACGGCACTTGCACTGGATGTGGAGAAGAATCCAATCAACAGTCACGCCGACTTGGGCGTAACGTGTCATGTAGAGCCAATGGAGATGGTGTATGTAGAGGTAATAATTTAACTTGAAGAAAATCAAGGTTAAGTTTTATTTTAAGTAAGTAATTGGTGATTTCGTCCAAGTATGCGGAAAGATTAATCACTTGACTTATTAAGGTGGGTTTAGGCCAACGAACATAGAGCATTCTTACTCAATCTTTTAGAGTAAAAGAAAACTCGTTCTTAGTGTTTACACTAAAATATCAACGAGTGTAAAACTAGAATAAGAATTAGAACCTTTGTGAACACAGACAGAAATAATGCTGTATGTCTGCTTAAACTTTAAACTAATAGATTTTAATAAAGTAGAGGTACAATGAGCATTCGCTCGTCTGCTATAAATCGGCCTTTACAAGTCATTTTACACTAATCAATATTCCAGGTGTTCTATGTAAACCCTTATTCGCACGAGAGTTAAAAAAGCGCTTTTTTCGCGTCGTCGATACAAAAATATAGCGTATACGTATGTATGTAAACACGTATACATATGTTGAAAACAAAACCTTGCTCGATAAAAATGCGTTGCGTTATAAAATCACTGTCGTGTGAACACAAACCGGAAAGTTCATATTTGAATACTAATTTAACGCTCAGTAAAAAAGCTATCGTGCGAATTAGGGCTAACGTTTATAGCTATAGCTATTTTGAATTTAATAATTTTATAACTCTTTACCAATCCTATTTTCAGCATGCGTTCACTGAGCTGATAAATTTCTTCCAAACCCATTCAATGACTTCGGAAGAATTAGCCGAGGAGCTCTCTGCTGCTGCGGAGCAAGTGAGTGCAATGAGCAAATCTGTGTTGGCACACGCAATTAGTCGCCGAAAAATATTTCACCTTAACGTCGATTTAAAAGGTCCTGCGATTATCTTACCTGAACACGGCTGTGTGACAAGGTAATTGAAATTAATATATTATATCTATAAATTTTAAGTAAAAATACCTTTTTAAAAGCTTTTATTTAAATGTATCGCACTAAATACAAAGTACTCGTCAAGACGAATCAAACAAGCCCAAACTCAATGCGGTTACATCGTTTCATAACGAAGTTCCTATGGCCACCTTCCAGCTCCATCATCATAGCAGTTCCATGTCATCATAATATTGGATTGTCATCCGTGTGCAAAATTTAAGCTCTATCGGTTTAAAATATCTGCTCCAAGATTGAGTTGTAAGATTCCACCCCACCTTATAAGATTTAATAATTAAACATATTACTCATTATTACACTTTTTTCTTTTATATTCAATGCAGGCCTGGCCGCGTGATGGTTCTGGATATAAACCGAATAGTGATCAAATCAGACTTGCAACCTTCCAATCTCACACTCGAGGACGCAACGTGTATGGAATTAGAGGAGCGCCTGTACGATCGCTTTCACGCCGAGTGTTCGTTGCAAGTAAGATGCTAATAGTATTTTATTTTCGGTCTTCTCTTTAAGGTCCCCTTTTTACTGTTCCGTAGTCCTACAAGGAAACCTTATAGTTTCTCTCTGTCTGTCTATCCGTCTGTCTGCCCGCAAAGTGGTCCCCCCAGGATTTCCCAACTATTAGATAAAAAGTCATTAGAAAAATTACTTTAAGCGAAATCGAACAATAACTTTTGAAGTTCTTGTCCAATGTGAAATACCTTTATTGCGTATCAGATGTGGAACCCTTCTATATACGCGTGGCTTGATATGCTCTTAGCCGCTTTATTTAGCTAACTAAATAAAGTGGCTAAGAGCATATAAATTCATTGCTACGGTGTTCTAAAACACCGTTGCATATAAAATGGTCTATATTTTAAAAAATACCTCATTTAATACTATAAAATTTGGTTCTTGGTTAGAATTTATAAATTATTATGACTGTCTTACACCTCTTTAGCTAAAGTTATTCTTCTTTTAATATAAATCTACACATATTTTTAGCAGCAGTTAAATATAAAAAATATCGATTGTTTCGTTTCGTAGGTGTTGTTCTGCGAATGGACTGAACCGTGGCGCGAGGCTCGAAAACACGGGGACTCAGAATTACACCTTGTGCCACGCCTCCGAGCACAGTTGGTGTTTTCTACGAGTATAAAAAAGGACTACAAACTATTACCAAGGTCCTTAATTATTCATGTTTGCAAACATTTCTTGCGTCTTATTATATTAATTTATAGTATTGTATTTGTTTATAGTATACATTAATTTATAGTATTTGTTAAGACCTAAGGATTTTATTGTCTCAATTCTTTGACAACTTGCTATCTTGAAAGCGTTGACATCTTATACAAGTAGAAGTACATCAAATAATCACAACCTTAAGATAGTGTAGTTCAAAATATATACCTACATGCTTAGTTCCTTAATAATATTATTAAATTCAATTAACTGTTTTCATTTGTTATGTTGCAATTACGATTATTAACTCAACTTTTATGTATAAGTTAAATTTGTTTTGTACTCAGCTATGCTAGCGAATCTCGTTGCTGCCTTTTTTCTGCAGCTTGGCAAATCTCAGTGGTTTATTTATGCTATTTGTTCACAATTTATTGTAGAATGTGTTGTTAAAATGTTAAGTTAATGTAATTATCATAATGGACTTAAAATAATAGTTTCGCAAAAATACATTATGAGGCTATTTGTATTATACATCCAAATTTGAATTTTTAGGTATAAACTCAACATATCGTTGTCGAGCCTCAAGTTTAACCTCTCGGATCGTATTATTGGTTTTCTCCTCGATTTCGTTGACAATCTCCCCGTCCCTACCCCTAACACTGTCCCGGTCTCATTTATGGACTCCGGGGATTATGTTGAGGCGTTGGAGGATCCCGAGCTGATGGAAGCTCTGGAAATGGACAAAGTGACAGCCGATCCGGGCTATAAAGAACTGGTAAAATTGAGGCAGAAGATCGTAGCCGCTTATTTCAGCCGGAACAAGTAAGTCTAAGCCGTTCTTATAAAAACTAACTAAATAGAATTATAGCGAGCTAAAATATTTACTAATATACTTCACAATATGTCTCATGAAAACATTTGCTACTTTCAAAAGACATTTAAGAAGATAGTTGAAGAGTGTTGTTTAGAATAAGTTATAATTATCTGCTGTCGCTATGTTTATATTTAACTTTGAAGAAAAATGTATAAAATTATCTTAAGTGTTCAATGTTGTTGAGAAAATCAAGTAACTTTAAATCTAAGAGCCCTACCGCACCGAGACGCCATGGCGACATCGCCGGTTACGTATTTAAACAATTCATATTAAAATTTAGGACAGATAACTCGCTTGGCGCCAAATTAGAAGCGTAGCTACGATTACTACTGGCTACTCATTTGTCAACCTCAGATATCCATGGCTACGTAACCGGCGACGTCGCCATGGCGTCTCGGTGATGTAGGAGCCTAACTATTGGCATAAATTGGCTAATTGGGCTATATCGGGTTTGTTTTAGAGCTGTTGAGACTATGGCCGACGGTGAAAGTGCTCATTCACCAGCTGACGAATCATTACCCACTGCAGATTTTAGTGATGAAGATGTTGAAGAATATGCACGGTCCGTTGACCTTCCTGGATTTGATGACAACGTATCACCGAGTAACACTATCGGAACCCTTATGCGATTCATTATTGGTATGTGACAAGCTTATCCAATATAATATTTATGCACACCTTTAATTTAACTGATTAATTTTTAAGTTTAATTAATCTTACTTGTAAGCTATCTCTAAAAACCTTAAAATTTGATAATCATATCAAAAACC
The DNA here is from genome assembly GCA_024363005.1 of Charaxes varanes. Taxonomy (NCBI): domain Eukaryota; kingdom Metazoa; phylum Arthropoda; class Insecta; order Lepidoptera; family Nymphalidae; genus Charaxes; species Charaxes varanes. The sequence goes on along the minus strand of JANCMC010007202.1, from coordinate 3,890,000 downwards.
ATAATCTTCTATCTAGCGTTATTCCAGCCGAGTTCCTGGGTCCGCTTAAATTGCAGAGGATATGGCTGTGCGGCGACTTAAGATGATCAGCCGTCTGACGTCATCCTCGGAGCCCCCACAATCTATACACGACTATATCACTCAGTGACATTAACGGGGACCTACTATTTTTTTTTAATGCGCCTTCCCCTAGCGACATATATAGTCTTAACAATTAATTTTTATGTTGAAAAATTATTCTCGATAAAATGTGTTGTTTAATCATGTATGTAATTTTATTATGAGAGTGGTATAAAAAAACTTTATATTCAATTTTTAACTATTCTTTGCAGCCCTGTATGTGCAGACTCTGGCGTGGACTTTGCTATGGATGAAGATGAGGAATACAATTAATATATTTACAAATTCTGATTTGCTTTGTCATAGATTATATTGAAATTTGATTTTGTGACTAATACCATTATAGAAATAGTAAATAAAATTAAATAGAAGACATGGTTGATCAAAACCTATTAAGTAACAATAACGAAGTATGGTAAATAGAGAAAATAGTTTTTGTAACATTTCATCACTTTATTAATATAAGGAAAAGAATTCAAGTAGGCACTTGTGTTAAGTTGTCCATAAGTCTAATCTTGTAAATAAAAAAAAATCAGAAGCTATTATAAAAAAAATGTCAAACCATGATTGTTTTTTTAAAATATTCATTTGCAATAAATGTAGTTCAATTATATATTTTTTTTCATTACACTACATTAAATTCAAATTATTTGTGTTTTAAATAGAATTTAAAGTAATCTTTTTCTATAAGGTTATTTTAAATTCAAAAATACCTGTTGTTCTATTTAATGCAATGGTAAATGAGACTAGAAAATATAGGTATTGTATGGCGGTGGTTATAAATTTCATATATTGATTTAGTAACAAGATTTTATTATTTCTTTCCATTTTGCTACAATGGTTAGTTAAAGAAATTTATAGTTCAATATATACAATGCACTTAATTAGATAACATGTATTAATCATAGTATAAATCACAATAAAAATAATGATCAGTTTAGATAATGTAATATGTTTTGTATCTACTGACCATACACATAATATAAGAAAAAAAGGGAACACTGGCAGTGAAGGTGAGTGTTAGTGATCACTATAAAGAGCTCCTAAACCTACACCTGGGTCACAAGTCCCGGGCACTGCTATGGTTCCTTCCCCTGCAACGCGATGGACCCGGCACCCTCACGGAATGCAGAGAAATTCGTCTCATAAATGTAAAATTAAATCGGTGTTCGTTAGTCTCGTTAAAACTCATAAACGGCTGGACCGAATTCAATTGTTTCCTTCGCATTATTTCGGGCATTGTTTAAAAAGAAAGAAAGACTGGAAAACTTAAACGAATGTTTCGCAAATACTAAAAAATGCATAATATTTCAGATTGTTTCAAATAGTTTTCTTTATTTTAGTGCTAAATAAGATATTGTACAAATAGCCAATATGCCTACTTTTGCTTTTACTATTTCATATTGTATTTTCTCCATAAGTGATTGTAAATCTTTTGAGAGAATAAATTCTTAAACCGTAGATGATGTTCGTACTAGACCTTTTTAACTGACTTGCCATAAAATATTATTATTTCAAAAAACGTACTGGCAACTTTACGTCTTATGGAAAAGACATACAGTAGATTTGTTAATTGGCTAATAGCAGATGAGCAAAAACTCTAAGCAAGACAGCGTATACAAGATAGCGTCAAGTACCCAATTAGTACGATTCTATTTCCCGCCATGATTAAATCGTTAAGAAGAAACAATGCTGTAAAATGCAACGAGGGTTAAGCGTAGGGCCGGTTAGGGGTTACAAGGGGTCGGAAATGGAGGAAGGGGTTAGTTAGAGCGAGGTGCTGCAGGTGGCGGGGGCGTGCGGAGCTGCGGACTCCGCGCTCACGAGACGACGGCACTCCACCTCCGTTGTCACGCGGAACGCGCAGGTACCGGGGCGAAGCCCTATGCGGTAATAGGGCTCCTAATGCGTAAAAATATTGAAGAAATTTGTTTCTGATTTAAAATCGCATTGGGACAGATAGTAATAATGATATTATACAGTATTTAGTTTAAAAAATTGTAAAAAATGTACATTTCTAGAAAAAGCCGACGAAAAATTTCGCCACTGTACATGGGTACAGTATGCGTATCCGGTACGATGTTTTGTACACCCTTGTATTTTTTTATGCTACTAGGGACAAACGAGCAGCAGGCAGCTAAGTCCCTACTGATTCCCATGGCCATCTGCACGACCAGGAGGCGAGCAGATGCGCTGCCGGTCTTTACCGAACCCGGAGCGGAAGGCTGGCTCACTGCTTACTGCGCCCATTGTGCCAGTCAATTCAGCGTAGTACACAGCGTAGTAACAAAGTAATATCCCTAATGTAACATTAGTAAATAAAAGTCTTAGATGAATTTAGAGTTTTTATTATTTACTGAAAAACAGGAAACTTGACAATAATTAGTAATTAGTTGGATTTGTTAATATTAGTTGAGTCCGACACATTTCAAATAGAGCTTCAGAAACATAATTATCGTTAGCCGTAAATGTGGGGCTGCAGACATCGGTAAAGAAACAGGATGACGGAAACGTTCAGAAGAAGAGATACGAAGCGTAGCAGTAGATCTTGGTAGTAAAACCCCATTCTTCTTTGTGGTTAGTAGAACTGGTATAAACCACGGGCTGTCATTGCATCCACGTTATCTTGCAGCATTTCGTCAAGTCCAGCACATAAGATAAAGTGAAGTGAACTGAGACGAGTTGACCTATATCTTTTGTTAAACTAGCGTTTTCTATAAAATATACTAAAAATAGATTCCAATAGCTTGGCCGTTTCGTTACTACAATAATTATTGTATAACTCAAAATTAATGAACAATATAGCGAAACAACTAAGCCAAATAGTCAGCGGCTACGATGCACTTCATGATTCTTTCAATTCATATATACTAAATTTATCACATTTCGAAATTTGTTATGTTAGTTAAATTTTCGAATAAGACCTTTTTTGATAAGCTCTTAGACATATTTCTAAAGCCTTTAAAAAATGCTAGTGGATTTTTGTTACTTTTCTTAATATTGATAGTTAATAACTATATATTAATAGGTGACTAATGCCCATAACGTATGATTTAATAATATTTCATATTCAAGGTAGATTTAAAAGGCTTATTTTTAGTGTAAGAAATATTTATAATATTACAAATGCTTTACAAAAGATTATCACCTACTAATTATTATCCTGGAACAAAGATGCTATAAGTGTTTTAATAATTTTCCTGCACTATTAAACTTTAACCGGTATTCATAATTTTCAAAGGTCTTTTTCGAAGTTTTTCCCTCCTTACTCATTGTCTCTTCTACTTCATATACATCCTACACAAAATGCTTAAAACACAGACATTCATATATTTGTAAGTATAATAAATATGTTGTTTTTTTTTTAATAAAGGTAAAGTGAAAATAGTTTATTGTCAATAAATTCGAAAACAATGGGTTAACTACTGTGTTGCCAAACTCCAATTTTGTCTAAGTTTGATTTTTTATGTCTTCCAGTTTTTTGACAAAATGGGTTAATTTTCTGTATATTTTATATCACCTTTTTTGATTTTACTGAAACGTATATTACCTTTATTAATAAAGCCTTTATGGTTCACAATAATATGTTGAATGAATTTTAACGAAGTTTGCGCAATCACAAATTAGTGATACCAGACTTTATCATATGTTAAAATTATTAAAAAAGGTAACTCTAGAATTTAGATAAATTACTTATATAGAATACCTTAAAGAATATAAAGTATAAAGTTAAAATCATATCGCCACTTCACGCCGATCTCATGTGAGAAAGAGGTACTGGTGCCCGGACGCGCCTGCCCAATTCGGCTACAAGCATGACGCTACCTCTAATTAAAATTGCGTTGCGTTGCTCAATTGCGTTTTGACAATGAACATCATTTTATGGACATCAATGTTTCCCTTCACAGCATATCATTGAAATTAATATCTTAGATTTAGAAGATATGAGAGATTCAAATCGCCAAATTTTAAATATCATACGAGCGGCTGGGCGGCGGTAGTTGGAGTAGCGACCAATAGATGGCGCTAAGTATTGATATTCAAGTTCAATCTTATGCCAGAGCCAGACATAGCTTCATTTGAATGATCATTTCAATGATCTTGTAGTGTGGCCGGGGACTTTGTGTAACTTTACAAAGTTTTGTATTACTTTGTAGACTTCAAGGACAAAAATTTACAAACACTTTAAGCTATGTCTGGCTCCGGCATTAGATTTAGCTTGCTTATGAATACTCTAAGATTTTAATATTAAAAGTTAGCCGACTAGCCAAGTTAAACATTGTCGGATCCGGAATTATATAATCAAAATAAGTGTATGTAAGAAATAACCAAAAAAATATTTTTTTTGAACAGTCTCGCAATTAAGAACTTTTAAATTTCTTTTTGTAATCATATATGTAATCATTTGCAATTAGTGAAAAAAATTAATAATTAAGTTTTTTGTTAACAATACTTTTAAGTAGTTGTATAGTTAGTTTTAGATAGTATTTAGTTTAATCAATTTTATTATTTAAATTCTTCTAAATGATGTTTATTTAATGTGTAATCTAATTCAGATTATTTCATCATCATCATCATCATTGGCCTATCATAGTCAACTGTTGGACATAGGCCTCCCCCAAATCGCGCCATTTCACCCGGTCCTCAGCTTGACGCAATAGCTTCATTTGAATGACCATTTCAATGATCATGTAGTGTGACTGGGGACTTTGTGCAGCTGTGCAAAGTTTTGTAAAACTTTGTAGTCTTCAAGGACAAAATTGTACATTTTGAGCTATGTTTGGCTCCGACATAACAAAAAGTCGCGCTTTCAGAATAAAGTGACGAAATTTAGAATTTTGTGAAATTATCCAAATTTAAAAGGAAGGCCGAAATACTAATATTTTTACCGATAACCATAGACAAATGAAGAAATTTTCGATTGTTTCTGCAATTCATAAAGGTGCGAAATATAAATATAGCAGTTTTATTATGAAAAAGTCATAGAGCAACTACTAGCATTTTTTTGTGAAAAAAAAAAATATCAATTTAAAAATATAAATATTTTAAATATGCGTTTAAAGATCATTCACCGAGTATTAACATATAATATATAACATTAAAAAAAAAGTATGTATTTTAGAAAACATGCCTTTCTTACTTAAAAAATTAAGTAAAAAAAAGAATGTTTTCTCATGTGCGATGTCATCGCACCTGATTAACATTTATCTATTTCAAAATGGTGTCTATCTCTTTGGTTTAATATCTCAACACAACTATACTTAAATATAACTAAGAAAGCGTTTGCTTTTAAAACAGCGAAATTTCATTGAAAAAAAAAAACGACTTCTACGTCACTAAACAAAACAATTGGCTAAGCAAAAAATAAATAAAAACTTATCTCTAAAGATATATCTCTGTACTTCAACATTCAGGGTTATTTTTCGAGCCAGGTTAGGTTAGGTTAGGTTAGGTTAGGTTAGGTTAGGTTAGGTTAGGTTAGGTTAGGTTAGGGTAGGGTAGGTTAGGTTAGGTTAGGTTAGGTTAGGTTAGGTTAGGTTAGGTTAGGTTAGGTTAGGTTAGGTTAGGTTAGGGGAATTCACCAAAAAACAGAATCTTTCTTTTCGTAATAGAGATGGTACTACGATAGAGGTTATGTCACAAACTTCTTTTGACATAATGTGTTGCATGATCGTGATCTCCAATTTTAACATATATAAACACACGTATTACGTACCCATTTCTTAAATATTGAATATACCGTCAAGTACTCTAAAACTAAACTAAATAACTAAACTTTAGTTACAATTAAAATTTGGTACCAAAATACAGAACGGTTAGGTAAGATTAAGATGAATGAAATCGCAGATAGATCCAGCATCACTGACCTCGGCTTCTGAACAACAATGACTCACAGAACTTCTCGTTAGCATTCACGTCGCGAGGTTCATCCACGGATCACCATGGTGAATTTATTGAGGGTGTGACGCAATGGATTACCGCTGGCGCGGGAGAAATAGCCCATGAAATCCGCCGCTCGACGGGTTATTACACGTTCTATTATTAGGTACCGCGATTCTTCTACTAAGGCACATTATATTGTAATAAAAAAGAAAGTGTGCGATTGCTAATATTTAATTTTTTTTATAAATTAAATTGTTACAATAAAACGTCACGCACATCTATACCCTCAAAACGATTTACGCACACGTGTGTTTTATAAGATTGTGTCAAAGCGGAATAATGACGCTAATAATATCAATTGTCAAATATTACAATTTCGTTGTACAAAGGATTTAAATTTTGTATATAGCTTCAAAAATAATCTAAAGAATTTTGTCTGAATTACGACCACCAGGTGATCTCTGACACTAATAAATATAGCATATAGCAAAACCCTGTTATTAAGACAATAATTAGCTACTGCAATTTTAAGGGAATGCATATGCGCTAATGCAAAACGCCGCACGTTCTAAACTTTGGCAAACCTGACCAGGAATACACTATAGCGTCGATGTGGATAGTCTTGACCCAACGCTTCAACCAGTAACACGAGAAGAGTCGATTGAACGATATCGACATGCGTTACCAAACCAAGCCGCATTTGAATATTCACGACAATTAAGCTCACCGACGCCAATTAGATCCACGGAACAAGAGTTTGAACGGCGTGCTGATGGTCGGGAGCTAATAGAACCAACTATAGCACCATCCCGACAGGTTCTAGACTTATCAACCTTTAACGGCGTTGAAGAAAAGTGGCTATCGTGTAAAGTGGAAATGAACGACTCCAGAGAAATGAACGAGAAGCGCCACGAATTCCTTGAAAAAGAAAATCTATCGTTAGCCGAGGCACGCCACACAGTATCTGTGACTCTACACACAACTAGTGGACCGCCCTACAAATGTGAAATATTAGAACAATGCCAAGCACGCCCCGAAACGACGATGAAACGAGACAATATAGAACTGAATGTGGACACATATGAAAAAACACAAGAAATGCTTAAAAACTACAGATACGACGAGTTGAACGATCTCGTCAAAGAGCTCAACGAGTCCAAACAAGCAGCAGCGCGCGTAACAGCTGAAGTAAACGGAATAAGAAGTGAATATGGATTCAACTTTGCTATTTGGAATATCGACGAAAAGCCTGCATTGAACGATGTTATGAAAATTTTGTCGGACGAACGATTCATACGGATATTTGTGAATATACTCCGGTTCAATGACAAGTTTCGACGACAAGCGTTTGAGTTGATTCTTAATTATCTGAAGAAAACGCAAAAAGGGAAGAGCAACTCAAGAGTGTCCGATAAAGGAAGCCTGTATCATCATCCACTTCTAAGTATCATCGTCCTCCCGAGAATAAGAAGAAGGCTACGAAGATCTGCGCCGGGGGGAGACTGTTGCGGACAGATGCTACGCAAGGCACATTTAATTTCAATGCGTGTAATATTTCTCATATATAGGCCTACGTTTGGTATCATTACCAAAATACGTTGCAGCTGTGTCCATATTGCAGTTTCTATAACAAAACATGTTTTACATTTGCTGTAATGTATATATTAAACAAAATATATTTGCTCTTTATTTTGATATAAGAAGAAAAGTCGTCGTTTGGATTCGAGCACGTAGTGTTTTTATAGTTAATTTGTTGCATATCCTTCCTACTAATTTTATAAACGCGAAAATCTGTACACGTGGATGTATGTTAAGTTTTTAACGCCGAAATATTGAACCATTATAGAAAAGAAAAGGAAACGGGGACAATATTGTAGGATAACAGAATGAAGTAAGTAGTAAGTAAACCAACGTTCGGGCAGGACAGCATCTGCCGAGTCCGCTATTTATGGATATATTAACTTTTATTCAAAACTATATGTATATTCTTTACTGAATAATCTTAGGTTGCGGCCAGATGGCATATGGGTTGCTTAGTGAAGAACCCTTGTTGTCTGTAGACGCTGTCAAATACAATAGCTTACACATTGTCTAGTCTAAATCTTCCTCAAACAGCAGCACCAAATACGAAGAGACTGCGAGTTAAATAAGCGAAGAAATATCAATCAATGTACTAAATACGAAGAGACATATTAATGAGGGCATCAAAGTTTAGACAGAATTAATTATGAAGGAACAAAATAAGGAGAAAATAACAATCAATACGATAAAACTGGAGAAGCTTCGATCATTGCACTCGATGTTTGTTAGTGCAATGTATTATTAAGTGTTCCTCACATAATCCATTTCCACGCCCACCATTTGCTAAGGCGATTAGGGGGATGCGACGAGCTCGGGCAAGAGTGGGAATTGTCGCCGATTACACCCCCCCCCCTCTTCCAGTAATATCTAGTACAGAGGTCTGCAGTCCCCAAAACATATGTCCGTTTATGTCACATTTCCCGTAAATTTGCAACAGGAATCAAAATCTTTGGGGCTGATGGGATTCATCACCGACCCGAGTCGAAGAGTCGGCTTTGTAAACATTCGTGCACAGCAGACCCTTCTAACGCTGCGTTCACACGGCGTCTAACAGCTAGCACTAACATTTCGAACCGCTCAAAGTAGACGAGTTGACCTTATTTAGGATGAAACTGTTCGTGCTAGACCCGCAGGAGGCAATTCTTTATCGTGTCACTATTTTGTTTAGTGCTAGTGCAACCCACTTCGACACTTACGCTGCGTTCATACGTAGCCGTGTCTAGGTCGCTAACGGATCGGTTTTTTCCCGATTAGGTTGCACACGTGCATTCGGTTTGTGTCGTGTCTTAAAACCGAATGCATGTGTTAACGCGCGTATTGAAATACTAGTACGATTAAACGGGATCAGGAAAAACAGATCCGATTAAAACCTAGACACGACTACGTATGAACGTAGCGTGTCGAAGTGGGTTGCACTAGCGCTGAACTGCTGCGAACGGTTCGAAATGTTAACGCTAGCGCATCGAATCGTTATCGCGGTCCAGTACTAAGGTCAAATTAAACGGCTTAAATAGCAGAGGATATAGCTGTGGGCCGAGTTAAGACAGCCGTCTGACGTACATACATTCCCAGTACACCATAATCTCGACAATCTAACCAAATAAAAGGTCAGCCGCACACGAATTTTTAACACCCCACCCGTTTTTGTCACAAGTTGTCAAATTTTCGGAACCCCCTTCCCCTATAGGGGAAGGGGGGAAAAGCTGGTTTATGTCCTTTATACGGCTAGTATTGGGAACCTGGCTTTGTTTTATTTTCTTAGTAAAATGTATTTTGAAGGATTCCGTATCTAATACTCTCTAAACGTATTTGTTAAGTAACTTCAAAAGTTACTGTTCGATTTCGTTCAAAATGATTTTCCTTATGAGTTTTCAGCATGTTCTGTCAACATGGAAAATTTCAAGTCTCTATGTCTAATAGCTTGGAAATGCTGGGGGGGGGGACCACCTTACGGGCAGACAGACAGAGCAAAATTATAAGAGTCCCTTGTAGTACTACGGAATCCTAAAAGGAGTGATTAATTACCTCCTATCGGCTTCCGTCATCAATAGATAATATTCTTGTCATCCATTTTTCTTTGGCATTCACAATTCATTGTTGTAATAGAGGCCATAAATCTTGGCGTTTTTGTGGAGCCGTTTTTGGAAATTCCTCCGACACTCTATCGTTATACATTTTTCAACGTACGCCGCGCTCCATTGATCAGAATAATGACGCCAACTTGCAGCCAAATTATCTTTCCTACTTTTATCGCCGCAAAAATGCAGGCATTTGAGGTTTTTTTATTACACTCGCTGTAGTCGCCGGTACTTCGCCCGCGTTATACCATTGATTATGTTATATTTTGAGGGCTTTTTATATTTTCGTGCGGAACACTTAATATTTTGTTAAAAGTAAAGGTGCCTATTCCGTGTAAAAACTTCCAATGAAAATCCCATCAAAATCGATTCAGCCGTTATGGAAATTACCCGTAACGGACAGATTGATAAAAATATTTTAATCATACAAAACCTTTTCCTGTCCATAACGCACACAACACACAAAAGAATTATCCAATTTGGTGCAGTCGTTCGGAAGTAATGGGCGTACATACATGGCGGAAATTAATTTTTATAAAAATGAACCTCGTTATGGATTTGAGCTCGTTTATATGTGACTGAAAAATCAACGTGGACGGACTGAAAACCACAAGGACCCCGTTCAATTTTTCGAGCCCTATGGACCATTGGTATCACTACTCCTAGTTCAAACGTCACGCTTAGTTTGAGCAGAAATGTGAACCGCCATTTCCGCACGGGTACGTCCCGTCCTCGTCATGCATGGTAAACATACCTTAAATTATTTTCTCTATATCTTCTATCTTCTATTTCATTATCTCTACCTAGTATTTTTTATTACAAAAACGGGGTAACGCTGGCTGCGTTACCCCGTTTTAGTATGAGTATTCACGCCTTCGTAACCAATTCAAAACCTAGGAAGCCACTTTAACCAATTCATAAACTTGGTAAGTATCTGGAGCTCCTAGTTTAATATTTTCAATTTAGGTACTTGGTTTTACAATCAAGGACAGATATACGAAACAGAGTGTGTATGAGCGGGGTGTCTGCAGTGCAAAAATATCCCTCACAGGTTCTTGAAATGGGGCAGCTGGGGTTTCTCTACGTTAATAGAAAAAAGCCGCCACTTACACCGAATTGGATCAGTTTATTTTCTTCGGTTTTTTCTCGTTTATACTTTTGCTTTTATTTGTTATGTAATATATTATTTATTTTAAATTAAAACTTTAATGCATTATAAAAATTAGAAGGGAAGTCTTCAAAAGGCATAATAAAACATAAGTGATTACTTTGTACCGTATCATCTCTAATGTATTGGTGCATTATTATCACTTATCTTCACGTTCGTTCGAAAACGTTCGAGAAAATTCGCCCGGTATTTTCGCGATGTACATGTTTCAATGTGCTTCACACCACATTGCCGAAAATAATCACGCTAAGATACAACTGCAAAGCCTCAAGCCATTATCAAAAATTACTCGCGTGACAATAATTGGTTATAAATCCCTTATAGTAACTCAAATATTGGCCAATTCAATTATACATAAAACACAAATCTTTACTCAAATTAAAAATAACACCAATGTTTCAGTTTTTGCTAGTTTAAAAAAGAAACATACTTAAAAAACAATTAAAGTTTTATAGCGGGGTCTTATTGCATGGGTATGTAAAAAAACTTTCGAAACAAAAAAAAATTAGGACAATTATTTAAACATGCTTCTTTATCTTCAATGACGGCGCGGATGCTGCAGAATTTTGTTACTTATCAATTTTTTTCTAACGTCAATAATTTATTGTTAACAATACACCAATTTTATTCAAATGTTTAAATTAACATTTAATAGGACAAAAAAATATATTTTGTGGCCGTTTTATTCACCACGGCCCCAAACTAGAATTGAATCGCGAAGGTCTATTTTCAGTGTGAAATAATCATTACAAATAATGAAGATAATACTTTTAGAGAGACTTTGAGAGGTCAAAGAGGATACCCAGGAAATTTCCTGCTCTTCTTGAATGTTACACGTTTAAAATGTATTTATTTTTTATTTCAGTTAATTGTTATATAGCTTATGTATATTTTGCGAGCATATTTTAATTTTTTTTCAAAAACTTCATGTAGATTATATGCGGTTCCGAATCGAATGACACCATATTGTTAAGAGAGTTTTGACCTTAAAGACACATGTTGACTAGAATATAAGACTACTAGACATTACGTCTTTAAAATCAATTGCCATCAAATCTGTTTTTCTAAACAAGAATAATTCTCAAATAAAGTAGGAATATAGAGTAATCAGGAAATAACAACCATTCTCTTTTCCAAACTTAACGTATAGAATTCTTCAGGTATAAAAGCTTTGATTGTTGATAAATAAGATATTGGCGCACGAGTTTCCAACATAGAAATACTGAATAAACAAATCTAGGTGGAAAAGGTATTCACTGTTCAGTTCAGTGAAAGAAGCAGACAAAAGGGGATTTGGTATAAAACAATCCAATATGAGCTCCTCGTTTACCCTGTTTTGATAATATAAAATTATGTAGGAAATACATTGCATAGATTGCGCTCTGGGCATTACCCTTCTAAAAAAATTGCGTTTTTAATGAAACATGCTACTGCTACAAATTGTGATTAATATAATAGAGTAGAAGTTACTTATCATGTACTATTATAGAATGTATAAAGTATAAAACAGAGAGAAAATCATTAATGGATAAGTTAAATATCAACATTTGCGATGTAACCGCGTTTACAAAGCCCTCACAGAAAGTTGTCAAATTTATAGGAGATATGATTCTCCAAAAATAATTTTTTATCCTCCAGGTTAGGGAACGATAGGGCTGACATGTCCACAATGTTCAAGAGCCCCTAAATATAAACACAGATTTTAAAAAAAGACTTAAAGTATAGAATTCTTCAGGTGTAAAAGTTTTCCTTGTTGATAAATACGATATTGGCGCACGAGTTCACCACACAGATATACTGAATAATCAAATCTAGGTGGAAAAGGCATTCAGTGTTCTGGCATTGGCCGTTGTGAAGTTGTACTCTCTTTGATCTCTCGAGTATATCCATTGACCTAAAAGCCATTTTGGCTTTGTAGTCAATCTCGTCGGATTTCTGCTTTGATAGGCTTATCTCCAAGACTATTTTGCTGACAGGTGTAAGGTAAAAAAGATAACGATGTGAGGTGAATTAATGTTGTCTCTCAAATGGTATACCCCAAATTTCTGCAAAGATAATAAACTGGTAAATTTCGTTTCCCAAGCTGAAAAAATCGTAAGAATGTTTATTAATTCCCCATCACGAATGCCACACAAATATTTCAACTACACTATTGGTTTGTGGCTGTATTATGTTGCTGTTCCTCATATGTTCTAGGAACTAGCAAGTTGCAGATATCTACTACAACTTGCTAATTTCTATGCTTGAATATATTTTTAACGTTGAGGAGGTCATGGCCAAATTAGTGGTCGGCATTTGAGTCGATTGCTAGGTTAAAAACATCTTGCCGTGACCAGGTTATAGAAGGGTGACCCATTTTGATCCTGGTTTAAATTTGATATTCGACCTCCTTCCTGTTTTGGGAGACACGTAAAACAGTGGCATCCGACTAAGGTCACGGAGATATTAGTCATGAGGTTACAGACATCGTGAGTGTTCAGAGGATGAAGTCAAATGACAATCGGTCATCTTAATTCGCCCCACAGCCACATTCTCAGCACTCTAAGCCACTCTTTGTACTATACTGGGATAGAAAGAAATAGAATCTAGGAAGTAGAAGAAAAAAATATTTTTAATGATCTCAAAGTCTCCGACGGATCACACTATACACCAAGGTCTATATTATAAATTAAAGAAAAAATAGTACCTATTGTTTTTCGTTTCGTTTTTATACCTAATTGTATTGGTACCTAATTGTATTGGTACCTAATAAAACTATAACAGATACCTATACCTGAAACTGATTTTTCAGTACCATTATAAATGATAAATTCCATTTCTAACAACAATAGCCACTAAATGCACAATAAACAACTGCTACGAATAAATCCCTGAGACTCGGAAAACCAATCACAATATGTCCAACAATGACACCACATCTGAAATGTCCAGCGTGAATTTCGAGAACCTACATCAAACCTTTAGCCCAACAGCCCCTATCTATGCGGCAGTACACAAGAAATGTTAACAAGATATCCAACAAGTTTAGCAAAGTCAGCGTCTATGCCAGACTAATTTCATTAATCCACGCTGATTGGATTTGCTGAACTGGCCCCTTTCGAATCTCGTTTATTATACTTTCGCTATATACGTACACGTACAATTGTATAGTCGAGCAAGAAAGTGCTTAACCAATTTGGAAGACAGCTCCTAGTTAAAGAAAATTTTGCTAAGGGCTATTGTTAAGAATAAACATAATGCATAAATAAAGTTTACAACTAATTTTTTTTTTTTTTTTTAATGTTACAAGGGGATTGTAAAACTATATATCCATGACTTTTGTTGGCGATAGTATAATATTTGAATTTGATATAACTTTGAATTTGATTTTTTATTCAAGTATATACGTAAAGCAAAAACTTTCGGTCAAAATCATTTTACGAAAATTTTACGGACGGAGGAGTATGAAATTTGGTACAATCATAGTTTATATAGAGAAGGGTGTGTGAATGCTAATATTTTATAAAATATGCATTATTAATACATTAAATTATTCAAATAAAACCTCACGCATACCAATGCCAAACAATTTTCACACACATGTATGCATTTTACTATAAGATTGTGTCGAAGCGTAGTCACAAAGACGGCAAAAACATTAATTGTCAAATATATATATATATATATATATATATATATATGGTTTTATGATAAATTTCAGGCAATAATCTGTCCAGACTATTTTAAATGTCTATTCACATAAAATGAGGACCCCAGATTAAATAACACGCTCAGAACGTTGTCTACAAAAATTCATAAAGTGACCATAGATTTTTGTTTTTTTTTTTTTAATTTCTAATCTGTAACAGATACATAAGTAATGAAGTCATATGTAGGTCTTTTTTAGAAGATTAGTAGATAAACAATGAAACGTTGTATTGGAGGTATGTACCGCTGCGAGCCAAACTTCCGTTTCTTGGTAACGATTTTTGATAGCCCGCTTAGATAGCGAGCGGGTCAGTTAATGGCAGAGATAGTACAGCTGAGAGCGTACAGTCTAAAAATGAACACCCCTCTAAAGTATTCAGGTCTACATGCAAAGTAATGTAAAACAAACACGCAAGCTCGTCAATATCATTGGCTTACATTGCGTAGTTGAGTTTACAATTGAGTAGAGTAGAGGCGAGCATTTTTAAACTGAAACATCTATACGTACAACAAAAAGACTACATTTAGCGAGTAGAGTTTCGTTTTAACCAATTGGCTGTTAAGTGGGTATGTAAGTTACTGGGTTATGCCTATTATCTAATTATGATTTGAAAACATCGATTCTCAACATTATCAGCTTACATAATCGTTTAATTTGATAAACGTAATCTTACTTACTTTGCGCGATTGCTGTCCGGTGATAGAATTGAACTGTGATTAACTACCCTCAAGAATTTTTCGGAACAATCCCGATAACGCATATTATACAGATACAAAGAATTGAGGTGTAAAATATCATGAGGTTGATTCGCAATGGTGAAAAAGCTAGAGATAAAATGTTGAATGTCAAAAGGTGGTAGGTTAATCAGTGGCCGACATTTAAAGCGATCACTAGGTTAAGCAGTTGCTACCGCGGCGGATAGATGGGTGTCCCATTGTGACCCTGGTTTTCAAATGTCCCACCTCCCTTGCATTTCGATAAGCGCGTAAAATAGTCCCGGAATGTCACTGAGTGTAATTAATCGTGAAATTGTAAATATTGTTGGGGTTCTGGGAATGACGTTAGGCAACAGCTGGTCATCTTAACTCGCCTCACAGCCACATGCAATTTAAGCGGACCCTGGTACTAAACTGGACAAACGACGTAGAAGAGAAAAGAGTACATAGTAAAAAAATCCAAGCTAACAACCTTAAATATTAAGGTTTTTTTTCAAAAAATCACCGTTTTTATCTTTCCGCCTGCTTGTTTGTTAAATAAAAATAGTAATACTAATGGCTGCACAGATTATAATGGAACTAAAATCCGTAAGATACAATTTTCAACCCCGAAGTACTATTGTCACCTCTATTCTTAGCACAAACTTTTTGCTTAGTTTGAAGAAAAACGACTATAAGGTGTACTTAGTTAATGAAGTCATTAAATTATTATTATTAAAAACTCCCAGGACATATAGTCATGAGAGTTTTTAATACAAATCTGAAAAGTTAACCATGTAATTACAACTTTAGTTACAAGGGGGGGGAGACAGACAGAGGGTCTCTCCCGGTAAGAGACCTTCTTTAGAAGACCTCGTCGAACGCAGGGAAGACTGAAGGTCTCCCTGAGTCGACCCCCGCCTTGGGGGTCTTACGTGGTGGGTCTCGAAGCATTCTAACAATTAGGCATGGTCTTAAGTACTACTCAGAGGCCGACCTACCGCCTAGTGTACGCCGTAAACGAGTTAACGATCCGTGTTTACGTGAGCGAGATAGCACTATCTCAATCTTAGCTATCTCGCTCACTGCGTACACTAGTGACAACCCCACTCAGTTGTGTCGCTGACGTCCGCGGTCAAAGACGTCGCTATGCCACTCTTCTTGTTTATCTGTCCGCAACACACACTATCCACTATTTAAACTATAATTGTCCCAAATTTCACTATCCTCTGTCCAGGAAAGTTTTAGCCCCACTTATTAATATACAGATAAAAACAGCTAGTCAGAGACATATTTAAAAATGTATATAAATAACACGCAAATAAGTTCTGTAACTAATAAATTAATATGAACACGATAAGGGCTATATGGCAGCGAGTTAATGATAAGGAGCGCTGTTTAGCCAGAAACAGAGTGCGTTAAAATGCAAATCAGGTTTCGCCATTGTATGCCACGAGCGTATATCCCATAATACTATTGTAGTTGGCGCGCGACTTTATTAACTCCAGTGGGTAACGATAATAAATAATGTTTATGTCCTTAAATATATTTACAACCCTGACTTTCATTAAAGGACTCTAAATAAGGATTTAAGATACATTAACTTCTCTAAGCTGTCAAATAGCGGAATCCAATTAGAACAACATACTATTAGAGACAACCGATCTCGCCCATAGACAACTGTACTCCCAGGAGGTTCGCAGATGCATTGCCGGCCTTTGACCACAGGTAACTCTCACAAACCGAAACAAAAATATAATCTCTTGACATGACAGCATTGCCGCCACTTCACGCTGATCTTATGTGAGAGAGGTACTGGTACCCGGAAGCGGCTATCCAATTCGGCTGCAGACCAGACCAGACTGCAAGCGTGGCGTTGCCTCTATTTAAAATCAACCTTTAATCAAAATATAACCTTTCCTTTTCTTTGCAGTCAAAGATCACCTCCAGCACTCAGACCTCGAAGCGGATGATGTGGAAACTGATGACCAGACCTCGAATATGGACGATGAGATTCTGACCCAGTCAGATATAGACGAGAACGGGGACCCAAAGAGTCCGACCAGCTCCAGTTCGAAGAAAGGCAAAAACGGGTCCTCCAGGGACTCAAAAGGGGGGACGAAGCCAAGAAGAGCGCGCACGGCCTTCACATATGAACAGCTGGTCTCATTAGAAAATAAATTCAAGACTACGAGATACCTTTCGGTGTGCGAGAGGCTTAACCTGGCTTTAAGCCTCAGCCTCACCGAGACCCAGGTCAGTGTGTTCATTCAGATATAAACTAATTGGTTTGTTGCACAATAGGTTGAACCTTAATCAGTGACTACCACAAGAGGTCGTAGCAATTATTGAGTGGACGGCATTTGAGTCGATCGCTTGGTTAAATAGCTTTTACCGCGGCCGGTAGATGGGTGACCCAATCTAACATTGCTTTTCAAATAACACTCCTTCGTGTTTCGGAAGGCACATAAAACTGTGGGCTCTGATTAATGACACTGTGTGATATTAGTCGACAGAATTTGGGGGTTCCGGAGATGACGTCAAACGGCAATCGGTCATCTTAACTCGCCCCGCAGCTGTGTTCCACAGTGACATATGGTATATGAATATGACATAATATTTCACCGACCTATCGAACAAAAATTAAAAACAATATCAAGTGACAGAAACGAAGAAATATCTATTCAAGAGATCACATCTCCCGTTACAAGACAATATATATCTCTACAAAACAAGCACTAGCTGAAACACTCATGCTATGTGGAAGGACTGAGGTGGGTAAAAAAATGTCATAAAATAATTGTTGCTTCACACAGGTATTTAACACTTCAATAAAAATTTCTTTCAAAGTGTAGTCCCTACTGTAATCCCCCCCTATAACACGGTATGTTTATTCCACATTATAAGAAAACGCGTTGTGTGAGTATTCTCGTACAACGAGCTTGTATTTCTTTCTATGCGCATAATATATTATACAAATTGTGGAATCATAAGATTGCTTTACAAGAGCACCCCGTTATAGGGGATTTACAATATAACACACTAAAATTATCAAATGGGTTAAATAGTCAAGGAAGTTATATACCCGGCCTGTTCCTCCGTCGGTTCGTCCTGGAAGGAGTTGCTCCTGCGGTGGAACAGCTTGGGGCTGACGCTCAGCTCGTGTTTGGGGGGCGGAGGCTCCGCTGGCGCAGGCGGGGGCTCCGCTACGGGCTCCACGAAGCTTAGGGCTCCGAGTGGATCGTCGGCTAATACTGAGTGTGGTGATAGCCTATGAGAAAATTCACAATTAATGGAACAGACTAGTTGACTGTTTTCCAGAAACTAGTTAATGTAATGCCTTACCATCAACTAAACCTAAGATATAAATAAATATATATATACAATAAACATATGCAGGACTATATAACACACGGACGTTTGTTCCTAAGGTAGACATCTTAATGTCTGCTTTTTTTTTATTAACTTTATTGCACAACTAAAATAAAAATGGTTTTAAGGTTCCGTAGTACTACAAGAAACTTTTATGGTTTTGCTCAAATGGAATCTATTTTTATTAACCTAATTTTCCGCGGACGAAGTCGCAGGCACAGCTGGTCTGTAATATTTATAATTTGCAAGAAAAACTAAAGTACTTTGCTTTAATCCACGAATGAATATATAGGGAAAATCGGTTCAATGTAACCCGAAAGCTACACCACCGAATCCGCCACCAAAGCACAGCACTACACTGACTTTTCGATGTGTATCAACGCACGTTTCGCTTCGACACCGAAGCCTCATCAGGATCTCCTGACGATGGTTCGGTTTCGGTTCGGTCTATCTTAGACTCTCGTGAACATTGGGAAGCACGCGTCAACGTTTTGTTGACGATTGCTTCCCAATGTTCACGATACATTACGCGCTCAAGAACGGGATGAGGATGGCAACATCTGTAACCTCTCATTGCTGAGATGAATGATTTTTGTTACGACATTAAATGTAGCCTTATCACAAAGTTTGCAGTACGACGTCTTTTACAGCCTGTGTGTATATAGAGCGGAGCTTCCTGACACAGGCATTTTAATAATGCCTACTAGGTTGGCTCCGGGTACAGAATAGTTATAAGTTTCTGTATGGAATTATCCGATACCATTAAAATTTAATGTATGTAGTTTTACGTTTTTTTTTTCCAAATAAACATTTATTTATTTATTATTATTATATGTATGTTCTGGCTAAAATTGGTACAGGAATCGTAGTACTCACTGCCGGTGAGGGAGTGCGTGGTGAAGTTGTAGAGCGCGAGCGCGTGGCCCGCGTTGTTGTGGGCGGTGATGCGCAGCTGGTAGTGCGCTGCGGGGGACAGCCCGCCCACGCTGAACACGCGCTCCGTGGCCTGCACGCTGTTCGACACCAGCCGCCACTGGGGGGATCCGCCTAATGTCACGTTGTGAGATTAGTCGTAAGGTTATGGAGATCTTGGGAGTTCGTGACAGCAGAAAGCACTCGGTCATCTGAACTCGCCCCACAGCCATATCCTCGACAATCTATGCGGACCCTGGTACTTGACCGGGATAACGCTAGGTAGAAGAAGATTTTTCAATACTATGAGTATACTTTTGATCCCTTTATAATCAAAATCAGAGTACGAATACAAAAGAAATATCACGTCTCACATCACCCACTGTCAGCGCGGAGAAAGGCGAAAGTTGTAAAGGAACTCAATTTGCACTTAACAATCCGACGAAAAGTGAAGAATCTTGAACCAAGCGAAGAATGAATTATTAATACGGCAAAGTATATGCAAATATTTCGTAATACATTTTGTCTGGTCCTTAACGGGAGATCTTATTAGGAGACGCACTCGAATACCTAATGTCTAAAGACTCTAGTGACCCTGGATTTAACTAGATGGCGCCACATCTTTAAATACGGAGTAAAGTATCGCTTACTGCTTTTGTATAAAGAACAATTGAATAGCTTAGGACAGAGGTGGGCAACACGTGGCCTGCTACCCGTATTTATTTTTTACAAACTTATACCAGCAGCATGTGGAAAATACATTTAAAAACTTAATTAATTATGATTACAGTTCAATTTCCAACGCTGTAGTCTCCTATGCTCTAAGCATCAAACAGCAAAGTTCACACATAATCTACAAAAACAGTGAAATTTGGAAGGGAAAAAATCTAAATGTATATGGATATTGCTAACTTTTTCGAAACTGACAATTTATCGTTGACGATATCTACATACGTCAGCCCCCCCCCCCCCTCCCCCCTCCCCCCCCCCCCCCCCCCGCCCCCCCCCCGCCCCCCACCGCCCAGCCACCACCAACCCACACAAAGTATTAGAGAACAAAAGCGTACTACGCAAAGAAAAGGACGTTTAGATGAAGCGAAATTGAAGTGACAGGGGGTATTATCCTTTATTACAGCGTAAAAGTCATTTGTTTTTGTATTGTTTGCAAAAAAAATAATTGTGTTTTGTATAAGAAATAAGATAACAAAATCGTGACACTTATGTATTACTTGCTGTTTCCCGCTACTTCGTCTTCGTAAAGTTAATTTTACCCTTAAACTTTCTTAATATGCGCCTACTTAACAGCTATAGATAAAAACGTTATTAGCGGATGTCTGCTACTACTATAAATTACCTCTTTACCAAATACGTCCCGCAGTTTTCGAGATTTCTTGTAAGATACCCTTTCGCTGTTATATAAATAGATTATTTCTTTTGTTTAAGGTTGTAATTGTTCATCAATCGGTGCTGAAGGTAACGTCTGCGATATACGCACGGGACAGTGTCGGTGCCGACCGCATGTGACCGGAAGAGCCTGTGACACTTGCGAGGTAAGACTTAACTCCTTATCAAATTGGAAAAAATATAAAACAAGGCAAATCGACCCTGAATAACAAAAGGTCACTCATAGGTTGCTGTTATTCTTTTCTTTTTCTTTCTAGTTTCTCGGTATTACGGAAAAAAAAGACAAAAACTTTTTCTTTTCACGTTTCTATATCTCCATAGCAACCAAATCCACTTTATTCAAACCTATTCTTCGTCAATGTCCCGTCATGATCCAAGTCTCTGTGGTCCATGCGACCAGCGTCATAGTTGTTAAAATTTTTTGTCAAAAATGTCCGTAACACCCGGTTTAGTACCAGGATCCGCTTAGATTGCAGAGGGTGTGGCTGTGGGGCGAGTTAAGATGACCGATTGCCACCTGACGTCATCCTCGGAACCCCCACGATCTCTACAACCTTAGGACGCAACTCCTGATATGTTCGTACGAGAGATGCTTTAGCGACCCACCCAATAAGATGGACAGGTTCTGCGCAGCTTTGCTGTCTAGCACTTTGAGATCCTTCACCTTTTTTAGAGTGTGAACTCTGGAAAAGAGTTGCAGTTGTAAAACATTTGTTGGAGCTTATACTGTATTCCCTCCTATAACACGGCGCTCTTATAACGCATTAATATAATTCTATAATAGATAATATTATAATATATATATAATAATATATTCTGCGCATTCGGGCCGTACAATCGCGTTGTACGAGAATAATCCTACAACGCGTTTTCCTATAAAGTGGAGTGAACCTACTTTGATATAGGGGTAATTACAGCACAACTATTCTAGTTCTTCTACGACAGTTATACGGGGCCCTCAAATTACGTCACACGTTAAGGGAATTACCTAAACGTGACATTGTGTGACAACGGGCTGGGGGAGTTAAAAGCTTTGTGACGTCACATAAAAACGAAAAACATTAAAAAAATGAAACAGCTGTTTACCTTTAATTATTTGCATAATATATGTATAAAGTATGTGATGTCACACCAAGGGTTTCGAAAATGTGAAAACCTGTGACAAGGACAGTTTGGGGGGGATAGAGGATTTGGTTCAAAAATCGCAAAATTCGTGAACTTAATTTATGGGTGACCCCAAAGTGTTGAGGTAAAAGAATTCGGACAGACAGTCAGCGAACATAAGATTCTTAGTCTATTCCATTTACTTATCTGATCTTAAGTAGTCACTTACTTGTCCACAGAATCTTCGTTTTTCTTCGCAACGGGTTTACTTGAGAACTTTTTCGCTAACCCGGTGAGAATATCGGGGGACGCAAGTTTGTCCTCCTGAACCTAAAACAAAGAAAATAATTTTATATAAAGTTACCTTTGCTACGTGCCTTCCGAAACACGGAGGAGGTCGGATATTAAATATAAACCAGTGCTAGAATGGGTCACCCATCCATCAGCTGGTCGCAGCAAGAGCAACTTAACCTAGCGATCGACTCAAATGCCGACCACTGATTAGGCCACGACCTCCTCTATATCTCTCTCTAATCTATAGTAATAATGTTTTTTTATATTGCGAAAGGACACCGAGCAGGCGGTTTGCCTAAGTGATTACCGACGCCCATGGACATCTGCATAGGTAGCAGATGTGTTACCGGCCTTTAATGATGAGTTTAGGCCACCGAGAAATCTCACAAACCAGACGAAACGGGACAACAATAAATCACTTGACATGAAAACGTCACTGCCACTTCAAGCCAATCTTATATGAGAGAGAGGTACCGGTACCCGGAACTGCCGGCCCAACTCGGCTACAGACCAAAAGGACTACTAAGGTGTAAAATGTAATAACTCCATAAAATGGTGTTATTATTTAACGAAAACCGCTTCAAATTAATGGAAAAAATTACATAGCCTCAATGTGCGATCTTAATTAAACATTACGTTATTATGTGCAAATTAATTACGTGGAAAATTACCGGACAGTTAAGTCGTTAGAGCATTTGCCGATATTGTTTCCTTAACGATGTTTTTGGGGCAAACAGCGGACGGCCTTAATTTTATTAGTTGCGGGTCGCGTCTGCCCCGGTATGGACTGGGATTGTCAACAGTGCCGACATTTGTTTATAATTGTGGGCGCGAAAGGGGTGACCTACATACAACGGGATCGATCAGCTGATGTTCAGCTCGTAAAGCAATTAACGCCTTGCCTAAAATTCTCCCTTCCCCTATAATTTTAAAGTTATGACTAATGTAGCCGACCAGCTAGACCAGTGGTGGGCACACTTCTTTAATGGGGGGTCACGGCCCCGTTTTACAATCCCCCTCCTCCTACTACAACTAACAAATTAAATTAACCCCCACTTTATTGAGATTTAATGTATTCTCGCTCGGTGTAGTTGCGAGACGCGATTTCTACCTAAATCGAAACTAAATATTCGGTTCTTGTAGTTTTGGTCGAATGAAGACTTATTGTTCTTCTTCCTAGCGATCTAGCGTTCTTATCACGCTCTACTACCAGGGTCCGCTTAGATTACAGAGGATTTGGCTTTGGGGCGAGTTAAGATGACCGATTGCCGTCTACGGACATCCTCGAAACCCCCACGATCTCTGCAACCTCACGATTATTATCACTCAGTGACATTAATCGGGTCCCACTATTTTACGTGCCTTTTGAAACACGGAGGAGGTCGGATATCAAATATAAACCAGGTTTAGAATGGGTCACCCATCTATCATCCGGTTGAAGCAAAACCTAGCGATCGACTCAAATGCCAACCACTGATTAGGCCACGATCTCATCTAATGAAGACTCATTGTTGAGAAGAGAAAAGACATCAAATTGGACTAGTACATAAATAGCCTTATATTTATGGACTATATTAAGCAAATGATCGGTATGTACATAAAAAGTAGGAGACTTAGTATGCATATTATGTATATTGAGTAGGTAATATATAAATATCCATTAGACGCTCAACCTTTTTCAAACGCCGCAATCATACGATTGCTCCAACATTCTCATGACGCGTAAAAGACACATTAATAGACACATTCGTTTTCCCCCATTTACCGCTAAGTGTATTTCCGGGTCATCAATCAAGTGAGATTTATTTGTATTGTCACCAAATGAAAAGGGTGCGAGCGTTCGACCGCGTTGGATTCTCGTACAACCATAACTAACCACGTCAACATTTACATTGCGTTGACGTGTGTAGGTGAAGAGTTGGTGAACTATTTTAAGTAAGTTTTGACCGGCAAGGTACTTGCGAGGCCTTTGGTAGTGCTGTTGTGCATGGGTGTCAGTAGTAGCTCAGGTAGACGGCCTACCCGTTTTCCCTTTATCATGAAAATAATGGCCGTCAAATACCAGGTAGGTTGAAGAAGAGAGCGCGTTTTGGACGCCTTTGCGGGTAAGGAGAGAATTAGGATGGCGCAAGAGAGGATTGATTAGGAGTGGATTAGGAGAAGAGTAGTCTAGGAAGGGTCGGGGGGGGGGGGGTTCCCCGCATTAGGATCTTACAGGCTACTAAAAGAAATATAAAAAACGAGCAAATGCAACCTTATCCTACCGACATCGATGAACAAACTAACTACCTAATAACTTTCAGAATATTCGCAGACGCGACGTTCAAGTTAGGTTTGCACTGCCACTACATCAAAGAGTGTGAGGGTTCGACTTACAACAGCAATCTTAATTAGGCCCTTCAAGTACAATTCCACAACTTTAGTATGATGCTTTAATACTTACCCACAATTGTTTACCAGCTCTCTGACCTGCACAAGCGATAATAGGTTCGTGTATTACAGAATGTTTATATAATGTCGCGCAATGAACGCTAACGTGTGCTAATACCCACTTCACGCTGGATAATCGATTGGCAAACATTGCCAGTTGACTTCTGTGACTTTTTATACTAGCATTTCTATTGAACGGCCGCTTTATCTATGTACTACGTATCGATAAATAGGAAATACGTTTTTAGGGTAGAGTAGTCCTTAAGGGAACCCATATAGTTTCGCTCTGTGTGTCCGTCCGTCCACTCGTCCATCCGCTCGTAAGGTGGTGCCCTCAAGGATTTATTAACTATTAGATGTTGAGACTTGAAATTTTCCATGTTGATAGAACATGTTAAAAAATCATTAGGAAAATTACTTAAAGCGAAATCAAATAACAACTTTTGAAGTTATTTAATAAATACCTTTATCGACTATCACATACGGAAACCTTCAATATAAGCGTTTCTTAATATGCTATTGGCCACTTTTTTATAAAATACTTATGAAATTATTATAAACAAAAAATTTTCAAGTTTTTTCCCTACCTTATATAATATTCCTATGGAACCAATTGCCACCTTAAGCTTTTTCGAGCCAATACGCCCTCAAGAACAGAAGTATCACTTCTCAGAAAATCTCGAAAAAATCCGCAAATCAACTGCGAAACTTCTATCAATGCAGCTGAAGTCTCCGACGAACTCTTTTAAAAATACTGGCTACATAAACCATATGCTAGAGCACGACAGATAAATTTAAAGCAGTCGCCGTGGCAGAAATCGGTCGGGACATCATCAAACCTAACTAGTAACAGCTGTCCGTTTGCCCCCTTTTAATATTAAAGAAAAAAAGGAAATCGCCCACCAATCTGTCAGTTAATAAAACACCAGAGTCGAACTTCGGAAAACAATGATCGCCGTTTCCCGCCCCCGAATCGTAGCGTGCACTTAAAGAAGCTAATTTTATTAAGTGGTACGTGCTAGAGCGTTTGTTTACGTTACGAATAACGCTTTTACACTCGGAACAACAACACGAGCGCATTTTCCACATTGAAAATGGAGTTTTTAACATTCCAACATATATAACTTTAAGAAACGCTAGCGCCTGGAATGTCTACTTTGTGATGGTATATTCATTATCAAGTAGTAAAGTTTTATCTCGGATATATTTCTATAAAAAGTAACACAAACAAGACATAAAATATGGCGTATACTTTTTTAATGAGTGCGTGTATTTGTTTAATTCAATTTTCACACCACGTGCATGTGACCAAAAGTGTAATAATTCACGAATCTAACCTAATCTTTGCATCATATTACACGTTTACTACAATAAAACAACAGACAGATACTAAGTTAAGTCGTATTTTTGTTATCTTATTATTATGCACAGATATATAAAATGTTGCGTTATCAGACGATCTCGTGCGTAACTTCACAGACACTTATCGAAATCCCACTGACTTGCCATGTCTTTGATCGATATAGGCATAAGGATTGCCGATATAAATAAGTTGTGTTTTGATGTTAAATAAATACAAGAACTGTAGCATTCCATTGATTTAAACTATTTTAAATACATTTATTTATTATTATTTTTATACATCAAATAGAACGGCTCAACACCAATTACACAAAGATGTCAACCTTAAATGTCAGCAGTCCATGGGCGTCAGTAGTCATTCAGATGAATTGCCTGCCCTTTTGTTTGCCCCTTGGTTTATTTGTATCTCCCTAGTGTCATATTTTATATTAAATATAGTTAATAAATATATTTCAATCGAATAAGTTGAATGCACTGTATATAACTGTGTTATACTAATATCTAAATAGATGTTATACTTATATATAGCACTCTTATATACAGTACATAGTACATACATGTTACAGTACTAGCAGAATTTTGTTATTATAATTCAATTTGATCTATAATATAACATATAAAAGCGGAAGGTCGCTTATCTCGAAAACCGCGGACGTACAAAGATGAAATTTGGCAAGGAGGTAATTATTAGGTAGTAGACATTCACTAAGAACGGAGTTTTAGTAGAACCCCATTAAGGAAGTAATGGAAAACAGCTAGTTTGTAATAAATGACGTAAAACTTAAACAAACAAATAGTAAACAGAGCTTTACTTACTATCTATAAACAAATGATAAATATGATTAAACAAACTAATAGATAATCATAAAAAAAATACTAGTGACCTCAAAGTTAATATGCATACATAAAGTGTAATAAAACAAGCGTACTAAAAACATTTGCCGTGTATAAATACACCGCGTGTATAAAATTACGTTGGGTAAATATTTTAGCAATGTTAGGAAAGGCGTGAGCCGATAGGCGTACTTCAATGTTTAATGAAAACGAAATTCTTTTATACTTCCTCTACAGAGTTGGAGAAATGAATTATATTTATAAGGCTTTATATTAATCTAACTTTCCTCTGGAGTTCCATCACGACAAAGTGCCATCAAAATTAAATATTTCGCTTCAAAAATTACTCCCAATATAAAACAAATCTAAATATGTATCTTTTGAATAGTGATAATGTATAAATAACACTTGAGATATAACAAAGAGACTATTCTGTAGAAGTAATAGAGAGATAGAGTACAATATTATTTATAGATGATAGATAATAGCCAAGTGTTGTTGACAGGCGTATCAAAGGCAATAAAAAACGGAAGAGTGTTTTAAACTTTTCCCAGGTAAGTATTTATGTCACGGTGTGCTAACATTAAGCCCCGGGGAATATTCGAATGGAATGAGAAACGGGTAGGGTTACCAACGTTAACATAAAAAAAATGTTGCCTTTTTAAAGAATAATGTAAAAACTCTTTTTGAGTAATGACAAAAAGAGAAATACCCACTGTAAATTTACTTACCTGGGATAGCTAATAACATAATTACGACAATCTCACGCATTCTTTTGTTCGATTTGTGGAGACCTTTGCTGATTGGCAAGCACATCTAGAAACAGATAAGATTTAAATTTCTTCAAAGAATTATTAAAGACTATTATTATAAGAACTTTTTAGGTGTCTATATTCCCGTAAAAGCTTGTTTTAGGAGTGAGTGGGGCATTGATTTTATACCAGCATAATCAAACGGTGTGCAATCGTAACTCGCCTCAGTACCCCACCTCCTGTCTTTCTCATTAGAGGAAGCGCCACGCTTATAGCCGACTTATCAGTGTCTCTTTCTCAAATGAGATCGGCGTGAAGTGGCGGCAATGCTGTCACGTTAAGTGATGGTATTGTTGTCGCGTTTCGTTCGGTTTGTGAGCAATTTTTAATATCCAAAGGGCGAAATCCACAAATACAATTACAAATTTTCTTACATCGACGATCCGATTTAATTTAAATGAGAAATTCGGGATTGCTTTTTAATTTGGCATTATATTCGTGTAATAAAATAATGCGGGAAAGCTTTGCCACCATCGAATTTGGTTTCTAATTCGTTTTTTATTACCAGTGTTACGACTTACGCGATGTTTTATATTTCTTGTTATTTTTAAAATGTTGTTCGCCTGTTTAAGGGTTCCGTAGTCCTACAAGGGACCCTTATAGTTACTGTCCGTCCGTCTGTCCATCTGATCACCTGAAAGATGGTCACCCTTAGGGTGTCCATACTGATTGGACGCAAAGACGTAAAATTTTTCCTTGGTGATTGGACATGCCAAAAACTAGATTAATAAACGGTTTTCATTAATAAACGAAGTAATTCAAGAGGAAGGTTTATATTGTATTTAATACATGCTAATTTACATTGCATCCGGGCAAAGCCAGCTCGACACGCTTGTATTTTTATAAGACAAAAGAGACTTAAATTTTTAGTTGAATTTTGATTGTTTATACCCTTTGCCGCCACTCCACTCATTCTCAAACCTCGCTCAAGAGGCGCTTGACAAAGTATTTACAATCATATACGAGAGTGTTTTGGGTTGAAATTAGATTGTCGTTAAATTAGTCGTGTCACCGCCACTTTATAGATACTCACAGAACGGTCGAGAGACAAAATAAGGCCTTATGTAAAATATTTTAAAGTTGAATTTAGAGTGAAGCCTAAAGTTAGGTACTCAAATGTAGATCTAGACACGCGTGACAATGCATGTACATTTACATATGTAGAAGCTATTTAGGCTTAATAATTAAGGCTTAGAGCGACTTATTCCAATTTTTAAATGAAAGTGACGGGCAATGCGGCAATGCTGTCACGTCAAGTGATGGTATTGTTGTCGCGTTTCGTTCGGTTTGTGAGACTTCCCGGTGGTCTAAAGTCGTCATTAAAGGCCGGCAATGTATCTGCGAACCTCATATTGTTGCAGATGTCCATAGGCGTCAATAGACAATTTGGTGATGAACGTTCGTCTGCCTCTTGTAATATATAATATACATATTTATATATTTAAGCTATTTTGGTACTAGTAAGATAGTTTAATTCCGTAAATTTCAGATCTCTATGTGTTCGCGCCTAACTGCATTGCTGAACGATTCCGACAGCAGCCGAGTTGCCCCGACGGAGGCGCTGGTGGTCAAATAAATGAACAGCGGGCGTGTCGCCGTGTTTTATTATTTTTCAGAGACATTAAAAACGACATCTTGAGAACATCTTTTTTAGAGAAGAATTGTTACTTTTTATTTTGTGATTGCAAATATAACATCGTTTACATTGTTTCATATATTTTATTATTCTTAAAGTTCATAGAAAAATTGAGACACATACGCAACAGTATGTATTATGGTTTTTCATAATTCGAAAAAAAAAAATTACAATGGAAAAAAAAATATTTCTTAAATACTTTTGAATCGATTGAGTTAAAGTTTAACCACTTACCATAGTTTATAGATATCTGAAATTTGCAGAATCAAATTGTCTTACTAGTACCAACTGAACGAAATATTATTCTGGGGCGGTTCACGAAGATTATAGCCCTACGGCCTTTAAAAATATAAAAGCTAAAGGTGAAATTAGGCAGGGTGGCAGTGAATAGTTAGTAGACAGAAATCTTAGTTAGGCCACAGTACATTTTATGTACTATGAGTCATTATGTCATGATCCGAAGGCTGCTTTGTATTTGAGGCAGCTGATAAGTATCGCAATCCAAAGAAGAAATGCCGATGGTCCCCCCCCCCCCCCCCAGCAACGCGATGGACCTGGCCCCCCACGTTGAATCCATGGATTTCTACGAAACTCGTCTCAAATATAATATGTGGCACATTGCTAAAACTTACATTATCAAACAGATTAGATTTACGTCACATCTAGTTCAGAAACCCTCAAAGCATCCCGTATTTACATCTGTTCCTTGGAAACAAGCTTCACTAAAGCTCACAGTTTGATAAATTGTTTATAAGATATTCACAAGTTTCCACGTGTTAAGTACCAAATACTATTATGTAAAACGTAAATTCGCTCCTTGTTAAATAAACGTGTTTACGTACACAAGTAAACGCCAAATTAGCAGATAGGCGAAAATAACGAGGGATAAATTTATTACGGTAGATACACAAACATTTATATATCTGTATATTTGAATATATGTCATTAAAAATATAAATGTCTGGCCTGTTGGCGCAGATGGCAGTTACTCTGCCTGCCGCTCCGGGGTTGTGGGTTCAATTCCCTCAATTCAATTTAAAAAACATTCGTTTCGTTAAAGAACATGTGGCCGCGTTCAAAAATTATAACCCTGAAAAT
This sequence comes from Charaxes varanes, assembly GCA_024363005.1. NCBI lineage: Eukaryota > Metazoa > Arthropoda > Insecta > Lepidoptera > Nymphalidae > Charaxes > Charaxes varanes. The sequence continues at coordinate 3,859,529 of JANCMC010007202.1, read as the reverse complement.
TCACAGTTTGCAAAACATCTGTTAGACTATAAACATGTTATAACCAGTGACCATTCCTTTGAAATCCTATACAGCTGTGATAAAGGTATTCGCCTACATGTGTTGGAACAATTGGAAATCGTTAAACATAACAATGCCGGTATCGGCTTGTTAAATGATCAAGTTAACGTCTCTAGCTCGATTGCTTGGAATGTTTGAAGGTAGCGCTAATGTGGTGGGGGTGCCAGAGGTATAAATTTTTTGCTGAGTTTTTTACTTATCACTTTACGAATAACCTTTGTAGAGTCTATCTCCTGATGATGCTTCGGTGTCGAAGCGAAACGTGCGTTGAAGCACCTCAGTGAAATGAGTATGCTCTTATCTTGAAGATCCCTAAGTCGTATCCTTTCGGAAATACCGAAGGTGGCAACTGATTCATCTACAGAGAAATTGTGTGAGGCAAAAAGTTTCTAGAAAAGCGGACAGTTGTGGACATTAGAACGTCGAAGTGATGAGGGTGGTATTTCAAATTTTGATGGGATGTCCTGTAGTGAATGTGATCTCAGTAATCTCAGTTCGTATCACGTCAGGGAGTAGTGGAGAGTCCTGTAATAGAAAATTTGTAGGATAATTGTAACTACTAAGGGTAACTAGGGATCCGTCAGGTCTGCTTCCACGTTGATACTACTATTGACCTCTTTACATCAACCGATAAGATAATATAGTCTTCGTTATTGAATGTGTTTGTATACAATAATATATTAAATAATTACGATTATGTTTCAATGTACATGTTTTATACGCTCTACTGTAAAGCTGCGGATTTGGGCATACAATAATTTACGTGGAGGTATGGATAAAGTTTTCCAAAAGGAAGTGTGCGAGCGCAGCAAAGTATTTATTCATTCATTTAATATTTAGCTAGCGACCCAGCCCGACTTTGCACGGGTACAATGTAGATATCCATGTGTTTTTTATATATTAATACGTGAAAAGAAAACTTCAGGCACCATTTTACAAAATATAACTAATATATCATTTTATATATACAGGATTTCATGACACACGGACGTCGGTCCCTAAGGTTGAGAACTTAATGCCTGTATTACAGGTAACAGACGCCTGTTATACACAAATACATTTTTTTGTAGAAATATATAAATATATACATATAGATAATACACCCAAACTCGAGGCCATGCCAGATGATTTACACCATTTACACTCACACGTATTGGACGATGTCAAGGCGTAATCATGACAACCGAATGTTCTATTTAAATTTATATATCCTTACTCATATTATGTATTTTGATAATTTCTGAAAGAAATAAATAAATATTCTTCTTCTCTATACATATAAACTTCTGGCGGAAAACATAAAATATAATTTAGACTAATATAAACTTCTAGAAGAACACATATAGACTATAAATAATGTTTAGATTTAAAGTATAAAGTGGCTTGTCGAAACTCAAAAACGGCGAAAAGCGTGGGCGTAGACGGCTGCCGCCCACGACCTGGAGCCTCGATGTACGTAACGAATACATTTATGAAAACCGTAAGGTAATATTGACATTATATATTAATTTATAATCCTACACCAAACTTTTTTATGTATAAAAAATCTGCAAACCGGCAAGTCGCTCACCTGAGTGACTAACGCCGCCAATGGACTAATGCACTTTTGGTACGAAGACTATGTAAGGAGCTAAGGAGTATGCTTTTTCCTTGATAGTCCAGTAATATTAGATTATTATTATCGAGGTGGACTCAGATGATGAATGATAAACGAAAGGGTAGGGAAAGATCCCTTGATTATCATATGAAAATGTTTGCGCTGCTCTTCAATAGGCTAAATTATAATTAATTAAAAAGTGTATTAAAAAAAATGAAATTCCTGACAATTTAGCTGAAGTATTTTGACACAATAATCATGGTATTTTTTCACCACGCATAGATAAATGTCTAATAGACTGGGTCTTAACTTTATGATAACACATATAAATCTAGACTGACTGGACTATGACGTCTCGTAGTCTTTTCGCTAATAGACGCGATATCTACGATGTAAATTGTCTTAAATACAAAGAAATAGTTCAGGGTCGACGCATTTCTGTGTATAAGAATGTTTAGCCTAGATCGACCTCAGTCAGTCAGTCAGTTACAGTTTAATAATATGTAATCAGTAGGATAAGGTATGAGGATTAATACGGTATTCTTTAAAATAGCTTCGTAAATAATTCATATATATATATATATATATATATATATATATATATATATTTTGATATGTTAAAGATATAAATGGCTACTGAGCAATTATTCTTATATAATATAACATTTAATACGACTTTACCTTTTTTCTAATTAACTAATTCGCTAAGCACATGATTTACGGACATAAGTCCTTGATTAGATTATTGCCCATTTGGCATATCTGACGAAAACCAGTCAAAACCTTTTTTATTCGGTGTTACTAATTAAATTTCTTACACAAAAACCATCTAATTCTAAAATAATATTATAAAGAGGCAATTTATTTTTGAGATATATCCTATATATCCTATCCTAAATAGTGTTTTACAGAACTAAATGATATGACAAGAATGAATTAACATTGATTCTCCTTACAAATGGGCTGCAAAAACTACGCCCTAGATCATATTATCATATTCCAACCGGTCTAGAAAGTTAAACACGTCTAGTACTTGCTACCCGTCTTATGATTTCTCTAAAGACCTACATTTAGGTCCTAGACTTAGAATTAGCCCTTAGGAAATGCCCGGAACCCTATAATAAAGTATCCCTTACTCCAATCCATACTTAAAGACAATTAATAATGTGTTTTTCTGAACTAGTCAATAAATGTTTTTCCATGTTGTTTCTTTTTTATTGATGTGAACTAAGCCGCGATACAGTCTGCAATCTCTGCAAAATTGTAGTATTTAATGCTAACACGTAAGCGTTTACACACCTGGATAAGACTAGGAAGACGATAATACACAGACACACACGTGTGGGTGTGTGTGTGTTTGATTTTTATTCCCGAAAAAAAAAACGTGTCTTCGAAGTTGCTCGGAAAATACTGATGGAACTTTTAGATAGAAGTTTGTCAATCTGGAGCCCTAACCACCGGTTGCTTGGGTCCTTGCCCCGCTGCCGGCGGAGATCTATTTTTTTACATATTTAAAAATGTATGTAAAAGTAAGATATATTAAATAAATGATAGTCATAATAATAACACCCATGACGTTCATAAGTACTTTAAAATCTATATGAATAAAACATTTTTGACTTAGACTTTAGAGTTTAAATTATTGTTTATCCTAATACAATATTGGAAAACAGTACTGAACAGTTAAATAGAACTAAGGATAGTAGATTCTTTTCGTTGTTGAATTGGAGCATTAGAGACAATATCTAATATGAAAATGACTTCTATCTAAAACAGAGGTCGGCTACGTTTTGGCAGGCAAGGGTCACATCGTTAAAAAATGAGATGCAAGCGGGCCACATCGTTAAGAAATTCGATATTGGCGGGCCACACCTGCAAAATTTTTTTGTATAGTCATCAATTTATGTAGTTGATATTATAGGCGATAGTAAAAAAGCAGTTTAGTAAAAAAAGCAATTTGGTACATCACAACAAAACTTTACGCACGTCATTTACCAAACAGTCATGGGCCGCAGAGGGTGAGATCACGACATATGCGGCCCATGGGACATGTGTTGCCGACCGCTGCTCTAAAGTCTTCTTGCAGTGCAGAAGTATATAGACTTCTGATATAGATTCTCATGGTCTTTGTTGCCAAACTTCTCCAAAACGGCTGTACTCATTCTAATGAAAATTTTTGTGCGTATTTGGTAGGTATTTGGTAGGTGCTAATTAGAGGTAGCGCCATGCTTGTAGCCGTATCGGGCCGGCGCGTCCGGGTACCAGTACCTCTTTCTCATATGAGATCGGCGTGAAGTAGCAGCAATGCTGTCACGTCTAGTGATGGTGTTGCTGTCGCGTTTCGTTCGCGACAACAACACCATCACTAGACGTGACAGCATTGCCGCCACTTCACGCCGATCTCATGTGAGAAAGAGGTAGTTTATAATGTGGTTGTAACAAATTCTTCTCGTATCAGGGTTTTAGATTTGCAGAGGATGTGGTTGTAGGGTGAGTTAAAATGACCGACAGCCTTCTGTCGATCCCCATAACGTCTACCATCTTACGGGTAATATAACTCAGTGACATTAATCGGAACCCACTGTTTTAAGTCCCTTCTCAAACACGGAGAAGGTCGCATATTTTAAAACGATTCTTAGTCACATGGCCGCGGTAAAAGCTACTTAACCTAACGTTGGACTCAAATGTCGGGCACTAATTCAGCTACAACCTCCCTCTGGTAACAAAGTGTAGGGAATCAAATTAAAAAGCAAATAAACTATTAAATAATTCGTCCGGAGAGCTAAAAAAATATTGAAAGAAATTAGTCACTGCAGCCATAAATATCGAACGACATAACCCGTCAACGACTGCCTTAGGCGAGGACAATCGTAAAGTTCGTTTGTAATTAATACCAAATGGGAGCGATCGAAGGCACTCCGGCTAGTCACAGGTTGACCTCGGTCCGACACACGCCGCGAAGAAATTCTATTGCGCTGATTGATTGGTGACATTACAGCCAACTTATTAGACGGATAAATAAACAATAGTTAGTCAGTTATAATCCAGAATGTTTACTTACAAATCAATACTCATACAACTAATTGGCTAATATACCTTGGATATAAATTTATGACCCAGTGGGGGTTACCTTGTTGCTATAACAATATTTAAGCAATTTTATCATTGGTAAATAAATATTTAAGCAATTTTGAGGAGGTCGTGGCCTAATCAGTGGTCGGCATTTGAGTCGATCGCTAAGTTAAGTTGCTCTGGCTGCGACCATGATGGTGAAATAATCTTTAGTAAAAATTCTGTTAATAGTTTAAAAAAAATTGTTTTGCGTCTTTGTAAATAAGGTATATTTACGCCTTATTACAAAGCGCGCCTTATTATGTGTATATTCATTCATAAAAAATAATCTTCCATTTTATATATTTTATTTTGATTGTAAAGACATATTTTACTTCATTATATTTTATTATACTTGATTAATTATTTTTACGTTTGACATATAAGTAAAAGCAGTATTATTCCAGGTGATGAGTTCGCGTTAAGGGAAGGCGGTGCTTTATACTGTAGGGAAGATCACGATGTTCTAGAAAAAGTAAGTAAAAGTATAAAATTAATTAATTAAAAAATATAATATACAGAATAACCGTTAATTTCTGTAGAAACAGACGTCCTTGTTGTCCATATACTCGTAGTAAAACAAATTGTATAATGTAGGTAACCGACAACCATTGTACTTATATTATTGTTGAAGTAAAAAAATTGTACAATGTAGGTAACCGACACTTCTTGTACTTATTGTTGAACTAAAGTCGTGATGAACAAAATTATTCAGGGGACTCTTGCTTGGTTTTTGGATCAACGGCCATATTCAATAGGCAATATTTTTTTTTTCACGTGTTGTGACGAGGTTGCTTGTCTTGGCCATATCGCCGACAGATTTAATCTATAAATCTAGAAGAATTAAAATTAATTCTATATATCTTTAAAAGAATATTAATAGTACTTTGAGGTATGTATTAGAAATATATAAAGCTGAAGAGTTTGTCTGTTTACTTGAACGCGCTAATCTCAGGGACTACTGGTCCGATTTGAAAAATTCTCTCAGTTTCAGCCCATTTATCGAGGAAGGCTATAAGGTATATATCATTACGCTTTTTTCACCTAATTTTATGCGGACAAAGTCGCGTTAAATTTAAACCAGCCCACTTAACTGACTATTTATGTCTCCTTAGTATCAACGCACAAGTACGCAAAAATAAATATCTATACAAATATATAAAGCTGAAGAGTTTGTTTGTTTACTTAAACGCGCTAATCTCAGGAATTACTGAGCTGATTTGAACAGTCTTTCAGTTTTAGATAGCCTATTTATCGAGGAAGGGTAGGCTATATACCATAACCCTAAAATTGTTCACTTAATTTTACGCGGACAAAGTGGCGGGTAACAACTGGTGTAAATATAAAAAGTGGCCAAAAGCGTGTCAAGACATGTTTATATAGTAGGGTTCCGTATCTGATACTCGATAAAGATATTTGTTACGTAACTTGAAATGGTCTTGATTTGTTTTTTGTCCTGTCAACATGGTCCTATCGACAACACGGACAGACGGACGGACGGATGGATAAAACTATAAGGTTTCCTTATACGGAACCCTAAAAAGGGGAAGAAGGTCTGATAGTAATTATGGGTCAGTACGGACGCCCATGGACGACAACAACAACAACAGATCGCTCGCAGATGCGCTGCCGGCCCTTGAAAAATTTCTTTAAAGGTCCCTTGGTTGTAACGGTTTGGAAACACCGGAATTTTAGTGTTATCACATTTCTATAAAAATACAATCAAGATATTATACCAGAAGGCCAGCACATGCGCTGCCGGCCCTTAATGACGAGTTTAGGCCACCGGGAAGTCTCACAAACCGAACAAAACGCGATGAGAATACCATTACTTGAGGTGACAGCATTGCCGCCACTTCACGCCGATCTCATGTGAGAAAGGGGTACTGGTACCCCTTTCTCACATGAGATCGGCCCAATTCGGCTACAAGCATGGCGCTACCTCTAATTACGATTAATATCACAAAGTGACATTAATCGGGTCCCTAGTACACATATTGAACAGTAATATTTGCGCTATTCTTTGATTGAATTGACTGCTGTCGCCACATAGGTGCCGATGGGTGCAGTCGTTGGGAAAATATAGGTCAAAATAATAAAGCGCGTGATGGCGCACTTCAAAAGTCGGTACCTATACAATAAAGGAGATTGAAGTTGTTTATAGCATAATGACTTTATTTACTATTTATATAATATAAATATATTTAATTTAAAATATATAATAAAAACTAATCATCGAAATAGTTCTATAACATATAAATTTTATTAAAAATCAGTTCAGATCAGTACTTTTTGGGGAATTTTATGAATATGGTGTCGTAGGTACTTTATGCAATTGGCACTGATCTCCGTGCAACTAAAAACTATTCTGATATCAATGGTACTAACCAATAATAGTGATTATCCAGGCTACTAAGTAAGATACCCCACCAATCCATACGACACACATTGAGAATGTCAAAGGATAGAAACGAGGATACTTTCTGCAGTCCGGAATTGTAACCCATAACGCCAAACCCGTAGGCCACGTTATTATCCAAAAAAGCTTCTGTAGACCAGAACTCTCTTTCCCAGGCCAAGACCATATAGAAGATATGCTAGATTCTGCATGATAAGAAAAAGTTATTATGTATATAATACAAATACATCTATATAAATTACCCACTTGGTATAATTAGGAAAGAATCTTTTGCAATTTGACTAGAGGTCTGAACCGCAAGTGGTTACCAATGTCTCACAAGGTAAAATCCATCTTTTTTGTATAGATGAGCTTGAATATATTATAAATAACTATTTCCATTTGTGAAGTATTCAAATCTTACTCGGGTTACAAATTGTGGCGAAATGCACACTAATCTCTAGAATCATAAGTCCTAGAAATCTAGAGCAGCTATAAATTCTTAATTTTACGTAAAGCATCTTATTGTATAATAATTTTAATAACGTCATAAAATGAATAAAAGAGTCTTTGCTATATGCCAAAACTTTATTATTATTACTATAAGTATCAGCTGAAAATATACCAGAATCTGTGGATCCTTGTCTCTTAATTCTTTCTACTCCTTGCTCTATGTCGTTGATTTGATTATTTGATTGCACTATTTGGTGGGCAGACTTCAGAAAGTTTCCTTTCTCTGTAAAATCAAAACGAATGAATAACCTTCATTCAATGCATTTTACATGTACGCCTCGGATTTATTTTCATGTATAAAATATAAACATGCTTCGAAATATATGGTTTTGTTTTGTATAAATGTGTAATATATTTTGATTTCTAACAAAAATATTATATAATTAAAATATTATACAGTGCACCTTTAATCAGTAACGGAGTTATTTCTGTATACGTTTTCTTTTTCTTGGGATAACAGCAACCACTTTTTGCAAAATCACCCAAGCGACCATTATATACCATTGCTGTAAAGAAAGAAAAAAATAGTAGGAATGATATTTTGTTCAAATATAATTTGCAATTTGGTTCGTACTTACCCAAGATATAAAAAGTGTACATTAATACGAGTAGCAGAGATTCGTACCAGTACACTTTGTCATCAAGCAACGCCAGTATTAGCGCTACTACCGCAACTGCATACATCATGCAGTCTCGAGACACCGACCACCAGTCCAACTCTATTACCTGGCAAAAAAATATTTTATATTCTAGTACTCTTACTAGTACTTTTGTAGTGTGCGATGTG
>JANCMC010007202.1:3692403-3850963 GCA_024363005.1 Charaxes varanes | reverse complement strand
AGTCCAACTCTATTACCTGGCAAAAAAATATTTTATATTCTAGTACTCTTACTAGTACTTTTGTAGTGTGCGATGTGTTGAGAACTGCTGCTTGTATTCGATAGCAACCTAACTTTCAACGCAACATTTCTTTTAAATATCAGACATGATTTTATCTCTAGTTTTCTACGCAATTAATCAGAAAGTTTGTGTTAGGGAAATGTATCACGATCGCGTAGATTATTTTCAATCTATACCAATATAGAGCTGAAGAGCTTTTTTTGTTTGTTTGCTTGAACGTGCTTATATCAGGAACTACTGCTTCGATTAGAAAGTTATTCGTTAGTATTATTATTGTTAGTTCTTTCAGTGTTAGATAGCCTATTTATCGAGGAAGGGTATATGCTAAAATTTTTTTTTTACCTAATTTTACGAAGTGACAGGCACTGTTAGTAGATGATAAAAGTGTCATAGGCCTATGCACGTGATATAATCTGTGCCCGAAATGTTATTGGCCACACAAAAATTAAACCGATTCTTTAAAATATTTGAATGATCCATTTTCTAACTACGATGGAAGTCACAAAACAGTTAGATAATACAATAGGGTATAACTGGTTTTCCCATGATAAAATAATGTTTTAATGATACTTGAATATACTCGAATTACGCTTAGTGAAATCGTAAGTTATCACTTAATAAAAACGTGGGACAATGTTATATAATTCTGATTTCAATCAATTATCTGGTCTTGTCATTCAAAGTTAAAGAGCCGTCATGGCATTGTAAAGTAGATAAAACTTGAAATATAATACCACGGAAAAGAAGATCAGAACTATTTAGCGGCAGACAATGCGCCAAAGAAATTTATGCCTTCAATATATACTATATATTGAAGGCATTAATCTTTAATAGTTATGATTTTTCATATGTATTAAAAATTACACATATTGTTTTCAAGTTAAGTATTCGCCTAGGAACTTAGTCAACTCGATTCACTTGTCGAACAAAAGTAAAAACTACTTTGATCCTCTTTTGTAGATTTCGGAAAAAGACAACAATTAGAAATACTGTACCTTTCCAGCAACAAGTGCGCAGCAAGCTGGAACAGCAAGAACATTGAACACTGCTGAACCCACAATGGCCCCAACACCTAGATCTCCAGCAGTTACAAAGGTGCCTATACTGTTTATAAAGAGTTCAGGGCTGGAGCTAGCGGCTGCCATAAATGTTGCTCCCGCTATATCAGCTTCCATGTTTAAACCTATAAACAGAAATATCAAATTGATATTTTATTTTTTAACGAAAGGAGGTCGTGGCCTAATAAGTGGTCGTCATTTGAGACGATCGCTAGGTTAAGTAGCACTTGCTGTGATCGGGTGATAGATGGGTGACCCATTCTAACGCTGGTTTATATTTGATATTCGACCTCCTCCGTGTTTCGAAAGGCATGTAAAACAGTGGGACCCGAATGATGTCACTTTATGATATGAATCGTGAAGTTGTAGAGATCGAGGGGTTCCGGGGATGACGTCAGATGGCAATCGGTCATCTTAACTCGCCCCACAGTCACCAAGCGGACCGTGGTATTTGACCGGGATAGCGCTAAGAAGAAGAAGAAGAAGACCAAGTTAAGTAAACTATGTAAAGTCAACAATAGATATTTAATTAAATTATACGGCGTCAATGTATTTGGGGATTAGAGAGGAATAGGTCACTGTATTCAATACTCAATTTTAATTTACTCCAGATGTACTAAAATTTACAACAAATACGTATTGGTACGTATATAAAGGAATGAAATAGAGATGTAGAGTCGTCTGAGCTTAAGCATCAGCAATAAGTATCAATCAGTCACGTTATCAGTAGAATAAGTCGCAAATGGTTCACAAAGTAGGCGTAGCGCAGGACAGTGACCGGTCAATTGAATGTAGAATACTCCTCAATACCACTTTTCAAATCATACTTAGTCTCTGATCTGCATTTTATACTACTGAGCCTTTAATGAAAGTTGGATATTCTGTGGACTTATTCCAGTACTATAATATCAATATAGAGTAACAAGTGCTTTTTCTTATTTTGGTGTGTGATTTTATTCACGAAATGGGTCAATAATAAGCATTTTTATAACCACTACTACAACCGTTTAAGATGTATTTTTAAATAATAAACTTCATCGTTGTTTATTGACCTATTCTTACAAAAACATTGAGTATTAGTGAATCCTGTGTACCTAATTACTTTATATTTCTTATCTTATTTTATTTTCACTGTATCTTTCTAATACTTGAAATAACAAATAAAAAGTTAGTGCTAACATTTTTTATCGCTTATTTTTCATACCGTAAGAGATAAAATATATTTTTATAATCGCTCGCATTGATAGCTATGAGATAGTCTTGAATAAGGTTATAGAATCTTAGTCAGTGCAAATATATTTGCCTGAAAAATATATACTGTTTTGAAATAACAAATAAGTAGAGTACCTTCCTCATGTTTACATAAACTGATAATGATATACTATGACACTCACGTTCGCATATTATCTCGATGGCAGGCACGAAGTATTGTTCGCAAACGCTACCAAGAAGCAGGAAACAGTACACAGCGAACACGCAATGTACTAGTATAAAACCCTGGGAACATTATATGTAAATTATGTCAATGCGTTATGCTACATATAGGACAAGATTACAAGTGCGATAGACACTGGTTTTTCATTTAATTTAGTTCGGAAATTTATATCGGGTGAATGAAACATTGGCCAATTTTGGATATGTTTACTGAGCAGTAAGTTAGGGGTCATCCATACATCGAACTCCCCACCTCACTCGTCATTTTATGCTTGTATTAAAAACAACAGCAGTTTCAATATTTTTTCAAATTCCTTCATTGCGACCTGTGACGTTACAAAGCTTTTAAACCCCCTCCACCTGCCCGTTATCACACCGCGTCACATTTTAGTGATACTCTGGTCGCCAATGACCTGGTAGGAGGAGAAAGAGATGCCACGGCGATTTGGATGTCTTTGCTGGGCAGATGTGGATGAAATTGGCCCAGGACAGAGGAAAGAGGACTGAATTGGGATGCCTTTGCCCAGCAGTTGGATACAATAGGCTAATGTAAAAAAAGTTAGGTTATATTAAAAGGTTGCATTAGCGAGGGATAAATGTTACATTAACCTGACGTCCCTATATTGCAAACTAAATACTCATGAAGGTAGAACTGTTAAGTGTGCTACAGACCCCTATTTTAGTATTAATGTTTTAGGTTATATGTACCTTATATATATTTTTCTGATTTCGGCATCCTTATAAGACGTGGTGAAATAATAACAACATTTTCTTCCAACTACGCATTAATGTTATTATTAATCATTAAATAACCGATTACAAAGGACGCCTTTTCTTTTTAGAACGAAATTTCATGACTGCACTGTTTTTCTTTACTACACTGTTTTTTATTTTCATATTAGATTTGCCACAGAGGTTTAATATCTCCTGTCAAGTTTCATACCAAATGTATGAATACACTGAATCAAACAGATACTGGCTGAAAATAAAACGACTTAGTAAAAGAAATGCTCTAATTTCTTAAAGATTCCCAAAAAAAAGAAAAATTATAAAAATCTCCGTATTACTACAACACGTGCAAATTTTTTTTATTAAATAGAAGAGTAATTCAAAAGTTACTACAGATTCGGGCAAGTTCTATTTTTTGTTGCAGCGGTGAAAAAAAGTCGTATATAAAAACCTATTAACTCAGAGTTTATCCCTAAAAACAACCTTCGAAAAGCTTCAAAATGTCTATGAAGGTCTTTATAAACTATATATATCACATTTCAGGGTCGTTGGTTGTGTCCTGTTGGCGTCATAAATATTCCATTAACAAGGTACCCGGTTCAAACCCCACCGCCGTTGGGGTATTGTCGCACCCACTCCTAATACAAGCTTTAAATTTAAGCTTTGTAGGAGGGGAAAAGGGAATATTAGACATACCTAAAAAATATTCCTAATATTCTTTAAAAAAAAATATTGTTACTATCTATAGCATCGTTTTTTATATTAAATAAAACACTAGTCCAGTTATTTTTTTCTATCTCCTACCAGTCATTGTCTAGTAATCTTTCTCGTGCCTGCCTGCCACAGTATTTCTATCTTAGTAGCTATTTAGAGAACTATTTATATATCTATGTAATGTAAGTGTTCTTCTTCTTCCTAGCTTTATCCCGGTTAAGACTTAAGTACCAGGGTCCTCTTAAAATGCAGGGGATGTGGCTGTGGGGCCAGTTAAGATGACCAATTGAGAAATAACTCATATACATATAATCTTCTTCTTTCTAGCGTTATTCCGATGCTATCAGGATCCGCTTAAGAAGCAAAAGATGTGGCTATGGACGAGTTAAGGATGAGCGATTGCCATCTGACGTCATCCTCGGAATCCCCACGACCTTTGCAACCTTACGACTAATATCACAAAATGACATTAATCGGGCCCCAGTATTTTACGTGCCTTCCGAAACATGCAGGAGGTTGGATATCAAATATAAATGCTAGAATAGGTCATGCATCTATCACATATGTAATGCAAGTCTAATAATATTATTTTATTTTTATCTTCTCTATCGTATTAGTCATTGACTAGTAATCTCTCTCGTCTGATTGCCAGAATGTTTATTTATATGTATAATTTTTTTTTTTGTAGTTACCAAGACTGTCACATTCAAGGAAATCCCATGAGAAGTACTAATCTTACTCGTAAATTACCTTGTAATAATATTATGTGACAGTATGGAACCCTCAGTGCGCCGCTAGTTTAAGATAAATAGAAGGAATCTTTTTGTCGCTAGAAGTATACGTTAAGTTACCTTTGTTTTCATCTGCTTTTAAAGACTTTTCTTCTGTATTCAGCGCCTCAGGTTTTGAAGGCAGTGTCAGAATCTGAAAAGGCGAATTAATGAAAACTTGAGATCGCCGAGTGCGTATAATAGTGTGTGTAAATCAGATATATCGTTTTGCATCGATGTGTGTGTTTTTATTATAATTTAATTAATATAGCATATAATAAGAAAACCTTCACACACCTTTCTCTATATAAACTATAATTGTGCAAAATTTCATACTCCTCCGTCCGCGCAATTTTCGTAAAATGGTACCGAAAGTTCTCGCTTTATAAAATATTACTACATTTTAAATCCAATAGCCAATAAGCTGTGGGCAAACTAAGGCCTTTGCACAAACATTTCTGTAATTGAACGAACATTGAATGGCCCGTTGGCGCCGTTCAATGTTCAGTAGACCTACTGAATATGAATATAAAATTTCATAAAAATCGGTCCAGCAGTTTCGCAGGAGTATGGTAACTAACATTGTGACACGAGAATATTATATATATAATTCGAACCGTTTGAAGTCGACGAGTCGCCTATGAAAATATTCGTGCGAGGCCCTCAGCGGTTCCTTCTTAGTGTCAACGCGCATTATCAATGATTAAAAACGTGACACGATAAAGACTTGCCTCCAGCGGGCCTAGCACGAACATTTTCATCCTAAATACAGTCGAGTCGTCGACTCCAAACAGTTCGAAATGTTCGTGCTAGGGCCTCTGGTGTACAGTCGATCAAGAAATTGGTTTGCCACGTTAAGGTCGAAAGTCGTTTGCACGTCAATTAGTTGAACAGCTCATTTTTGCTTGTCACGCATTACGTTAACTTTTAATATTAAACCGGCTTCAAAACAGGAGTCTCTTAATTCGACTGTATTTTTAAATGTTTGTAACCTCCGAACTTTGGCCGGATGAATCGATTTTGATGATTATTTTTAATTTGCAAGCTTTCCGTGTGATTTCATTTCAATTTGGCACGGTTCTGATAATGTGAATTTTCTTTTAAAGAAAGTAAATTTATATTTAGTCAATTCGGAAAAGGTACATGCCTAGAACAACAGCCATTAGAGGTCTACGATGTGGATGCTGGCTGGTCGAAGTTGGCCTTTAAAAAATAGATTCGACGGAGAAAAAGCTGTAATGCCTTTGTTTATTAAATATAACTTGTCTCGATTGGAGCCACTCCACATGTTTTTATTTACTAGATTCTATAAGATTTTAAATTAGATTATTTTTATTTTTAATACCCATTTAAACACTAATGTTTTTTCACCGATACTGATGAATGTACTGATTTAATATTTATTTTTGGTTCCCATTCTGGTTCTGATTCCGATACCGAAAGACCAAATATTAATCCTATGGTTCTGAATCCGGTTTCAATATACCACTTCCGTAACATCCCTAGTTGAAATGTTGGACTGTAATCTTTAGCTTTGTTATTACCTAGGGGTAGTTGAGAGGTACCTTTAATCGTAAAAGCCGTACAAATAATTTGGTTTGATTTCAAAAATGAGATCTCAATTTAATGAAGCCACATGTTTACTTGGTTTTTTAAGTGTATTTAGTTCTTTCATATTACAACACAATTTGGTGTTTCCGTTTACGTGTTTGGCTGCAATTGACTTCGTTTGGCAAGCAATAAATATGCACCAAGCACGTTATTTATTGTGGAGATAAGTGTGTTCGGTGTTGCGTGACTGACACCACTGAAAGCATTTACACCCAACAAATGCACTAGTGGCAATCAATCAAGAGACTTGAAATTTTCCACGTTGATAGAACATGCTAAAAACTCACTAGGAAAATTATTTTGAACGAAATCGGACAACAGCTTCTGAAGTTATTTAACAAATACGTTTATAGCGTATCAGATATGCAACCCTTCTATATAAGCGTGTCTTGACACGCTCTTGGCCATTTTTTATAATATTTAACCCCGCTTATACTCATTACATGGGTGTTACATCGCAGGTCCTCAGTGAATAATAAACAAAAAGAGAACAACAATCGTTGTTACGCCCTCAGCGGGAGTAGCACTCACAGTTCGCAACAAACAACGAGCGGGGGAGCCGGCAACGCACGAACAAAGATCAAATTAAATTACGATGTTGTTTTCAGATGAAATATTCGCTCCCAATAACGGGAAACTTTCGGCGTACATGAGCAGCGTTGAAAGTTTGTCGTAAGCGGCTATGACCCAATTACAAAGCTCAATCATTGGTAATATTTTCTTTATAAAGTACATTTATCGTTACTTATTAAATACATAACAGAGGCCCTAACACGAACATTTCGAAGCGAAGAGTCAAAACCTGATTTTTGGGGAATCGCATCGTTCGCGATTCCTCCGAGACTTCTTTATATCGTAACTAGCTGTAAACTAGGGATGGCCCTTAGACCTCCTTAATCCGGCCTTATCGAAAAATACGTCCTTAGCGGATGTCTACTGTTGGGTTTCAAATTAAATTGTATAATCTATACGCACTTGTAGGTGGTCTCCTCCCGTTTATACATCCCTGTCCCTACGCACTGCTGCTATGTGGCTGCTTTTGACAGTTAGTTGTCAAGTCAGTGTACCGACGCATTTGGAGGCCATAGAAAAATTAAATTTCTGTAATGAATTTAAATCATTTTTTTTTAATATATTTTAGTGTAAGATGCACAACAATTGGTTGTCAAAAGTACGCTTTGACATCATCCAATACATGTGTGTGTAAATGGTGTAACTCGTCTGCCATTGGTGTGAGTGTGGGTTTATTTTAATAATTTCATATATTAATATTGCATATTATAAAAAAAAATCCGCATTCAAAAGCCGTCCCCTATACGAACAACAATTGTGCCATATTTTATACTCCTCAGCAATTTTCGTAAATACCTATGTTTTCGCTTCACGTATATATATATTTAAATGCGTTTTGATGTTCCTAACATTATAAATGGTTGCAATAATCGATCGGAGTAAAGCTTAAAGTAATAAAAGGAGAATAAATATAGTAAATAAATGTCTACAGGACTATATGGCAAACGGACGTCTGTTCCTAAGGTAGACAACTACCCGTAGTGAATCTGACCAGTTATCGGACAGATAAAAGAAGATCCACCCCCTGGGGGTAAGATTCCTTGATATTCAAGGTCCTATCAAAATCGGTTAAATAAATATTAAATATATAGGATTCTATGACACACGCACGTCTGTTCTTACGGTAGACAACTTAATGTCTGCGTTAACGGTAGCAGACGCCTTTGTAGAAATATATAAATACAAATATATACATAATACACCCAGACTCGATACTATAAATTAAATTAAATCTATGCTAGGAAATATAAAATTGTCCACTTACTCGCTTCGGGAACAGGAGTTACCGGACTCTCCGGCATGAGAATCCCTTTTTGAACTAACTCATCTCTATTCGCTCGGACGGATATCTTCCTTTCTAAAGCTGCAAATTAAAACTGATTTTCACATTCACACATTTAGTTCTGTAACGTCTACAATTTTTAGGACCTGTCCTGCATTAAAAACTAACCTTCCAAAATTAAAGAAGTTTTTTAGATGTAGCAACGTATTTGAAATAAAAAAACTCTCGCGTCATATTTTTTTTTTTAAATAAAACAAGGGGTAAACTGCAACACCATAGGGCTCGCAGATGCGTTGCCGGCTCGTTTCTATCGCCTCATTCTCCTCGTGTCTATATTATAGGTATAGCCTACTATACGTTTATAATATTATGAATCTATAATCTCTATGTATATAAAGCTGAAGAGTTTGTATGTTTGCACTTATCTCAGGAACTACTGGTTCGATTTGAAAAATACTTTCAGTGTTAGATAGCCCATTTATCGAGGAAGGATATAGGCTATATATCATCATGCTAAAACCAATAGCAGTGGAACACCAATGAAGAATGTTTCGAAATCGGGAATGTTCCTTCCCCTTCGTGCATTGCGTAGATGGTTAAAGTTTCGCAAAAATCACGTATGGTGGAATTGTTCCCCTTCAAAAGTTTTAAACAAAAGTTCGCGAGAGTATATGTCTTTCTATTAAGGTTGGCTCACTATAACCTTTTTTATGCTAACCAACTTTGTTCTAAAATAACGCATTATTGTCAAGGTGTTTTTATAAACATGATATTAATCCTTATCCAAAAACTACTTATTAAACCACTAATAGTGGTCCACGCGGACGAAGTCGCGGGGTACAGCTAGTTATATATAGTCTAGAGAGACGAATTTCTTAGCATTCCATGGATTCGCCGTGCGGGTGCCGGGTCCATCGCGTTGCAGAGGAAGAAACCACAGCAGTGCCCGGGACTTGCGACCCAGGTGTAGGTTTAAGAGCGCGCTCTTTATAGTGATCACTAACACTCACCTTCCCTATCACTGTTCCCTATATATTTATATATTATAGACGTAGAAGGTGGTTAGTTTTATTGCTGAAAGGGGTAGATTATATGGGCCAAGTATGCATGAGTGGGCAGACGGGAGCTAAGAGTAGTGCGTTTGTGTTTGAAGTGTCCGTATGTGAGTCCTTTTAGTGTCTGTAATATAATAATTCCTCTACTTCTTCATAATTTATATAAAGCTGAAGAGTTTGTTTGTTTACCTGAATGCGCTAATCTCAGCAACTAATGGTCCGTTTTCAAAAATTCGTTCAATGTTAGATAGCCCATTTATCGAGGAAGTCTATATATCATCACGCTAAAATTGAGTCTATTTTTTTTAACTAAGGGTGGTCCGGGTGGCCCACGCGGACGAAGTAGCTGGGCATAGCTAGTTTTTTTTATATAAAGACTCAAAGAGAGGCAGGGTGTATCCTGGCATTAGTTATTAAAAGTTTTGCAAACTTTAAAATGAAAAATAGGTTGTTAAATATTTAACTTTTACTCATATCTATGCTATTATATAGAGCTGAGAAGTTTGTTTGTTTGTTTGCTTGAACGCGCTAAACTCAGGAACTACTGATCCGGTTTGAAAAATTGTTTCAGTTTAGATAGCCCATTTATCGGGCTATATGATATATACTATAATTGACTCACACACACCAAAATCCAATCTGCTTCTTTAACCTAATTTTACGCGGACAAAGTCGGGGGCACAGCTAGCTCTTAATAAACTACAAATAAGTAGAAAATCAGTCGCCGCCATTTTTTAATCAGTCGCGGTATTTTTTAAAACCTAAGCGTGAAAACGACGTTTTACTATTTTGCGGTAATTTGAAGGAATTCCGTCCATTAGCGTTAATTCTTGAATCATCATTTTCGTCTATCATTCGATGTTTTAATGCAAATTTAAAGGTCATAATTATATCAAACCGACTTCAAAAACGGAATCTCAGCAACTAAAATCCACAACCGTGCGATTTTCAAGAAACTTCATACCTCGCACAATTCCTCTGTGGAATCAATTACCAGCGTCGAGACCCTCTGTCTCCCTACCCTCCCTCCTCCCGGTGACGCTGTCGAGTACAATAGGGCCAATAACAAGAACCACACAAAAAAAACTTAACATTAGAAAATATATACTTCTCATCAGAATAATCGAAACACCTTGCAAGTTTAAGTTTTGTTAAGGTTATGGAAGTGTTTCGATTTTTCTGATAATAAGTATATATTGCCAACTGTGAGTATACCTGTCTATTTAATTTTTCTTGGGATCATTTCCCCAGACAATTTTCATTAGCTCTTGCTTTCAAATTATCTGGATAATATCATTGTGTAGGCTTTTTATTTATTTCAATAGAGGTATTTTTTTTTCAAATTTTTGCTCCTGATTATTTAAGTAAAAATATGAGATTTTCTTAGGGTTATATTTTATCCAGTAATAGATACTTACGTTGGTGTCCTGTTGAACATCTTCAGAATTTATTTTCTCGAAGTTGTCGCTGTCACTCGAAGAGCAGCGCGCCTGCTCTTGTTCCGGCTCAGACATATCGCCTGAAAACATAATTCCATTTACGTATGTTTACTTCATTTGAAGGCAAACTAAAACTAATAAGGGGAGATGAATATACAAATTGCCACAGGCATTACCTAATAAATAATCAATATAACAGTATAGATTTTTTCTGATTCTGTTTAGCGATCTTTCATAAAATGTTTTCTAAAATGTATACATAATAAAATAAAAGATGGAAATCTACAGGGCGCCTGTAGTTTTTACTGTGCAATTTTTATTATAAGTATGGATCATGGAATACCTATCATAAGCGTCCGTTATTGGATTCCTCAAATCACATTCCAAGACGTAGGATCGAACGCTTTTTGTTACGATTCGATCTCGTCATGGCCGCGCTCGTATCACTGTTATGCGTATCATCATTTTATGTTAAAAGCCTTGACGTGACAGCATTGCCTCCACTTCACGCCTGTCTTATGTGAGAAATAGGTACTGGTACCCAGACGCACCGGTCCATTTAAATGAATGTTTCATATAGAGTGCCCCCACCCCTTGCTCTGATTACGGTTTCTTTTTGTCTGAGCAATGTAGCAGAGCATGATCTAAGAAAAAACGATTTCGTACAGTTTACTTATTTATCTCATTAAACTTTAAGTATTGTGTTTCAAATTTATGTCTAAGTATGTTAATTTAATTGCTTTTTTATGATTAATTATTTATGATTCATTTAAAAATAAAAGTATCTATTTTATATTCTCCTTTTTTGTGTTTCACTAATTTTGCCGGTGTGTGTAGATATATTCTGGTTACGTCAAATGTCTGGTATTAATTCAGTTCGCCATCTTTTATAGTAACGATCATAACCACATTCTATATTTACGATAGCATTTTGGCAATAAATTTAAAACTATATTTCTGATATTTTATCCAACTAGTTTTTATATTACGATGATTCTCTATACTCTATAAAATATACGATAAAATAAAGGATCATTCCAGAATCTACCATTCCAAGTGATATTCCAGTCTCATTCCAAAATCGGAACATCATCAGGATAACCATTCAGGAATGTTTATTCTTTTTACGCTCGAATTTTTGCAAAGTAATCCTTATTCATCATATTTAATTAAATTAATAGAACAAATAATAAATAACTCCTACACGGTGGACGGACGATCTTGTTAGGTTCGTAGGGAGCCGCTGGACATCAGCGGCCCAAAATAGATCTTTATGGAAATGCACAGAGTGGGCCTTTGTCCAGCTGTGGACTCCATAAGGCTGAAGGTAGGAATATAACAAAAGTATTATATTTCAAAATACAAAATTACCAGCTTCAACAGTCCTGATTTTATTTATAAGCCGTAAAGATCTCAGCGCGAATAAAATATCTCATTAATTTTATCTCGACTCGACACTGTTGTGCGAGAGTAACGAACGAAGCCTATCTTAGATTACAAAAGAAGCATTTTTTAAATTCGGCCCTCTAAAGTAAGGGTAGCCCAGCGGACAGATATAAGAAATAACAAAGCTTTATCTGTCTCCAAGTGTAGGCACGTACCGCGTAATGCCGTTCAACACTCCGACTCCCGACTTGGCTGGGGCTTATCAGTCAGCTAGATACCTGAAACGTCTACCTACAGAGAGGTAACAGAAAACATGGCGTGAGATGCTCTCAGTGAGTCGTCCGATAAAAGATAGCGCCTGTGAACACTTATCTACGTAATTGCTATGAAAATTTTGACAGGCGCTCTTGAATTTTAATTGATAGACTACATTGTAACTTTGTAATGTAAACGACTGGGGACGTACCAGACATTTTAGACCCGTAGACGTTCTTAAATTTGGATGAGTCTAGAACAGACATCATGATTAACTTAAACTAGTACAAGGACATTCTACGCTTTAATAAATTTTATTTGATAAAGAGACGGCTGACAGACTAGACACAAATGAAAGTTAAAACAGATTTTAAGTGATATCAAAGATGTGACTTAGTGAACATTCGGGCTCAAGATAATCGCTATTACAGTGGTGTGGGAATATTAATTTAATACTCACAGGCGTTCTTAATTTAAAAAAATAAAGGACAGACATCGTAAACAACTTGAATTGAGACGTTTCGTTTCACGCGTTGTTATAAAAAATATATATTAAAAAGGAACACGAGCGAAATATAGATTTGAATTAGATTGCAAAATAGTGTGAAAGAAAATGGAGGTGAACTTAAATTATATTTGAGTTTTCCCTACTTAATAACAACGAATAGGAGAATATTTTTTTAAAATCTTGTCTGTACTGTTGAGCTCAACACTTTGATAGGGACATCTCGTGTAAATTAACTGCAAATGAAACTCTGAAACTCTAGTTTTGTCGGGAAAATTCTTTTCTACATTCATTCCAGGTATGTACATGACTCCTAGTAATACTACCAAAAATTATTAGAAAGCGTTTTTTTTTTCTCTTTAATTTTGTGACTTTATTTTCCCTGTACATTATTTCTATACTTTTTTAAATATATAAAGCTGAAAAGTTTGTTTGTTGGCTTGAACCCGCCAATCTCAGAAACTAATGGTCCGATTTTTAAAATTCATATAGTGTTTGATAGCTCATTTATCGAGGTCTATAAGCTATATATCATCAGACTAAGAACAATTGGAGCAGGCTTTCTCTGCGTGCTTTGCGTAAACGGTTAAAGTTTTGCCAAAATCGCGTATGACAGAATTGTTCCCATTTAAGAATTCTAAATAAGTCCTTTTAAGGTTGATTTAAAATTTGATTACCAATTTTTTGTGCTGTAGAGTAATTTAGCTTTATTTGTGAAGGTATTTTAATAAACATGATATTAATCCTTATGCAAAATCAATTTTCAAAGTTATTTGACAAAACGTTTCAAGCCGGGCCGCAAGTTACAAATAAAATCCCATCGAATTATAAAAAAAAAACATATAAGGCAGCACTTTAAACATCACAGACAGACAATTCAATCCTATATATGTACATAAGCTTCTAGGTAATATCAGAAATAATATATTCCACTGATAAATGTTTACGACTGAACTTTATTATCTATTCATGGGAGTGTTGCTATATGCCGTAACAATAAAAACTTCAGGAGCAGACCCTAGGAGTTATCTAAAAATAAATATTTTACTTCAAAGACATTTCGTTTTTTATCGCTCCCTCAGGACACTAAAGCTTACTTCGAAAGGAAAGAGCAACCGAGTCTATTTCATTTTTATAATGCCCGCCGAAAGATTATACGTATCACAAGGGCCGGTTATTTACTGAATAACACGATATGTACATTTATTTTTCATTTTAAATGTAGCCACACCTAAGTTGTAATGGAACAATGGTGAAAAAGGTGGACTAGAGTCCAATCCCCGATAAAGTTGTACCCACTTCTGGCAAAAGTTGTATGAATTCTTGGCGGGGAAAAAGGAATATAAACTATTAGCAGGGTCTTTTGTGGAAGCACCCGGAGGCACGTAGTGCCCCCAAAGAATTTCGAAAATATCGAAAAATTTGCGACAAAAACTACAACAATGAAATAAAAATTAAATATTCGCGTAGAATCCCGTTTACTCTGTTAAAGTTATACTTCTTTAAAAAATATATTAAATAATATCATTATAATATAAAATACACTATTAACAATAAATAATAGCATTATAAAAACTACAAAAGTTTGTCCTTAATGCTAGTATAATTACGTTAAGCTTAAATTATAGATAAAATATGAAGTGAACGTGCAGAAGTTAATAAATTATAATTTAAACACTAGGTAGAATTGAGCAAGGTATTAAATTTACATTAAAAATTAATTTAAATTTCTTAAAAAATAGGATTTTAAGACTTTTTTTATGTTCTTATTATTAATTTTGTTTTTTACTTCGGACGGTTATTTATTTAACAGCCGGGGCACTAGATAAGTAGCAGTTCGTCGTAACTATTGTTCGCTCGTTTAATGCGTAATATTAATTCAAGCAGTGTTTAAAAAAATATTTCCAGTGTACTTTCACAAGAGTTTTGCACTTAATCCAAATTTTTTGCGAAACGCGCGTATCTCCAACTGTCAACCATTTCATTCAATTCTTTCAAGTATGTAAGTAGAAGAAAAAGAATGATTAATGTATCAAAATGTGATCAAAACGTATAATAAATTTCAGAATAGAAAGATAATGTAAACGAAGCCGCGGCCACGAAAAAGGTGAATAATATTAACGGTATGTTATTTTTGGCGTTAGGTATTTAACTGTAGATGTCTTCAGAAGTAACGTATC
Source organism: Charaxes varanes (assembly GCA_024363005.1). Classification (NCBI taxonomy): domain Eukaryota; kingdom Metazoa; phylum Arthropoda; class Insecta; order Lepidoptera; family Nymphalidae; genus Charaxes; species Charaxes varanes. Next base: position 3,835,912 of record JANCMC010007202.1, on the reverse strand, counting down.
TAATAACCTGATTACAAATCCCTGATAATGAAGGCGGGATTCGTACCATTAGGATTCGACAACCTTCGTAAAGTTACCCCTGATCTCGTTAGCACTCGGGATGTCACCGGAATACGTAAGCATGTCAGTTGTGATGAGCCAAGTATTTGATACATGACTGTTGATAAAACATCGTTGCTTTAGAGAAAACTAAATAATGTATTGGTATTTAGCATTTGTTTGCACTACTTGCTTCTATTTATGAATCTTCTTGTTTAAGCTTAAGAACTGATAGCGTCTTAATATTACCCGCACGATCACACACACATTCGTATACTCACACGTGCACATACACACATTCATGATTAAATAAACCAATTGAACTTACTAAAACGTTTATTTTTTTTATATAACTAGGGGCATACGAGAAGGCCTTTAATCGCCTAAGTAAGTACCGACGCCCTTGGACATCTGCGCGCCAGAAGGCTTGCAGATGCGTTGCCAGCCTTTATCTTTAAAGGCTGGCAACGCAGGAGCAAACTAGCAGGCGGTAGGCAGCTAAGTCCCTACCGACGCTCATGGATATCTGCACGACCAGGAGGCTAGCAGTTGCGTTACCGGCCTTTAATGACGAGTTTAGGCCACCAGGAACTCTCACAAACCGAACGTGACGTGACAGTATTACTGGCTCTTCAGGTCGAAGGTACTGGCACTCGGATACGCCGGCTCAATTCGGCTGCAGACCAAAAGGACTGCAAACGTGGTGTTTCCTTTAATGAGAAAAATAGATATGAGTAAAGGAAGGGGTGGAGAAAGTATAGGTAGATGGAAAGGAGAAAAAGGATGAAGATACTACTGACCTCTTCGTGTGGTTTGTCTCTCAAGTTCCTTAAGGCGTATTGGTAACTCTTCTTTGGACAACCTCTAGTAGCTCTTCTACCAGGGTCCGCTTAGATTGTAGAGGATGTGGCTGTGGGGCGAGTTAAGATGACCGATTGCCATCTGACGTCATCCCCTGAAACCCTATTATCACTACAAACGTACGACTAATATCACTGAGTGACATTAATTATGTTTGAAAAACCCACTGTCTTACGGGCCTTACGAAATGCGGAGGAGACCGGATATTTGAAAACTAGTTATAGAATGAGTCACCCATCTGTCACTCGGTCGCGGTGAGAGTTGCTTAACCTAGCGATCGCGTCAAATTCCGACGACACAATAGACTACGAACTTCTCTACTAGCTATCGTGGCAAATATCGCAAAAATCCAAGAATGATATTAGATACAAGGTACTTTAGACCGTTCTCGTGCAGCCTGGAGGGAAAATCCAGCGGAATAGCTTCGACCAGCTTTGTAACCTAAAGCAGGTGTAGGGTGACCACGGGGGAAGAGAAACGGCGTAAAACGTTGAAAAAATAATCTTTCTTCTTTTAAAAAAATCTAACATCAAATTGACAGAACCGCAAATTGAGATAGAACCACGCAGGAAACTCCAGCTATAAAATAAAAAAGAATCACCGAAATCGGTTCACCCAGTGGTAATGATTTGAGGTAACAAACATAAAAAATAGAGTTGAATTGAGAACGTCCTCCTTTTTTAAAGGCGGTTAAGAGATAAATCAGAGCGATGGTAGATGTTACAGTTTAAAAGTGCACGCCCCTCTACTAATCAATTGCAACCCTTGCTTGGGTGTGTGGGGTGTATGGCACTTGCGGTTTTATTGTAAACTATAACTCAAACACGCACTGTCAGCCAATGATATTGACGAGCTTGCGTGTTTATCTACACGCTATTCTCGAAAACTGCGAGACTTACAAAGATGAAATTTGGCAAAGAAGTAGTCTATAGTTTTATTTTCTTCTAATTAGTCTTATAAATAAGTTATAATAATAAAAATATTATATAATGTAAATTAAACAATAAACATCCGGAGCCAGAACAGCTTCATTTGAGAGATCATTTCAATGATCATCTAGTGTGGCCGGGAACTTTGTGTAGCTGTGCAAAGTTTTGTAGTACTTTGTAGTCTTCAAGAACAAAAATGTACAAACACTTTGAGCTATGTCTGGCTCCGGCATTAGACACTGATTATATAAAGAAATGTCAGTGAACTTTACATCTTTTATCGCATCTATCACGAGGAGTGTTCAAAGGAAATGTATGGACTGAGAAATTGGTCTCCCGTCTCTAGGCACTTAAAAAAATATAGGTACTCGCGAGTGGAAAAAAATCACAAATGTTCGACGTGTGGCAGACGGCTGTCAATGTCTCTCGTAACGTGACCTTGTATCGAGAAAGCGAGTGTGTTATAATGTTTTTTTAATGTGCGTTGAGTAAGTGTCGTAATATTTATGCTAATAATACCGCGCTAATGAGAATACGTTACGCGTTGCTTCATATGTCGCTGTAAAATCGGCCATCTTGTGAATAGCGCGTTATAAAATGGCGGCTAATTGCCACAGTCACATCCTATGCAATCTAAGCGGACTCTGGTGTTAGATTGGGATAACGCTAGGTAGAAGTAATTGGCGGTTAAATATGATTTATAGACGCTATAATACTTTTTTTCTTCTTAATCGATATCGTGCCCGTTCTGGTATGCCTTGACGGAGAGGTAAAACAGCTGCTACCATGCCACTCGGTCTTCGGAACGTTTCAAGGCAGTTGGAATATCTAGTCCCAGGATGTTCCTAATTTGGTCAGACCAGCGTGTAGGGGAGGGACCGCGGGTACTTTTGCCCTCAACCTTTCCTATTACAGCCAGTTATAATTTGGCGTAACGTCCGTAGGAACAGCGATCCATCATACAATCTAGAACTTCAACTTTAAAAACATTGATATCTTAGTTATGCCAAATAATTTATTTAAAATTATGATAAGAAAGTCATTGGTAATACATTTATTTTCAATCGCTTATCTATAGAATCAGTCTATAAAGTAGATAAATGAATAATCACTCCATGTCGTGTGTTATAAATGTTTTGTCGACCAAGAAAGTGCTTTACCACTTTGGATGACAGTTCCTATTTAAAAAAGAATTTGATAAGGGTTATTGTTGGAAATTAACGTAATGCATGACAAGCAAAAATGAGCCTTTTAACTATTTGACGTGCATACGACATTAGACCTTAGCGTGGCAAACCAATTTCTTGCTCGACTATACATTAAATTATGGATAATATTAAGAAATCTTTGCTTCCACGCGATTTGAATCTGTGACTACTAGGAAGTAACCGTTAAGTCGCTTCAGCTCAGTAAAGTGCGTACAGTCTAAAAATGTACGCCTCTCAAAAGTGTTCACATCTAAGTGAAAAAATAGCGTGTAAACGTAAACAACCAAGCTCTTTATCTCAAGTAAATATTTACTGGCTCCTAAAGGCCTATTTCTTGGTAATGGAGAATAGATGATGCTATAAAGAGTGTGCTTATGTAAAGAATTTGACGTAAACCAACCAAATTGATTTAATTTCTATGTAATAGGGAACTTTTCGTTAAAACGAACGACGTTATAAACAGCTCACTCTGTATATCGATAGTTATAATAAAACGGCTTTTAAACTCACGCGTATGTTATATCGGGATTGGCCGAGTCTAAAATTTATCGATACTAAATTATTCGTTACTATCGTATATCGATATAATAGTGACGCTACCAACATCAGTATATAGCAAAATATCGAGCAATTTGTATTTGTGAAAATAAGTATCTTGTGGATGAATTATATAAATTAAATAAATCCAATAGTGGATGCATGGACATCTGCACGACCAGGAGGCAAGCAGATGCGTTGCCGGCCTTTAATGATGAGCTTAGGCCACCGGGTTGTCTCACAAGCCTATCGAAACGCGACAACAATACTATCACTGGACGTGACAGCATTGCCGCCACTTCACGCCGATCTCATGTAAGAAACAGGTACTGATACCCGGACGCGCCAGCTCAATTTGGCTACAAGCGTGGCACTACCTCTAATAGCAGCACTGCTATCACGATATTTTACTAAGACGGCTAACAACATTCGTATTACTTAATCATTGTCATAATAGCATTACTGGTATATATTACAATGAGTTTTTTGTTAAAGATAAGTTCATACATTTAATTTAAGTTATAACCAAGAATATATACAGAGCTCCCCACGAAGAACTGTCTGCGAAGCGTAGTCATATGTGACTCGTAGCCAGTTTCGATTGACTGCCGCTAGCCTGGACTGAAGATCTTTCTTTGAAGCGGTATTTACATCCAGCGCTCTCGCCTACAAAACCTTCGCCCAATGTATTCCACATAGTGCTCCTTTGAACCCTTGGCTCGATGGATGTGCCCGTCTCGAGATTTCCCTTCTTACCCGTGCTGAAATTTCATTGATTATATTAGCCACCCGATATTCTATTAGTATTAATGTTTAAAATTTGTTCAGGGTTTGATAGTTCTGCAACACCCGAGGTGGCAATTGGTTCCAGTAAATGTCTTGTTCTTCTTAGCGTTGTCCCGGTACAAGTACAGGGACCGCTTTGGCGGACTTGCGCCTCACTTTTCCCGATGTTGGGCACCCCTTTATAGTACTCGGGTTTTCTGGAATATATACAGAGGTATATTATACTCACAAACCGAACGAAACGCGACAACAATACCATCACTTGACGTGACAGCATTGCCGCCACTTCACGCTGATCTTAAGAAAGAAAGAGGTACTGGTACCCGGCTACAAGCATGGCGCTACCTTTAATTAATTCTCAGCCTGATAGGTTGGACTCTGATGCCTTTCACATCTTCCATGGATGATTATCATGTATGTAATTTGTTTTAATAAGTAGTAATAGGTACGAGAAGTACAGACTGCCGCTAGTGATAAAAACAAACACAATGACTTGAGAGCGTTCAACGCCCATTTCAAGGTGCAAAAAGGTTCCTGCTGTATCTAATCACTATAGCATTGACGCTTTATTTCCGAGGTGATATTCATTAAGAGAGTTTACCTACACTCTTTCCAGGATTTACGCAACACAGTCCGTGTCCTGATTATATCTATACTAATATATAAAGCTCAAGCTGTAGTTTGTTTACTTGAACGCGCTAATCTCGGGAACTACTGGTCCGATTTGAAAAATTCTTTCAGTGTTATATAGGTCATTTATCGAGGAAGGCTATAAGGCTATATACCATCAGGCTAAGACTAATGGTAGCGGAGCATCAATGAAGAATTTTTTCAAAATAGCGGGTTCTGTTACCCATTTGAGAGCTTCAGCTGCGTGCGATGCGTAAATAGTAAAAGTTACGCAAAAGTCATGTACGAAAAAATTGTTCCCGTTTAAAAGTTCTAAATAAAAGTCCGCGACAGCTTATGTTTTTCTGTTAAGGTTGGCTCAGTATAACCTTTTTTATGCTATTCAAATTTGTTCTAAAATAATGCATTTTTTTTTTTTAAATGTTACAAGGGGACAGACGAGCAGGCAGCAGACACCGAAGTGCCTACCGGCGCCCATGGACATCTGCACGACCAGAAGGCCAGCAGATGCTCTACTCATATGGTGAACCTGGTACCATCTGCGTCGATTTAGCGGGGAACCTTTTTGGTTTGGGTAGGCCAACTAAACGCACTGTTCTAATGACCGATGAGGTTCCATAACCGAAAACATCTCGATGTATATGTATATAAATTTTAAGAATTTTGTTAATTGCTGGACCGATTTTGATAAAATTTATATGGGGCCTCCACTGAAGTATGGTCTACCAAAAAAAATCATCAAAAGTTCCTAAATGGGGGATCATCCTCTTCAATTTAAGCTGAATAATGCTTAGAAGTTAATGCAGACGAAACTGCAGAAAAACATCAGTTCAAAGAAAAGAATGTTCCGCTTACGGCCTTGACCCGAGCTGGCGTCATTAAAAGAGGCATACATTATACTTTACCATTCCAAACAAACATCGTCTTTTAATGGCCGGACTTGTCCACTCTTTCCTATTTACAAAGAACTCTAAGAATGTTTAACCGACTCACAAAAGCAACACGTTCGCAATGTATGTTTAAATTAATATCTTATCAAGTCTTTATTATAATTAGAATCACTTTTTTTTTAATTAGCCTATTGTGTCCCACAGCTGGGCAAAGGCTTCCCCTTTCTTGATCTGTTTTCCTCTTTCCTGGGCCTATTTCATCTACAACTTCTCTGCAAAGGTATCCAAATCGTCGCGCCACCTTTTTCTTGGCCTGCCAGGTCTTCGGAGGCCACTGGTGAGCATCCAGGAAGCCGCGATATTGGCCCACTTAGAATCTTAGTATGAATAATCTGTTTGCAAGTCACTGAACTCTTTTCGATTGACTTTGATAAATTTTTAAAGTGTTGGCGTGGTTGTCTAGTACCTCTTTCTCACATGAGATCGGCGTGAAGTGGCGGCAATGCTGTCAAGTCTAGTGATGGTGTTGTTGTCGCGTAAAGCAAAGTAGTTTAGTTTTTCATGCATGTCATGGATTTCCGCAAAGTAACGCCTGATTCTATCAGTTATTTAAATAAAAGTTAGTTAATTACATTACATAATCATATAGTTCTGTCCTATTCTACTAAAGTTTAGCATTTTTAATATCACTTACAGTGTCGATTAATGTAGGTGTACATTAATCGATAACTAGAGACTATTTTGAAATAACTCTTTTACAAGGGTGGCCCGCCTAAATCTGTTTTCTTAACAATGTGACCCGCTTGCATCTAATTTTCTAAAGATGTGGCCCTTACCTGCCAAAAGGTTGCGGAGCCCTGCTATAGTATATATTAAAAGTATCTCTCTGTGATTTGTGTGTGACTGCTTTGTCAAGAATGGTATATTTTTAATCGTTATTAGTATCCAAACAACTGTCTTTAATTTTTCTTGACGAATTAGATTTGTCCGCCTTTTTCCTTGTCTGGAGTTCTAGTAACCAGTGATCAAGTGAACAATTTAGTCGGATCTTTACAGGGAATATCAATTAATAAACATATAAAAATTCAAAACCTTCATAAATTAGACAAAATTAGAATTTACAGAAAATTATTTAAGTTCGATGTTTATTGAACTATGTGCAGATATCAGGCGCGGATCCACCGTGCTGGGCACGATGGCCCACACTAATCGACTTGTGACGTCACACATTCACGGTCTATTGTGATCGCAAGCTTGATAGTATTATATCTAACACCTTAGTAAAAAATCAATGTATCAAAATCACATATTTTATACATATATCCTTTGTAGAAATTCACTATATCGATCATTAGAAATTTCATACGCCGATTCGCAATTGGCTGAAAATCGGTGAAATATTGAGTGGCTGTAACCACTATCTTTGGTATAGGCTGCATCCGCGCCTGGCAGATAAGCGCATCTGCTGGCCTTCTGGTCGTGCAGAGGTCCATGGGCGCCGGTAGGCACTTCGGTGCCTGCTGCCTGCTCGTTTGCCCCCTTGTAACATTAAAAAAAATATATATCGATACCTCCCACGTAAATTGTTGTAACTCCAAATTCCCAGCTTTATATTAAAGCGTTACAAACAACTAAATTGTAATGTAACGGTAACTTTTTCATATATTATCGTATACAGCAATGTAATCTTGATTATTAAATATATAATTGTATTCACAATTGTGTTATATATTGACGATTTTATTCAATTAAAATGTTTGTAACGCTTTACAGTGAAGTTGAGAATTTGGAGTTACAACAATTTACGTGGGAGATTTCGATATTTTAATGACTTTATTTACAATTGTCCATACTTAAAATAATACTCGCTGCGTTTAATACGATTTCACTTCTTAGGATCCTGTGATTTTTTCTTGCGTAGCTTGAATTTAAAGTATTACGCAAATAATGCTTCTAGACGTATGACGGAGAGACGACAGGTCTAGTAGTCGGGTATTTTTGTCAAATATAATGAAAACTAAAAACAGAAACTCGCCGCAAGTTCGTTACCCAACGGATATGGGCTGAGGGCGGGGTTTTTGCAATCAATCTCTATTAGGCAGACGTTACACAGCTGACCGGTGACGTTTGGTTAGTTAGTGAGTCCCGAAATGTCAACGGTAGAATTTTCTGCAGGAAATCATATTTGACCATTAAAATGTCACTGACTAATTACATCTATTGGCTTGGCTGGCCCGTTGGCGCAGTGGCCAGTGACCGCGTCTTCTGCTCCGGGGGTCGTATGTATCTATATATTTCTAAAAAAATATATATACAGCCGTGAAAAATATTTGTCTGTCTGTTTTTTTGCTACGGAAATCGTCGAAACGGCCATACTCTTGGATACATCTCTACACTTGGTTCACAAGGCCCAGAGACTGATAGGGTCCCTGCTCTGCAACCCGATGGAATTGGTGCCCGCACAATGATTCTATAGAATGCTAAGAAATTTAACTCTTAAATGTATATATTTTTTTAAGGATGTATCAGTAGTGAGGGAGAAGGAGTTTTTAACGCCACGCGACTACTCCAAGGATTTAGACAAAAATCTCAAGAATTAGGAGCAAACTTTGTGAATGCTGAGGTCATAGGATTTAATTTGGAAACTCAACGAGATGTCTTGATGGAGGGAATAACACCTGGTTCATTTAAAAAACTGAATTATTTAAAATACAGAACTGCCGACAATGAAGAGTATACTTTAAAATTTGCTGCATGCATTTTAGCTGCAGGGGCAGATTCCACACATGTTGCCAAACTAGCTAGTATAGGTGAAATGAGTGGTTTGCTTAAAATTCCTCTCTCAGTTGAGAAAAGGTGAAGTATTCTAGATTAGAGTTTTTATAGGAATTGATTCAAAATACAATGAGTAAGATTTGTATTGACAGTATAATAATAGCCTTCCGCACCAACACTCTGTACTGACAATATAGTGCCAGTGACTTATTGCACTAAGAGGTCCAACCAACACACAAAGAGGTTCCTTAAATCACCCCAGAATATATTTCATTTTCCAACTATTGTAATAATTTTTAAATTCCCAATATATTTAAACAGAAACCTAGTTAAAGTAATGAGTTTTAAATATGATACTTTCATTCTTTTCCTTATTGTAAAAACTGACTTCTGAGATATTAAAAACTGTGTGTCAGAAGTAGTAGATTAATAGTTTCTTAAATATATTTGTATTGGTAAAAATAACATCTAATTATTTTTAGAGAATACAACATATACTCAATAGACAATACAAAAATAATTCTACTAACTCTTATTGCGATAACATGAAAAAAGGTTTTTCTAAAGACCACTATGACCAAAAGTATAATACTTTTGGTATATTCAGTATTAGAGATGATCATGTATATAAAGATATAAATAAAATGAAAAAATTGCCTAAAATATTTGAAATGCGCAGGTTTTGAAACCCCATTTTGTGAAAGATTATCCCTAACGCCTTGCTACTTAGCTAAATGGCCTGTACCCAAATACATTGCTATATTATGGTACCAATTTTAAAAGATTTTGATCTATTTGTAACGACTACGTAGTTACCACGAAAATAACATTATCGTGGTGTTAATTATCGTGGTACTCGTTACAAATAGATCTTTGTTATTAAATCACGAAGACTTAAGTTTAAAATCTTTTATGTTTAAAGAGCGTATAGGCGATGTCAATAACTAGAGCACGTAAAAAAAAGTATTTTAGGCAAGTTGTGCCCACAACTACGTCCGCGTAAAATTAGGAAAAAAATAGATCCAATTTTAACGTGATAATTTATAGCTTTCCTTGATAAATGGGCTATTTAACACTGAACGATTTTTTTTATCGGACCAGTGTTTAGACCTGAGATTAGCGCGTTCAAGCAAACAAACAAACAGCTTCAATATTATATTTTAGTATAGATTTGTCTCATATTCTTATATATCTCTACCAAAAAAAAAATAATACGAATTGACATTGGTTCGAACTGCGTTTCCTCCAGTTTTTATTCCCCCAACATAGAATTGAGGTTACTTACGCATTATTATATGTTTTTATATAATGTAACACGTTATGTAAACCTTCATCTTAAATCTTGTTTAACATCTATTACATTGTTTGCATTTACTCTCCCGTTATAAATTTATCTTGTTTTATGACGTGAACATTCTTTACCGGAATTGTAATTAATGAACGATTTTCTTCATTATTATCAGATTAGAATCTAATCACTATTTCATCTAGTGTTAAGTGATAATGTTAAAACGTTAATCTAATATAACACTATCATTATATAGATAATAAAGTTCTTAATGCTCGTCAAAAACCTATTTGAAAGTTTTTTTTTATATATTATATATGGCAATGGTATAATGTCTATACACCGAAATGGATTTCAACGCGGTATAATATTAAGATGCATAAGCACTAGGTAGTACGGCTTTGCCGGTAATTTAACTAAATACTGAACTAAATCAGGAACTAACCCCAAAAACTTAAGAAAATGTCTACGAGTCTTCTTAATTTAATTCAACAACTGAAACAGTAAAAAAACCGAAGTACTTGGAAAAACCTTTCTATCATAAATTGGTTATATAATTGTTGAAAGTAGGATGAACTTGATTTAAAATTCAGGTTCAATCATATAAATTATCATAGCATCTTTCATTTACCGACTTTTATGAGTTGCTAAACCTCAACAAAGTAAAGCAAATCAGATTCTATTCTGCGATATTAAAACTGTCCATAACGTCATAAAATACTTTTTTCATTTAAACTTTATTACCGCTACTACTTGTCAGAGGATCAATATTTAATTAAAAGTTTCCAAAGTAACGTTTCTTTTAATAGAAAGAACCATAAAAGCGTCTTTATCAGACCTTAGTTGGAGGTAAATGGCAGGTTGTAGATAACTTTATCAAAGATTAAACTGCAAACTTGTAACGCGTTGACATGTTTTTTTTTTATATTAGAAGTATTTAGAGTTTGTATTAACTTTTTACAAATATATTTGTACGAACGTATCAAAAGTTTTGCCGCATCAGCTGACGGATTCTTCAATGTATTTGCGAAAGGAACTTAAAACATATCTGTTAATATTAATATTATAAAATATATATGTATTAACATTAACAGATATGTTTTAGCTTCCTTTCGCATTCGCTTTATCTTTTTTTGAGATTTATACAGCGGAGAGCTTGAAATATATTGGATTTCTTCATTTAATCTGATGATTATGTTTCACTTTGTAAGCAATATATTTATGTAATGGTAAAAAAATAAACAATAAATGTAAGGGTGAACTATTTTATTTTCTAAATACGAATAGATAAGAATCAAGATTGAAAAGATAAGTATATCCTCTTTTAACACTTTTGGTTATTGATTATTGGAACTGTCCTTGCTTATAACCTATTCCTCCAGGTGATCACCGCCCAAGTTGGAAAATGTCATCAACTAATCAGCACTCAGCTGATAACCACTAAAGGATATTAGAGTATTATCAACACTACTAACAAAGGTTATCCTTGTCAATTATACGGCGTCCATGATTAAATATCTCCGTATCTCTATAGCGTATAATTAATCCAACGCAGAAGCTCGCCACAGGCAGAAGTTAGCCAAGTTAATTCTGCTTACAATTCCGATAACGTCTGAAACGCATGATTAGGGAATTGTAAGACACCTGAATTGTACAATCTCGTTGAAATGGTTGAGTTAAGTGAGTTCATAATGAAATGCCTTAGAAGAACATACATGTAATAAAATGATGTTAGTCTGGCCAAGATTTTTTTGTATATAAAAGAATATTAGAAATTCTTTGAGGAATGCCCACACAGTTAAAGTTTTTTAAAGCTCGTGTGGGAGAGGGCACTTAGTGCAATCAGCGTTTGAATCGAGCACTTTAATGATTTTAGTCCATATTTATGCCGTTAAACAGTCGAACTAACGTACTCGGCAGATGTTGTCTTGCCCGAATTTAGGCTCGTCTCTTATTAACCAACTAACGAATGATATATATGTTTTTTTTTCATGAAACGTTAAACTGGCCATATGTAATAATCATTTTACATGGCACGTCAGTCAAAAAGTCTAGCACGAAAGTCGTCTGTTAGAAGTATTATGAAGCAGCGACCAAATCTGCTATATTTTTTTTAATTTTAGACTTCTTTCGTTTTTTTATTATACATCTTTCCTTTCTTTATTAAATATGTAATAAAAAAATTCCAAAGGGTCTATTCATTTCATATATCACATTGGCACATTTATAAAACTAAATTATTTAGTCTGTTTATTCCTTATCAAAATATATATAAATAATTTACACAAGATCTATCGAATAAGGTGTAATATTTTTTACTATCTATCCTACCATAAGAAGCTCTCGTTCAGAACGACACTTTATAAGCAAGTTTAATATCGGACGTTTTACTAGCGAGCGTAGAAACTCGGCCTTAATGGCGTAATATGTAATGAATAAATTATTTGCTTTCGCGTAATCCCTAGAAATACTTTTCATAATGTATTCTGACAACCTACGTGGGTAATGACGACAACGAGATAATGAGCCTCGACAGCTCAAGGGTTAAAACGAATACGTTTGTAAAAGCATGTATAAAACATTTCTCGCCCCATATATAGTATGGTAGTCTTTCCGTAAAAGCTTAGTTACTAAGTGTAAAACCGCAAAGAATTACATTGCATTGCCGCATCACTTAAATCAGTTGCACAAATAATAACTTTCTGTGATCAATGCAGACACAAAGAACATTCAATCGAATCCGTGACTTGTTTGGAAAGTCGCTTAACAATAAGAACACTTCAGTTCTTAGAAATAAATCACTCGAAAATTATATTCATCGGAAAATTTACTTTTTATTTGAAACAGTCTCGAAGCGAAGCTCTCTTTGTGTATTTATCTTGTCGAGCGTAACAAGTAAAAAGGGAGTGTAACACGCATGTTACACGCACAGAGCGATGTTATTCTATTTACACATCCAGACATTTCTTTATTTGTGCTCCGCTGAGATTCTTTTTATGATGCTGTGGAAAATTCAGTGGCGTATTAAATTTAAGGTACATTTTGAAACTAGCTGATTATCCGTAACTTCTTCCGCCTCGAATTAACTGGTTTCATTTTGAGGGTCTTTATAGTTCTTTTGCTGAAACTAAAATATCTTAACTATTTTCATTCTTTATGCCTTGTAAAGTCAAAAAAGTCACGATCATTTTTTATTACATCAGATATCTGGCAATGAAAATTACGAAGCCGTTTCGTAGACCGCATAGAAGAGACAGACAGGCGAAAGTAGGTTTTTGTTTCCTTTCTATAAGTATCGTTTATTTAGTAAAAGATTTTTTTTATTAATATTTAAATTTAAAGTTACTTAATTCGCAAACTTTATATGTAAGCTTAAAGTGTATGCTTGAAAAAGCAATTAAAATTACATATTTCTATGGATGTGTGAACGAAATATTCATCTTAATTTTACTTCAATCTATTAGATAAAACTGGTCGTACCACATTTCTCAAAGTACCAACTATCGATTTATGATGAAGACTCTTAAAGCGAGAAGGTCTTCTACGAGGTACGCATGACAGAAGACGATCAGAATAAAATCAGAGAAAGTCGCTGCATATCTGTGGCGTTTGATTATTCTCCCGATATATATCAAGTATCATCAGATCATGTATTAAACATAAATAGTTTTTAACATTGCTTATCAAACGAACTTTTTGAAAAATATTTTTGATAAGCTCTTGATAAGAACTTTTTTTGCACTCAGATCTCTTTTTCGGAACATTCTTAGCAGAGCCGTCGTGTTCATCCATAAATATCACTTAAGGCAGATGTTTACCTCTACAGGAATTCTCTATTTTTCCCTGTCGACTCATAGTTTAGTACGAGTACAATCATTCGAGATCTGGTCGGTCTTAACTTAATTTAGTCTGTCCATCGCATGAGTGACCTTTCTTTGCCTCTAGTGATCTTTTGGTTGTTGTGCTTCTTTTCTGTATAATATATTTACATGCAATTATGCGCCAAAATTTTCCATGAAAACCCCTAATTTAATACATACAACTTATTCTTTATGCTGGTTTTCTATATTTGCAGATATTTTTTTTGAATCTTTGTATTTTATGGCTATCAAGGGATTATTTTCCGCCGGACTGACCTATAATTGTATGAATCTCGTGGTTTAATGTATAAAATTTCTTCTATACATCTTACTAATATTATAAACGCCACAGTTTGTACACATGGATTTATGGATGTATGCTTGGTGCTCTTTCATTAAGAAAATACTGAATAGATTTTAATAAAACTTTACAATAATTTAGATCATAATAACACGTAGAATCACATTAACACGTAGGCTATAAATTATAAACATATTGTATGAATTGTACAAAATATAACGGTAAACGTCAAGTAAGTAGGAAAAAGTTCTTCCAATTTGCGAACTATTCTGGCGTGCTTTGCAAAAACCGTTTGAGATTCTTGTATATAGTGTATGAAGGAAATGTTAACCTAAAATTGTTCTACAAAAAAGCCCGCGACAACGTATACCTATCTTTCATGTTTAAGCCATTAACGCCAAAATAGTGAACCACTCGGGAACGGGAAAGGAAAGGGAAACGGAAACGGGGACAATATTATAGGATAATAGAATGTAGTTAATAGTATGTAAGCCAACATTCAGACAGGACAGCGCCTCCCGGGTCCGCCAGTAACATTATATTATTACTTTGCGTGCATCATTCGGCTTAAAAATACACAATGTGATTTATGTTACGTTATCTTTGTACCAAATTATATGGTCTATAACCATCTCATACTTTGATAAAAAAAATGTATCCCAATACTCTTACATTTATAAAATAATCTGAGAAACAGGTTTTAGTGATTTTTAATAATACAGAAAAACTATAACATCGATCTACAAACTATGTTGCTGTTGGCCAATCGGGCTGGTGGTGTAAAAAAAAGAATTCTCTTAAATTTCAATCCTTTATTTGTACGTAATAAAACATTATATTCAACTGCAGTAAGGTAAATTTTGTGAAAGGAAATTTGGTTAAATGCGTTAGCCGGTCCGACTCAAAACAACTTCAAAACGGAATAGTTTATTTTCCTTGAAAAAACGGACATTTCTTATGACGGTATAGCGTTGTTTAGGAACCGCTATGTCATAAGAACCGCTACGTCCAGATATAACTAGATAACTTATCAAATTTTTGGAAATGTTTGTGCCAAAACGTTTATAAAACTACAGTAGCTGTCCCATTTTTGGTGCAACCCTTTTTTATGGTACGGTACGGATCCCTAAAAAGTAGTTATTAAAGACATCTTTAACAAGGTTCAAGGTTGAAAAAAAATTGCAGAACCTTCAGATCTCCTTTATCTGGCCCTATCGAAAAATCTTTCTTAGCGGATGTCTACTAACTATGAAGCACCTGATTTCCACAGTTTATAATTGTACGTCCCGCGGTTTTCGATATTTCGTATTCGGTTTTCTCCATTTATATATATTATTGAACAGTGGAATAATTCGAGAGGCGCCACATTTGTACTTTTTACGTTCAATTTGGACAAATCCATCTTCATCTTATTACGTTACTCTATTATTTACGCCTTGAGAGTAATCTTCTGTTGCGATAATTAATATCATTAATGACTGGCCCATTGGCGCAGTGGTCAGTGACCCCTCTGCTCCGGGGTCGTGGGTTCCATTCTCGCCTTGAGTCTGGGTGTACTATCCATATGTATTTATATATTTACAAAAAAATATTTGTCCATAACAGACGGTTGTTACCTATAACACAGGCATTAAGTTGTCTACCTTGGAAACAGACGTCCGTGTATATTATACGAGAAAAGGGTATGTGTTAAATAACTTCAAAAGCTATTGCCAAATTCCGCGCAAAGTATCTTTTGAGCATATCCCATCAACATGGAAAATTTCATTACTAATTTATTATCAGCCATTACTTATCTAGGGACTCTTCTTGAATTTGAGGAGGATTTGCAGTAAATAATGCTACATTAACACGATTTCATACATTTCATTTTCTTTTTCCTTTTATTATTTTAATAATATCAATAATTCATTTACTTTTTCTTCATCAAACTGTTTCTAATAATTTGAAAATCCTAGCAGGAGGGGGAGGAGAGGAGGGGGTATCACCTAGCGTGGGGTCAGACGAACTGACGGCCAGACAGTACGAAACTATAAGGCAAATGTCTTCTCGTTCGTTATGTAACTTACAAGACTGGGGAAATAACTCCAGTCCACTCCACAGAAACCCGAGCCAATGCCAATTGGTATTTTTTCTGAAAAAAGTTGTAGTAACTAGAGTTCTTTGAGAAAGGAGACCATAGAGTAGGTAACGCACAAACTGATAGCTACAAAGAATAACGAAGCACCGAAAAGCCACAGCTTTTGCCACCTTACTTTGTTACGAAGAATTGAGAAGATCTTAGCCTAATGTCGTTGGTGTTGGAGACTATTTCTAGATGAAGCAGCTCTTGCTACGACCGAGTGCTAGATGGGTGACACATTTTATCACTGGTTTGTTAGATATCTGACCTCGTCCGTGTTTCAGATTGAACGTAAAACAGTGGGTCCCGCAAAACAACGTAAGGCACGTATAACAGTGGGATATAAGTCCTGAGACTAGAGATTGTGAGGGGGGGTGACGCAATTTGTTCTTTAGTAAATAATTTAATAGCATCAGAAAAAGGTTGCAATAAACCTATTAAACCTACTTTATTAGGAAAGAAGCGAAACGTTTCTTGGGCGAAGCTGGAACGTCAACGACACTGGGGTGGAGACCCAAGCGGCGCCTGGTCGTAGTATAAAAGGCAAAGGAGGGATTAAATTATAGAGTATTTGGATAGGACTTACCCGAAGTTCTGTGAAAAGACTCTCATGGAAACCCATGGCGGCGAATTTGGTGGCGCTGTAGTCAGTACAACGGTAGGTACCGAGAAGACCCGCGACCGAACCCACTGTAACGATGTGACCTTTACCCGAATCAATCATATCGGGAAGAAAGGCTTTCGTCGTCTGTAAGAAAAAAATGTAATCTACATATCATGAATGCTTTATTGTCTCATTTTGATCGTCCCTTCTTCTTCTTTTCAGACTTTTGCTAGGTATTATCAAATATTCCATTCGATTTGTAAGACTTCCCGGTGGCCTAAACTTTTTTTAAAGTCCGGCAGCGCATCTGCAAGCCTTTTGGCGGTGCAGATGTTGACTTAAGTCTGGACTTAAGTCACTAGGGTGACTTAAGTCACTTCAGTGAATCGCCTGATCGTTTGCCCCTTAGTAATGTATTTAAAAAAAAGAAAAATACAGCATACATATAAATACAGTAGTCAATCGATTCCAAATAAAGGGGATCTATATCGATAAAATTAAATCCCATTTTCCTTTGGTCACGACATCACGCGTGAATGGCTGGACCGATTTCGCTAATTCTTTTTTTGTTGTGTTTGTTATTGTCAGAAGAAACTTAGGAATACTTAACCACCATTTTTTTTTCATGTAACCTGAACGCTAGTTTAAACTTTTTTATATAACCTTATGGCGTATAACTTTGGCAGAATGCGTGCTGCAAATATCGTCACAGATGATGCAAAAAAACGAGAAAGGCAACGGGAAACATATTATAGAATAAATGATAATAAAAGCTTCATGAGTAATCTGTAACGCAATAATGTAAATTAGAAATTTTACTATTGAACAAAAAGACAAGGCTTAGTTGTTAGACTTTTTAACAATCAAACAGCTGTACTTGAAAGTGATTGTAATGTACGTTACCAACAATTTGTTTGACAAGATGTGACGTCATACGCCCTGATTGCTGTCATTAATTTAATATTTTTTTTATTTGAGAAATATTAAACAATCTGACGTATTTTAGTAATTTCATAATAAATAAATCCTATATATAATAGGACAATAAGACACACGGACATCTGTTTCTAAGGTAGACAACTTATTGCCTGTGTTATAGGTAACAGCGGCCTGTTATACAGAAATATTTCTTTTTTTTGGAAATATATAAAATACATTCATATGGATATTACACCCAGACTCGAGGCGGGAATCGAACCCTCGACCTCCGAAGCGGAAGGCATGCTCAATGCCCACTATGCCAACGGGCCAGTCATTATATTTATGTAATATTTAAATCTGCATTAATAAATTGATTTTGGAACTCTCACCTGAACATTAGTTGGTATAACCAGTCCTTGAGCTGGTGCCAGTGTACGAGGAGCAATTCGCACACCGCGTCTAGCAGTAAAGAGAACACCTTTGTGTGAGCGTCCACGAACATCTTATTGAGGAGGTCGGTCAGTCGACGGAGCTGGTCTTCAGTAAGGAGTCGACCGCTGTTCAGGTAATTGGCCTAGAGAAAATACATTCATGTTATTTATAGCAAACTATTCTTCTTCTTCTTCCTCGTGTCCTTTTCCCAACTTTAGTTTGGGTCGGGCCTTCTTGTGCGCTTGCGCCAAGATTTATTATCTTGGGTTGTCCATTTGGGGATGTCTTTTTTCTTCAAGTCCCTTTCGATATTGGACCACCAAGAGGCTGGCGGTTAAATAGATAATGACTGCATTACATGAACGTAGAGTTTTGTTGTTTTATACTAACATTCTACACTTTTAGTATCGCCTATAATATCAACTACATAAATTGATTATTAAACACCAAATTTTGCAAGTGTGGCCCGCCAACATCAAATTTCTGAACGTTGTGCCCCACCTGCATATTATTTTTTAACGATGTGGCCCTTGGCTGCACAAAGGTTGCCAACTTCTGGTTTAGAGGAAGTGATTTTTTTTTAATATAACAAAGGGCAAACAAGCAGCCGGCTTTCACCTAAATGAATACCGACGCCCATGGACAACTGCATCACCAGAGGGACCGCAGATGTGTTGCCGGCCTTTGAGAAATGAGAATGCTCTTTATTAGTCTGATGTCAATACACAAGAGACGAAGCTTTTTAAGAATACGTGAAGAAGTATTGTTATAAATATATATATATAAAAATTTTGTGTCATTGAGCAGTCAATTATTTTTCTGTAAAATTATATTACGAAAATAAAAACTAACGTTATCATATGTACATATATTAGCGCCACTCAACGTAGCGAAATAGTAGTAGTGTTGTTTAAAAAAAAATACCTTTAATAGCAATTTTCCGCTCACTAGACAAGCGGTAAAAGGTGCACCCAGCCGTGAAGAGATTTAAGCGCTGCGGCTTTACTAGAGTTGTGCATAATAGCCAATGTTTAAAGCCTTATTTACGTGCGTAGATTTTGTCCCTAAATATAACTGTTACGAAATACTGACCTTTTCATGTATAATATATTAATATTTTTATTACAATTATATAATTTTCCTGTACACGGTATATAAGTTTAAACTGGTAGATGGAAGACTTTTGTGTGCTTTTACGTTCATTTATTTATTTGGGCAAAAACAGGTTACAATACAAATCGAATACAAACTACCAGTTTATTAAATCAAATTATTATACTCCTTTAGACTCGGTAAAACAAGGTTTTCTGCCTGTTGATAGAGCATGCTAAAAACTCATTGGAAAAATTATTTGGAACCAAATCGGACAACATCTTTTGAATTTATTTAACAAATACCTTCATCGTGTGTCAGATACGGATCCTTTCTGAATAAGCATCTCCTGACACGGTCTCGTACATTTTTTTTCTTTTTATTTATTTAAATTTCGAATAAATTTCGAAATTAAACACAGATTATTTATTTGTACAGATACGCCTGTTAATAAAGAGAAATTCTTCCATGGTGCTATTGAATACAGATACGAACTAGTTTAAAAGTCAATTCTAATTGAATATGGACCGCAGGAAATTGTCAATATACGAGCGGATCGTGTGTGTCGCGCAATGTAATAGAATTCAGTGAAGTAATCAAGGTCATGGGGTAGAAAACTCGCTTTGTGACTTTGTGTATCTAATTCCGATGGGTGCAGTTACTTTTATCGTTTTTTTTTTTGATATATATCAAAGGGCAAATTGGCAGACGGTCCGATGCTCACGGAAATTAGAAGGTTCGCGGATGCATTTAAGAAATGAGTATGCTTACCGATTTTTCTTTTTAAGACGACTAAAGAAGGGTGTTATAAGTTTGACGTGTCTGTCTGTCTGTATGTGTGTCTGTGTGTGTATGTATTTACGTGTGTCCGTCCGTATTACGTCTGTCCGCCTGTGGCATGATAGCTCCCAAACGGATAAAACGATTTCAATTTAGTTTTTTTTTGTATTAAAGGTGATTTATGTGCGAGTATTCTAAGACGTGTTTGATGAAAATCGGCCTCTAAAGAAAAACGAAACCCTTATAGGATGGATCACTTTGTTGTCTATCTGTCTGCCAAGACCTGTTTTGTCAGGAAGAGGAATGAGTAATTATATTGTATAGTATTGTATGTTATCTCATAGCATTTTTACCTATAGATAAGGCGTAACAATTGATAAAGGTATAACACCAAAGATTGTAGAGTCAACTAGTCATCTTCTATTGCATTGGCATGCGAAAATAATTTCTTTATCTAATTGTTAGAATTTTAAAAATGTCCTTACATTTTTGATAAGTTGTGACTATTAAAAAAAATATATAAAAAAAAAAATATGAAACTGTAAAGATGATGACATTATGCATTTTCTAACATACCATTGTTATTTCGAAAAAACATGTAACTATTTTTCTTAGTAAGATATATGTTTATCCGACGTAGCTATCAAAAAAACATATTTTCTTTTTATAGTTAGTAAAAAAAGCATTTAAAAATTTAATAAAATAATTTATTCCAAACTCTACATAGCGGAAAAAGTGAGCTCCAAAAAGAGATATCGATATTTGTGTAATTTTTAGCATGCTTCAATATTTAGGCATAATATTATTATCAAAACCAGTTTTTTATCAATAGAAAAATACAATATACATTTAAAATGTATATGTATAAAGAATACCTTTGCCCTATATCGTTTGAATAAGGAAACTCTTAAATAAGCAATAATAGTGCTGCAAGACTTATATATTTATTCAGCACGTAAAAGCGTGTAGCTTGTTTTAAATGTTATATATAATGTATTATATAAATAAAAACTTTACAAACGTGTACACATTATATATATAGCAATACATTATATATTTAGTAATATATAATGCCTAGTATATCTTGCATATTAAAATATATTCATATTTGAATAGTTTAAACAGTAATCAAGTAAGTATTTCCGAACGGTTACGACTTAGGGACCTTCAAGAAAAGAGCATACTCATTTCTCAAAGGCCGGCAACGCATCTGGAGTTACTAAAGCACAGTGCGATAACGATGCTTTCGCAAAGTCAAGATTTCAGATTTATATTTCCTTAAAGGGAAAGAGGCCTGTTCATGCTAGAGCCTGTGGTCGATTCTAAAATAATCGTAGTTAAATTTTGATGTATGCCCAATATTAGCTTTCAACACCATGATTTACTTTCGTTATTATAAAGAAAGCTTCAAACATTTGCAATCAGGTAATTAATTGTCCCTCTTGTTCAGACACGGTTTACTGATACCTACACTTTGACTGCATTTATTTTAGTAATTAAGCGGAGTGCATTAAAACGGTACACGCGTTAACTTTGAAATTTATACCGACGGTCATTCCATAATTGCGCCCGGGTCAACTGACGCCGCGATAAAGGGTTCATTTAACGCTCGCTTCACAGAGGACGTTCCGTCTACCTACTGAATTGATGCCAGTTGAATTTTCTTACTTGACGTCAGCTCTGCATGTGGTATTTTTTACAAGGCTGTTAATAGATTTCTTTTGTGTGTGAGAACTGACTAAGTAAACTATATATCGCCGGCTGGTCGAAAATCAGATATAAATCTTTAGACTTGCTTACTCTTTGCATATTAATTCTTTGTACAATGTGATTATTAGGAAGAAAACTTTTATTTGGCGCACACGTAACACTGTAAACGATCACAATTGCAAATAGTAGAATAAAGTAGAATGTATATGTATATATTTACTTACTGTTTTTGCACGAACCCATAATTTGAGGAGGTGGCGTAATCAGTGGTCGGCATTTGAGTCGATCGCTAAGTTAAGTTGCTCTGGCTGCGACCGGGTGATAGATGAGTGACACATTCTACCACTGGCTTATATTTGATATCCGACCTCCTCCGTGTTTCGGAAGGCACGTAAAACAGTGGGACCCGATTAATATCACAAATGTAATGTTTTATTTAAGTGTATATGAAGATGTTTAAATCGTTGGCAAACAAGGGGCAAACGAATAGGCAGCAGGCAGTTAAGTGCCTACTAACGCCCATAGACATCTCCACGACCAGGAGGCAAGCAGATTCGTCGCCGGCCTTTAATGGCGAGTTTAGGCCACCGGGAAGTCTCACAAACCGAACGAAACACGACAACAATACCATCACTCGACGTGACAGCATTGCCGCCACTTCACGCCGATCTTATGTAAGAAAGAAGTACTGTACCTGGACGCGCCAGCCCAAATTAGCTACAAGCATGGCGTTACCTCTAATTAATTTAAATAATTTAGTATATTAATAATGCATATTTTAAAAAATATTGGCATTTCCACACCCTCCTCTATATTAACTATAATTGTGCCAAATTTGATACTCCTCCGTCCGTGCAATTTCCGAAAAATGGTACTAAGCAAATACCGACCAAAAAAATTGCAATATTTAATGTTTTACTGTTAGTCATTCTAAATGTTGTGAAAAATCTAAAAATAGTTAACACTAAGTGAGCTGGATTTTCCAGTTAAGCAACGTTAAGCAATACTTAACTTGTCAACGTAAATTTCAGCTGATGCTTAACAGTATTGTCACGACATGTCTGTTTATTTGTTTGCGGTTTATGAGTAATGTTACATGAATAATTTTTGTTTACTGCTTTAAGAATGATAATATGATTTATGAGATAAATATTTTCATAATCATAGAACACCCAGTGAGGAGGTCGTGGCCTAATCAGTGGTCGGTATTTGAGTCGTTCTAGGTGAAGTTGCTCTTGCTGCGACCGGGTGATAGATGGGGTATAATAAAGACTCTAAAGTCTTATTCGTTTATAAAAAAAACTAACTGTACCCCACGACTTCGTTCGCGTGTGCCAACATTGCATTTACTTTTTGTATATCAATGTGTTAGTCAGCAACATTTGAGAGCAAGAAGACTTTTATTGTTTCTGTATTAAGCAATGTTGCTCTGACAATGTATAACATTATTAAAGAATGTTATCTCAACAGGGCAACATTGTTGTTTTTGTTTGTTTTGGAGACAGAGGAGTTCTTCCCGGAAAGGGACCTTCTTAAGAGGACCTCGTTCAACCCAGGGAGGCTGAAGGCCTACCTGAATCGACCCACCTTTGAGGTCTCACGTCGTGGCATATATATTCTCACTCTCTGTCTTAAAGACAAATGACGCATGAAACTGACGCCCTACCACGAACATTTCGAACTGTTAGAAGTCGACGAGTCAACTTTACTTAGGATGAAAATTTTCGTGTTTGAAATATTCGTGTTGAAGTATGCTTTAGTGGAATACAACCATAGAGGGCCGTAACCGCATTTTATATAATGGAACTAGTATAGTAATAAGAAAGAAAGAGTGAAAGAAAAAATAGTATGATATGATATAATACTTTAGAAATGGCACGGGTATTTAACCTGTGGTGAAAAATGATTAACATGAAAAAATATATATACACGTGTTAAGCCGACAGCGGACCCTTCTTAATGTCAACGCAGGTTGCATAAGTTTCAGAGAACGCGACCGGTGTAATTGTATTTTACCCTATTACATAATATAAATGCTAGGCATACATACATATATATCGATTGCCGCGCTAAATATTTTCCCTGTCTTCTTTACCTATTTTCTTCTGTGTTTTGTTCGTATAAAGTCTAGTTTCACCTTGTATTTTATTGTAGTTCTTTTTCTGTGCTATGAATATATAGGACTATATGACACACGGACGTCTGTTCCTACGGTAGACAACTTAATGCCTGTGTTATAGTTAACAGCCGCCTGAGTAATGAACTTATGATAGTTCTTGACAAGCCAAGGTCTTTTAGTAGGTTGTACAGGGATTTTGCTGGTATACCCTTCGTAGAGTATTATTCGTACATCAGTTTTCTAAAATTGGTTCCGAAATAGTTAAATATATGTAGGTAGTACGAATACTATCTATATTTACTATTTTCCCCTTTTTTTTTTAATTTTAAAAAGAATATTAGGAATACTTTTTAGGTATGACTAATATTCCCTTTTCCTCTCCTACTAAGCTTAAATTAAAAGCTTGTATTAAGCGGGTGCGACACTACCCCAACGGCGGTGGGGTTTGAATCGGGAACCTTGCGGATTTCAGTCCGTACCTTATACAGTTGAGCTATTTAGGCTCTAAATATCTTTATTATCTTTAGAATAGACACTTTCGTATTGACAGAAGTGGACTTCAAATATAGTCAAACCCAAATAGTCATTCTGAAGGCACCTTTGAGTCACTGTCGACTGCGATAAGTGTCGCCATTGCTAATTTATTGAACAGTTTTTTTTGACAATACCACAATTGGTGAAGTGAGTGGGTAGCAATTCACTGTTCGGGCGAAAAAATAGCCAATTGGAAAATTGCCTCAAATTACTACTCTTAAAGTGCTCGGTTAAAAGCAATTTTATTTATGGCTTGTTTAATAACAGGAAAACGCAATTGCGAGATAACTTGTTTGATGCAAAGTTATATAATAATTTTACACCTTCATTCATTTATAAAAACATTAGCGGACCCGGAAAATGCTGTGTTGACCGAACGTTGAGTTACATTCAATTTACCACTTTCTTTATCCTATAATATTAATCCCGTTCCCATTGCCGTTCTGTGCCCGATTCCATTCCCTTTTCTAATATTTTTGAAAGTTACCCGTAGTAAACAGCCAGATATTTTGAAGTATACAAACCTTTTCCTAATGCCAGCGTCAGACATAGCTCAAAGTATTTGTGTACAATTTTGTCATTGAAGACTAAAAATTACTACAAAACTTTGCGCAGTTAACTCAAAGTCCCCGGCCATACTACGTGATCATTGAAATGATCATTCAAATGAAGCTATGTCTGGCTCCGGCATAACAATAATGAACACAAAGAAATAATAATTATCAATTTTGTCGCAGACGTTTGGAAGTTATGCGGATACATACATTTGGGAAACTTATTTATATTTTTGAAAACTACTTTTTATTTATATACATAACTTTGACCGAAGCATCTGTTTTAAACGATATTCTGTTTTTTACATCCTCTTTGACGATATTTTCAGCGCGCATTCTGTCAATGTCAAACGCCATAAGACTATATTAAAAAAGTTTAAATTGTCAAAAGCGCTAAGGTTACATTAGAAATAATTTAATATAGTGGTTAAGTATTCTCAAATTTAATTTTCTTAAATTTATCTTGCATAAGGACCATCTCCTGACAATAAAAGAATTCACGAGGACTGCCGACAGAAGTACAACGTTAACTAAACAGAGAACGTAATCGTCGTGAACATGGTTAATAAACCATGTCGATGACGTCTTATACACGTGAATTTACTACCCACCCAAAGACTTACTTGTAGCTATTAAGGTCGAAATTTACGCCATATTTTAATGTAAAGATTGGTTAACTTACTTAACAGACAGTCATAAGCTTTTTGTTACAAAAGAAAATATGGTGTGACCAATCTCACGATCCGGAGCGGTAAATCGCAATAGAGAAGAAATTTACTCAAATTTTGGGGGGAATATTTTCTCGGATTCCATTATGTTTTGTTACATTCGAAAACGTAATACTGTATTGAATACAATAGGATAGATTTTACGAAAGCATCCGAGCGTAGGGACGTAATATGGAGGGTTCGATCTTTTCGACTTGGATTTATCAGACAGCTCCTGAATAGTATTGCTTACTAACAAAAACTCACGACCACGTCCGCGTCGAATTCAATGATTTAGTCGTATTATGACTGTACGTTCTACCAAGCATTAGGTTTTTTTAAAAGAATATGAGCAATACTTTGTAGGCATGTCGAATGTTCCCGCGTCCCGTCTTCCTAATATAAGCTTAAATTAAAAGCTTGTATTGGGATTGGGTGCGATAACCCTTCACCTCCGGTATCTTGCGCAATTCAGTCCATCCTTTCTACCGCGACCTATTGAGGCTTCTAAGTACTTGATACGGTGCGATTGTTTGAGGAAAGGGTAGTAAAAACATAATATGAAACAGAAACCAATATTGTAGCAATGTATTGCCAAATTGTACATCACTTTAAAAACTAATAAAACCTCAGCCCTCGTTGTATGCTACCAGCTTTCTGTTCTTTTGCTAATAAATGTCTAAACAAATTTCACCGACGTTTCCCAAACATAGAATTCATTCAACTGATCTGTGACGAATTTTGCCTTTGATCTCGGCCCGCGCTCCTTTTACTTTCTTGTGGTTTTGCAATCTGGAACAATATTTGGAACGAAGTATTTCTTTTATTTTCCCCTTCTTCCCCATCCCCCCTGACACCACGCAACAAAGATTCCTATTTTAAAATATGTTCTATTTTTGGAAAAATCTTCATACTTCCGCAAAATGAGTGAACCATCATGGGATTTAAAAAATCATATGCATAAAATAATGGCTAAAGTTATAAATACATGAAATCATGGTCAATATAGAAGGATAGCATTGCTTATTAGCATAGCTGATCTATATAGTATAGAAATGTTTATGATTGCTTCATATATGTATGAAAACTTGTTCCATATGTATAATTTTTATCACCTCCAGGAGATATTTTCTGTTCATTTTGGTGCGTAAATCCGTGCAGTAAGACGTAACTCAATTTGTATGATTAATGGGATACAATCTTTACAATTACGTGAACGTATGTTCAATGGTGGATGGAGTGGATTGAAAACTGTAAGTGTAAAGGTTGTGGTAAAATGAAAGACGAAGTTTGATGGTTGCTGAGGGACTGAATTATTTATTATTTGTAATAAAAATATTAACAATACTAAGCGCTACATAGGCACAATATCGAAACACGATAAAGTAGCCCGGTTCAGTTCCCGACAGAAGTGGGCTATCTTTGCATCTATTCTTATGGTTAAACACCTTATACAATGTTAATTTTATTCACATTACCATCATTATGTGAATAAAATTATCATGGGTGGGTGGGGCATTACCCATACAGAAGAAATTAATACCGTAATTAAATTACAAATTATTAATTATGGTTGTATGCGGTGTCGCCACTAAATACGCTGGGCTTATGTGATAGCAGTGACGATAGCAGTGACGATAGGATAGTATATCTTTATTGTGTTATTAAATGTAAATAAAGTTCACTTTAGTATACAAAACATTGATTTGTACTAAGACAACAAAATGAAAAAGTGGTCTCCCGCTGGATTTGCATATCTGTGTTGTGGTGACTAAAGAACGGCCCTTTCCTGAGTTGTCAAAAATTCAATGACTCTAGCACGTAGATTAAGAAAGTAAATGTTAGCTAAGCTATATTAAATTTAAACTTGAAAAGTGTGTGCGTGTTTGTTTGTATAATTTATTTATAACTTTGCTTCCATTTATTCATTCCGTTACGTTACAAAACTGTCCACAGCACTAAAGCAAATAATAAAGATGTTAGCCCGTCAGTTGTAAAGTCAATTAAAGTTGTAATAAAACAACTTCTATACTGAGGCAATAGCTTTCCATTTGAGAGAGTATATTTTTATTAACGGTTTTAAAGATTTAACGGCTCTCTCGAGTTTGTGACTTTCCATCTTAAGTTTTTTGTAATGTAAAATTATACAACTCGGGATCTCCCCCTTTCCCAATTTTTCTGGTTGGAGGTGGAGGAACTTTTTTATATGAGAAGGGGAAACGGGCAGGCAGTAACAAACCTACTTATTAAAACCAAACTACCATCCAAAAATTGCACTACCAGGGAATTAGCCGATGCTACTGGCCTTTGTGGAATGAGCATGTTCGTATGCGTTCAAGTGCATATTTATCAACATACCGATATAAGCAATTATCCGAAATTGTTTATAGGGCGATCAGAAAACCACTTCACAGCTCCCACAGTTTTCGCCATGAATCTGGACCATTGGTTTAGGAGCGAAACTTGACATATGTACAGAAGTATTCGCGAGACAACAACACAGGAGACTGGGGCAAAGCATTCTCGAACATGCAATTTTAGATTACTTATACATTTTGTCTACTTTTACATCTAGCTATTTCTATTTGGGTCTAAGGGTCCTGACGGTATTTTTGTACCTAACGTTATCCCAGTCTAGTACCAGGGTCTACTTAAATTGCAGAAGATGTGGCTGTGGGGCTAGATCAGTGACCGCTTGGCGTGTAACTTCATCCCTGGCACCCCCACAATCTCTACTATCTCAGGACTGGTAGCACTCAGTGAAATTAATCGAGACCTACTGTTTCACATGCCTTCCGAAACATAGAGAATGTCGGATATTTGAAAAACCTTATCAATCCTACCCGGACGCTTTAAGAACTATTTAACCTAGAAATAGATACCAATGCCTGCCACTGATTGAGCTACGACCTCCTCAGCGATGTTAGTTTACGTTATTTATGAATATCAGTGAGTTTTCGGAGGGGTGTTGCAGACGTACCCCGAGGTCCGCAGCTTGCGCTACCCCAAGGCGGGCACCACCAACCCCGCGGTGCGGCTGACGGTGGCCGACATCGCAGACCATATACAGATAAATAATTCTATATGATAATTTCTTGCTCTATGTTACGCGAACCCACCGCTTTTGATATTTCACATATCTTTGCCAATTCGTAAAATTCATACTTGTTTTGTTTTGTACTCTACAAGTCCTTATTATTTGTACTTGTACAGATTACTGTTACCATGCGAATTAATAACCACTGAAGTGATGGTATTGATCACATTATGGTTAAAATGAATAAATTAATCAAAATAGGGCAAGAATCTCATAAATATAGATATCCCTCTTTGAATTGCCTCACTTTTATCATAGTCTGGACTGAAATTTTGTATACAACCCATTTGCAGTATATTTATTGACATATTTAATCATAATCCATTAACATTATAGTGGGATCTTAGGCTATATTGGCATAATCTTGAATTAGATCAACGCCAACGTCATAAAACCTAAGGTAAGTCAGCTGTGAATATTTAAGACGTGACATCCATTTAAAATGTGTTAATCAGTACACACGAAGCAGATAACAACTAAACAATAAAAGCCCGGCAATAAAACAGCTATATAAAGACAAATCACATCAGATCTGAGCACGGTTTAACTGCGCGCATACTTGCCACGTTTAACGACTGTTGTATTGACGAACTCGTAAAACTTACATTTAATGATTTAATTATCGACTCAAGAGAAATAAATTAGGATAAGGTATTCTACCTAAGACGGATACTATGAATTAATATAAAGAGGTCGCCTATATCGATAGCGTAAGCTCATTTGTCAGAGGCCGACATGTACGAATTCATCCCCTGCTCGTCGCAAACGGACATTTCTTCGAGTGTTTCACTGGGTGTCAATATTCCCATGAAATCGGATCCATTTGCGAACGAGCCAGGCGTAAAAGAATTTCTTGCTGGTATGACAGTGCTGCCATATAAGCGCAAGGCTACCGAATACGATATCTTGTAAACCGCGTGACGTTCTGCTGGCCTTCTGGTCGTGCAGATGTCCATGGGCGCCGGTAGGCACTTCGGTGCCTGTTGCCTGCTCGTTTGCCCGCTTGTAACATAAAAAAAAATCTTCCAGCATATTGTAGCCTACGTACGTCGTTTAAAACTATATCTACTATACGTAAACTATGATCTCACTTCGTTTAATGCGCCTTACCTGTATAGTACAAACCGGAAGCTCTTATGATCTGAGCCATAAGGTTAAAATTAAAGATGTAGATAGAAAGTCAATACAATTTTTTATGGCATGACTTAATAACATTGTACACTAATTAAGTAGTTATTATTAAATCATCGACACTTCTGTTATCCTTTTGATTATTGTTCATGACTTCAGTGCTTTTTTCTATGATGGTTAATATTCGTTAATTATGCTGTTATTTTATTTCTGTACGAACGCTATAGTAGAAATAAAGAAAATTATTTAATCCTTATAAATATTAAATAATTTAAATACACAGGACATCTCGCCAGAATCTGAAATGTCACCCTCACCACCTTGTTGTGCTAAGATCCACAACCGTGCGATTTTCAAGAAACTTCATACCTCGCACATCGCATCATTCCTCTGTGAAATCAATTACCAGCATCTCTATTTCCGAAGGGATACGACTTAGGGACCTTGAAGAAAAGAGCATAATCATTTCTCAAAGGCCGGCAACGCATCTGAGATCCTCCTGGTGTTGCAGTTGTCCATGGGAGTCGGTAGTTACTTAAGAGTACCGCCTGCTCGTTTGCCCCTTGTTATATAAAAAAAAAATACTACAAACAGCTAACTAGACAATCCAAATAATATATAACAATATAATAGAATTTATAACAAACAAAGAAATGTTGACTGTCTGTAGCATTTCTAAGGACGGGTACAACAGCTCTGCATTTGCAATGAACCATAGCAGTGCCCCGGGACTTGTGACCCAGGTGTAGATTTAAGAGCATTCTCTTTATAGTGATCTCTAACACTCACCTTCACTGCCAGTGTTCCTTCCCCTGCCTAGCCGAATCTGGCATGATCCTACTAGTGCAGCTTTAGATGTCCTTTCTATTAATCAACTTATGATAGTTTCTGACAAGCCAAGATATTTTGGTAGGTTGTACAGGGATTTCGCTGGTACACCCCTTACTCTTACCTACCTGTATTATGTGCAATTTGGGCCGTACAAGCGCGTCGTACGCGAGTATCCTACAAGGCGATTTCCTATATTGTAGAATAAATCTACCGTGTTATTGAGGGAATTACAATATGATGCAGTCCAGTATAGGTTTTGTACCGAGTACCTGACAAATTAAAGGTATTGAGGGGTTAAATATTGAAAACAACCTAATTAGTATTCAATTTGAATTTAAAAATATTAACAGAAACTATAATAGGAGACTTACAATCAATAATAACACAAGTTATTGTTATTATTTATTTTGAGTTCCAATAGGGTTTAGTACCACATGTAAATCCAGGAAATGCAAAAAAGTTTGCCTCATCTGATTTAATGGGTTAAACTGGTGTACGGATATATGCTTTGCTGTATTATTGATCCATTTACCGCAGTTATTGCAGTGAAGGTATCAGGATTAGAGAAGCAGTACTCTCAAATGCATAAATGAATGTGGCCATGATTGTGTCAAGACACTTATAGAGAAGGGTTCAGTATCTGATATGCATTAAACATATTTGTTAAATACCTTCAAAATATATTATCAAATTTCGCCAAAATAATTTTTCTTATTATTACTTACAGTTCCATGGGAGACCAACATCCCCAAAGACCACCTGATAAAAACGAACAAGTACTTTGACCTAACCAATGTTGAAGTTGTAAAAGGGCGACCATGGAACCGTAAACTGGAGGAAGCTAATGTGCGTGTAAATAAATTTAAGAACGAAGAAAATTTTGGAACTTCTATTTCGTATTAATTGATTGTCTTAACTCGTTGAAATAATATACTGACATTAAAAGATCATCTTTCCTCGAATGCTTATATTCATTTTTAAACTAAGACTAGCTGACAGTCGCAACGTCATCTACTTGGTCCAATCAGCTTAATATTTTAATTCTTCATGAAATTAATTTGTCATAATTCCATCGATTCGCCTTTCGACTCCCAGTTATAGAGAAAGAAACCCATACAGTTCCCGGGAACAGGGTATAAGTTTGAGTGATATCTTTACTAGGCGCGTTTCTTGTACAAAAATTGACAAGTCAAGACCTCGCATACAAATCCAGTGCCCCCTCCCCTACTTAACTAAATTCGGTAGCCAAGGTCTCGCCTTCGATGCCTGTGCTCACTCGTCTGTCTAGCTAAATGGTACCTATCATAGGTTCCTTTTCGATTCTAGATATCTGTTGCAGTTTTGGATACATTTACAATAAAAAAAATTAAAAGTACTTCTTTCAATTACATCGCTTTTTTTTTTTTGCTAAATATGAAGTATCAATATTTTACAATGGTATAGAATGCGCGCCATTTGTTTATTTTTTTCGGTTTTATTCAGTCGATGTTTATTTTCAGCCAGTATTTTTTTGATCCAATTCATACATTTTGTATCAAACTTATTAAGTTTAATACAAAATGTATGAAGACAAGGCAGACATTAAACCTCTGTGGTTAAGATATATCAAAATAAAAAACTGTGCATAAATGAAATTTCATACAAGATTTCTGTACTGTTCTAAGTAGAAAATACGTCCTTTGAGATCGGTTTTGTAGTGAATAATACTGAATATTTTAAAAGCTACCACTGATTCAGAAGAGTCGAGCCACGAGAGAAATCAGTAAGAAACTCGCTAGCTACTTTTTTTTTAAATAAATCTTACAAAACTGTTTAAATTACATTTTTACAATTTAACTATACAGTAAAAAGCTGGACCGCCTCAATTCCAAGCAGTTTAATCTTTAATATAGTCTTCAACTGTACACTCCTTACGAATAAGCGCTTTTTTAACATGTTGTATAATTTAACTATAGATAGATTTCATATGCCATCTGGAATTTTGTTAAAGAAGCGTATACTCGTGCCCACAAACCATTTCTGTACCTGAAGTGTTAATCATGTCACGTTTTTAATCAATGTTAGTGACGCTTTGACGCTAAGAAGGGTCCGCTGTGGGCCTAGCACGAACATTTTCATACCAAGTAAAGTCGACTTGTCGACTTACTTCGGTTCCAAAAGTTCGTGCAAGGCCCTCAGTAGGTACTTACTAATTGTAAGCTAAAGAGAAAATAGATAACTCGTTACTACCTTAACCAAGACAACTCAATGCAATTATGATCTATAGACGATCAATCAGAATCTAGAATCTTTCAGGTTTAATTACCATAAAAATTAACATATTTTCCTTAATTAAAATCAATTGCTAGAGTCATCTTCTTAAAGAAATATATATGTTCAAGTTCAGTTCTGTTTTTACACGAGGGGTTTTGTAGAAATTTAAAAAATCTGGATAAACTCATTTTCGCACTTTCTTTAAAGCAGATGTTAAAAAAGTTTTATATTGAAACACTTAAGGCCTATAAATTTTCAGGTCAGAGTGACCTTCACAGCGTCAACGGGCGGGGTGTTTCGGGCGAGCCGAAGCTCAGCCGTTCGCGAAGCCCCGGGCGGGGCTTCCGATCGAGAGTCGGTATTCCGCGGGTGCCTGCACACACGGACGTCTGTTCCTAAGGTAGACAACTTAACGCCTGTGTTATAGGTAACAGCCGCCTGTTATACACAAATAGTTTTGTTTTAGAAATATAAAAATACATACATATGGATACACCCAGACTCGAGGTGGGAATCGAACCCACGACCCCCGGAGCAGAAGGCAGGTCACTTTCCACTGCGCCAATGGGCCAGCCAGGCCAACCAAATCTATTTACTATTCCACCTGTGACCTAAATGCATTGTAGGATTACGTTATTTACTTATAAACCACGTGTCATTCAACAGGAACTTATAGGCTGTTAGGACGTCATGGCACTCTCTTGTGTACATATTTATAAAGGTTAAACTCAAATAGTTAGTTATTTGCATGTGACAGTTATGGCAAGTCAAACAGACTTTGTTTCCTATAACTTATAGAGCTAGTGCACTTGGCTCTTTGTTTGCTAGGTAATGCACTTGAATATTAATGTAAGCCACATAAAATCTCATTAAAACTATGGAAAAAGTTTTAATCATTCATACCTACAGAATCAAGCCAGAAAGAGAGCATTTGTAGTGAAGATCAATATGCACTGTAAAGGGAAATATATAACTATCATAATATATAGATATATATAAATTACGCATCGTGTTGTTTGTCCGCGATGGAATCCTAAACTACTTAACTGATTTAATTGAAATTTGACCCCACGTGCAGTTTGACTTAACTTGAAAGATAAGATAGCCTACATCCCAATTCATAGTCGCAAATAAAAATGAGTCGCTGAAATGTATGCACTTGCATAATTTCCGAACGTCTGCACCAAATTGGATAATTTCTTTTTTGTTGCGTTAGCTATTATTAGGACAAGGTTTGTATAAAAAAGGAAATGGAACGGAAACGGAAACCGGGACGGGAAATGAAACGAGATATGGGAACAGGCGGGAGGGGGGGGGCGGGGAGCAGGGGGAGGGGGGTGGAGAAATTGGGGTGTGTTGGGAACGGGGGGGGGGGGGGGGGGGGGCTTTTAAGAATCGTAAATTTCGTGTGACGTTATTAATGGATGACCCCTATCTGATTCCACAGTTTTGGACGCTAAGACAGCAATATGAAGCATATCTGTTCTTTTTTCGAAAGTCGGCCAAAGAGTCAAGGAGGCCAGTAACCATAACAACATACTGTGACCCAAAAGTTTACTTGTTTAATATAATAATGTTGGGGACCTTGGTTGTATCGATTGCCCAAATTAAGGTGAAAATAGGACGAAAGGTTAGAAGGGCCGATAATGGTGACGAATTAGTGGCGGGGATATAACGAATATATCCGTTTTCTCTTAGTCAGTGCCTTCCATTCAAATTTCTCTTATTTCTAACAAATTTAATTAATATAGCCTTCGTGGAATTATTTAGATGGCGTCGTTACATGAATAAACTGTTCAACACACTTAAGACTGGCCAGTTGCCGCAATGGGTAGTCACATTGCCTTCCGCTCCGGGGGACGTGGGTTCAAATCCCGCCTCGAGTCTGGGTGTATTATCTGTATGTATGTTTATGTATTTCTATAAAAATAATTGTGTATAACAGGCATCTGTTACCTATAACACAGGCATTAGGTTGTCCACCTAAGAACAGACGTCCGTGTTATATAGTCCTATAATTTTTTTTTATTTACTTATTGCTGAAGTTGGATTATTTAGCCATGAGAGAACGCACTAGACAAAAAAAATGACCAAGAGCGTGTCAGAACACGCTTATATAGAAGGGTTTCGTATTTGATACGCTTTAAACGTATTTGTTAAATAACTTCAAAAGTTGTTGTCCGATTTCGTTCAAAATAATTTTCCTAATGAGTTTCACCACTGCTTCATTTATCAATCCCTCCTTGCTAACTGCATATTAAGGGTGACCTTCGGATGGCAAATTTGTAGAGTCTATCTCCTGATGATGCGTCGGTGTCGAAGCAAAATGTGCTTTGAGGCACAACGGAAAGTCAGTGTTCCTTTGGTGACGGATTCAGTGGTGTGGCTTTCGGGTTGCAGCATTGCACCGATTTTCCCTCGTATCTATTCGCGGATTTAAGCAAAGTTATTTTAGGCCATTGACATGACGGATATTGACAATTTCAGTTCGCCCTTAGAAGCTTTCAATAAAAGGTTTTTGACAAAGGTCACGACACGAAATTGTGTAATGAAAATACAGAAAACCTTTTTTTTTTTGTTCGAAAATCTTTGGCTAAAAATGACTTCTCTCTCTCTTGTTACGCTGCTAAAAACGCTGTTTTATACCTCTTATATTAAGTAAAGCATTTAGAGCGCACGCTGGAGTAAATTAATTGTCAACATTATCCAAAGTGATTAATTGGCTAACTCAAATTATCTGGAGGGCTACAGCCTGATTTACTTCGCAAATTGTGTCAAGTATTAAATTGACCTCATTACTGTCTTTTAACGGCCTTGTTTGCGGGTTCCTCGTAAATTGTATTATACACAAATCATATTTTTGGAACTACACCTGCTAGCAACATTTCTCTTTCGCGGGTATCTAACAGGATTATCTATACGATGAATTGTTATATTTTTTTACCCCTTACAGTCAAATTATTTTCGCAATTATAATCAATCAACAAGTTTGCTAAAAGACAGTATGACATAACAGACATAAAAGACAATAAGACAGTATGAAATAAAACAGCACAATTTCTCTGTGGAATCAATTACCAGCGTCTGTATTTCCGAACGGATACGACTTAGGGACCTTCAAGAAAAAAGTTTTTAGTTTAGTAAAAGGGGGGGAACGAGTATACTAGACATGCCATTAATAGTAAATGTTTTAAATAAAAAAAAAGTGAAATATATCAAAACTGTAGTTCTTATAAATATGCATCACTAGAAATGAGGCAGATCTATATGAACTATAGACTGTGTGGTGGTCGAAATTCGGCTACAAATTCTTATATTTGCGTACTATTTGCTTATTTAAAGCTATAGACGAAATTTTAACGCTTTATACAACGATATTGTAATATTTGACAGTTAATATTTTTACCGTCGTCATGTCTTCGCTTTGACATTTTGCGGCTGTCGAATGTGGCCCGTATATGCCAACCCTAAGACGTCCCTTACTCACAAATCTGTCATTTTACGTCTTACACGTATACGTAATTGCTTTCGGGGTAAACACAATTTTTAACGTACTCGCATGAAAAAAGACAACATTTCGTTATTTTATGTGAAACTCATATTAGTAAGGAAAAAGATTTGATTTCGTTTTTTTGTAGGTTTATGTGCGACATACTAAAATCACTTTGATTTAAAATCTTCCACCCTGAGCTAAATAGCTTGGGCCGTTTCATTTACAGTCTTGCTTTTTCTATTCACTATTTCAATCTTGTTTCTTCTTCTGTGCCCATTAACGCTTACCTTAATTAGCACTATGTGTATTTCTTCAATTGAGAGTTCATGAATCAGCTCTCATTCGCACGAGAGTTTTTTTTACTGCGCGTTAAAAAAGCGTTCAAATAGAATAAATGAACTCCCAAGTTTGGTTTACACGACACCGCTTTCATAACGCGACGATTTTTTTCCCAGTAATGTTCTATTTTCAAAGCTATATATACACATGTACGCTATATTTTTGTAGCGATGACGCTAAAAAAGCGCCAAAGCCGAGATTTAATGCAACGTTATTATTATCACTATAAATCAGATAGCAAAATATACATGTATTTTGATACGTTTCCTTTTTTGTTGAAATTTATAACTTGATATGTTGAAATTTTCATATACGTGATGATGACAGATTTGATTGAATGTTTGTTTTGTAAGTTATGCTATATCTTTTCTGTTAACACCTGGGTCACAAGTCTCGGGCACTGCTATGGTTTCCTCCTCTGCAACGCGATGGACCCGGCACCCGCACGGTGAATCCATGGAATGCTAAGAAATTCGTCTCATGATTTAGTTACTACCTTTTTATTTGTAAATGTATTGCATAAAATTCTTGGTATTAACATTCTTTTACCATAATTTACTTTTAGAGAATACGTAAAACATAAAAATAAAATACACGCTACATAAAGGTGGTTTTTGAAACCTCCCGACGTACCCAAGGCTTATAAAAAACTCAGCTAAACTTTGCCCAACTATAGCCGAGCGCTTTACTACAGGGCTACCAAATTTTAACAATTTATTTTTGTTTTGTAATAGACGACCAAGAAAGTGCTTAACCATTGTGGATGACAGCACCCATTTAAAAAAAATAGCTAAGTCCTATTACTAGAAATTAACGTTATAATACACGCAAAAATAAACCTTATAACTAATTAATGTGCAAACGAAATTGGACCTTAGCATGGCAAATCAATTTCTTGGTTGGCTATAAAATTGTAAGCACATTTTATAAAAGTTGCAATACCAAGAGAAGCAATTTTTGTCAAATCATGACTTGTACAACATCTTTTGAATCGTCAAATATTTACTAGAACTACAACTGATTCACAAAAGTAGAGTCACGCGAGCTCTTTTAAAAAATAGTTCTCAAGTCACCCTAATCTTCTTTGAGTGTAATTGAATATTTTTTTTTTTATGTTACAAGGGGGCAGATTGGGACCCACCGTTTGCCTTACGAAACACGGAGGAGGTCGGATATTTGAAAACCAGCGTTAGAATGGATCACCTATCTATCACCCAGTCACGGTAAGAACTGCTTAATCTAGCGGTCGACCCAAATGCCGGCTACTGCAAACCTCCTCTTCTTTTCCTAGCGTTATCCCGGTTAAATACCAGGGTTCGTTTAGATTGTAGATAATGTGGCTATGGGGAGAGTTAATATAACCGATTGTCATCTAACGTCATCCTCGGAACCCCCACGAAACCACTAAAGTATGCAGCGGAAAGACAAGATGAATAGCTTAATGCTTTAGATCAGATTCCGCTTCGAGCATTGATGAAGCGAAGTTTTTCTCGGATGCTCGCCGCTGGGAAAACGATAACTCAGCAATCATAGACAAGCTGAGACCATAAACTTTTCATTTACATGACAGCATATCTTTTATGCTGCCTGCATTTTTGTCTGGATTTTATGGACATGTCTTGTCTAATAGTAAGCAAATATTGTAGTGCAAAAGTAAACAGACCAATACACCCAATAAATAAATAAGCAAATAATTCTAGAAGCGAAGACTTTTCTCCCGGGATATGTCTGCAAAGTTTGCAGCGGAAAGACAAGACGAATAGCTTATTGCTCCAGATCAGATTTCGCTTGAAGCATTGATGAAGCGATGGAAGTTTTTCTTGGATGTTCGCTGCCTGGGAAACGGTAACTTAGCAATCACTGACATGGTGAGTCGATAAATTTGCTTTGATTTATACGGCTGCATATATTTTATGCTTCTTGGATTTAAATGCACTATTTTTATTTTTAGATAATGTACTATATATAAGCATAATATGTATATTTATGTTTTGATGTAAAGGATATTTTAAACAAGTGTGTCTGGTATTCTCGTTCCCGATTATAGGGATGGGCTACGATACCAACTGTCTAGTAAACATGTCAACATCAAGTTCTACGCTTTTAAAACTTAATGAATTAAAAAAAAATAACGGTTATTTCGCCTTTACAAAGACAGACACCTCTATAATGCTTATTTGTATGTATTGTATAGAATATTAAACTAGTATTAGCAAACAAGTTCCAGACACCGTACGTCGCAACCAAAGTTAACGCACGTTGAATGAGCGCGGCAGTTGTGTTTTATACGAATCACGGCTCCAGCAAGGGTGTCGGATAGGGTTGCCATCTATAGACTAGAAACCAGGACAAGTCCCAAAATACCGGATTTTGGAGCCCGGAACCCGGACAGGTTAACAGCTTTTCTTAAACTAATAAAATAAAAAAACTATTCAAAGTGTCGTAAAACAACTTTTAATATATTTTCAACGATATTAGGTAATCTTTATTATCAGGCCAAGGCTTGGAATTTTTAAACTCGGACTAAAATGAAACCACTCCCGGACGCTCCCCAGACACCCTCTATACTAGGACAAATCCTGGAAAAATCATGACGGGTGGTAACCCTAACGACTATGGTTCAGGTATCTATTGTTTAACTTTTTAACGAGTCCTCCCATTGTCTCCATCTGTTCGCACGCTGACGGTACTATCACACCGACGGCTAATTATACATTTTGTTTTTTTTTTGTAATTGCTAACAGCTTAGAATTTGACCACAACTTAATTCGTCAGTCTCGCTTTTTTTAATTCGTTTTTTTTTTAAGCCGCACGGGATCTTTCTTATTCAAAACGATGATAACCAAAAGTATTGAGGATATCATTTTTTTTAAATATGTATCGGCACATTGGATTTTTTTTTTCATTTTTGAGCATTATTTTAACATAAACACATCATGAAGGTGTCCACCGTTCTGCTCAATTCACTGAGAGAGTCTATAACCAGATTTTTGGTTCACGTTGCCCAGCCTGTCCGTATTAAAATTATCCAATAATATAATAGATATAATATAATATATAGAGATATATATAATAGCACATGACGTATTTTATCCTTTAACTAATCCAAGGTTTTTGGCCATTTTGTATACACTACAGATTTGAGATATCCCCTGGATTGGGGGAGGCCTTTTCTAAGAAGTGAGTTAGAAATAGCTGGTATATAGTCTATACTAATATAGAAAGCTGAAGAGCTTGTTTGTTTGCTTGCTTGAAAGCGCTAATCACAGAGACTGCTGGTCCGATTTGAAAACTTCTTTCAGTTTTAGAAAGCCCATTTATCGTGGAAGGTTATAGGCTGTATGTCACCTCACTAAAATTGATTCTGTTTTTTTTTTACATAAGTTTATGCGGACGTAATCACGGACACGGCTAGTTTAATATAAAAATGAATGCCTATTTCTTTTGGTCACGGCATCACACGTACTGCTGGACCGATATCGCTACTTCTTTTTTTGTTGTGTTTGTTATTGTCAGGAGAAGGTTCTCATGAAAGAAAAAATGAAGATGAAGAAGAGAAATTAAGAATACTTAACCATCATTTTAAATTATTTCTAATTTAACCTTAGCGCTTTTGACAATTAAATTTTTTTTTAATGTAAACTTATAGCGTTTGACATAACATTGACAGAATGCGTGCTGCAAATATCGTCAAAGAGGATGTGTTAATGTTTTCGAAAATATTGGAAAAGGGAACGGGAACGTAAATAATATAATAGATAATAGAATGTAGTTAATAGTAAGTAACGCAACTTTTGGGCAGGACAGCGTCTGCCGGATCCGCTAGTAAATAAATAGTGATTTTTATACATTGATTGCATTGCATCAGTCTCAAACGTTTAAATAACATAGTGAATAAGGAAACAAACTAACGAAGTTGTTAAAACGAGAGTGTGTTTTTTTTTGTTTGTTTGTTATTACTAAAATACTTGTATACTGTTTGTATTGTTTATTAATAATTTGTACACTACACACATATATTTTGTATATTATTCTAGTAGAATGCACTTCTTCCTGTATCACAGTTTCTTTCAACTAGCACAGGAATAAGGTCTTTAACTCAATTATACCAAATGTAACAGTTTCTTACAAACAAATTAAAAAAAAAGAACAATGGCTCAGACTGATTTACTCATCCGTTTACGCTGATGAAATGAAGATTGTTCCATTCGACAGTGAGGTACGGCCATCTGATCCCGGGTGGCATTAAAAATATTAAAATAAGTAATGGCTGTATCAGGTATGCACCTGCCCTTACCCTACGCCACCCCCCTTCCCGTCCTTAAGGCTCGAGTACTTTACGATAAGGGCAGTTTTGTCCCTGCCACGTTCCGTCGACGTTGTAAGCATATTTAAGTTGCTCTC
Organism: Charaxes varanes; assembly: GCA_024363005.1. Taxonomy (NCBI): domain Eukaryota; kingdom Metazoa; phylum Arthropoda; class Insecta; order Lepidoptera; family Nymphalidae; genus Charaxes; species Charaxes varanes. Next base: position 3,794,685 of record JANCMC010007202.1, on the reverse strand, counting down.
AGTAATTTGCTGTTACAACCCGAAGCGGACGTTGGAATAATTTTTCAGTTATTTTATATGGAAAAAAGTTGAATTTCTTACATTCTTATTGCGATGTAAAAGATTATTTGAATGATCATAACGTAGCTGCCGCTACATAACAAGATGGCAATTATGTCGAAGTGGAAAAGGTTACACCAAAGCAAACTAGATGGCGCTGTTCGGTATACGACGTCCGCAGTACAAACACAGAAAATCTCCATACAAACTAACTCACGCTAGCGAAGTTTCTACTTACGATTACTTTATATAGACCGGCAGACGATGTCCTGCCCGAACGTTGGGCTACTTACTATTTATTTCTATTATCCTATATCATCTCCGTTCCCATTCCCGTTCTTGTCCCCGTCCCCTTCCACGTCCCTGTCCCCCTATTATTAGAAATAACGAATGAATACGAATCGTTTCTGCTTTGTGCAGCGGGTAATAAAGTGCAAATTTACTCTTTGACGTTAGGAACATACCTACATTGCTTAGACAACAGTAAATGCCTGTAGTTTAATATGAACTTTGTTGGCAATAAAGTTCGAATAGACTCTACATTTTAGTTAGAAAACGTTTGTACGGGAAAAAGAAAAAGGCTGTTTTTAGTGATTTCCCGACAATTATTCGATTTTTTTTTTCACCGTAAAAACCATCCTTGAACTTCAACGAATATTTTAAAAAAAGAATTGGTAAAATTGGTCCAGGAGTTGTTGAGTTATGCGCTTACCAACACATTTTCAGATTCATTTATATATATATACAGAGACTGCACGCTATAAGGGGAATTTGGCCGTACCTTTTTTAGGTTTAAGATCTACTGTAAAAACCCAAATTCACAATAAAGGTATTTGAATTTGAATAAATAGTTCTGACTAAATCTGGATTATTGTGTAATGATGAATCGGGTACCTTGCGAATTTTAGTCCATCCCTTCTACTCTTGAGCTATTAAGGCTCATTGATTAAAGGTTTTTTTATATAACAAGAAACAAACGGGCAGGCGGTTCGTTCGTGTGATCACAGATGCGTTGCCGGCCTTTGAGGACTGAGTACGCTCCTTTCTTGAAGGTCCCTAATTCGTATCGGTTACTCCTTACCTTTGCGTTTAATCAGTGAGCCGTAATTATGAAGTAATATAATATAAGGCACTTACTCAGCGCCATTTTTTCCTCCCCTGTGCAGCATGCCCGCGCGTGCCATCTTACGCCCACGATCTGAAAAAAAAACAAACCATCCATTAACGTCACTTGGGACAAGGCCTCTTTCCGTATCTTTCCTTGCACTAAATACTTAGAGCATGGACCAAGTAGGAGCGACATATGACGCGGTAGCGGGCGTGTGATCTCTATTTTTATGCAAGGTTTTTTATTTTTTTGGGGTTCCGTATACACAAAGGCTTGTTTGTTTGTTTACTTGAACGCACTAATCTCGGGAACTATTTGAAAAGTTCCGCCAGTGTTAGGAAGCTATGCATGAAATAGTAAACTACTTGCAACCGACAATACTACCTGCTACACCACCATTGTAGCGTTTTGGTTGCAGCATTGCACCGATTTTCCCTCGTATTAATTCGCAGATTTAACCAAAGTAGTCTAGTAATTCATGCCTATCATGGATTGTGCAAAGTAACGCCTGATTCTATCAGTTATTTAATGTAATATATTTATAATACATATTTAATATAAAGACAGCATTCACTCACAATAGTTTATATAATTATGCGAAATTTTATTCACCTCTGTTAGCACAATTTTCGTAAAATGAAAGTTTTTGCTTCACATATTAATATACAGATAATAATTAAAATATTTTCAGACATAGTATGATACGTTTTTTATTTAAAAGGCACTTAAGAAGTATTGATATTTATACCATTGTGAAATCATTAATGTGTCAAATACATAACTAATTAAACAAATAATTATGTGAGATTCAGATAAAAAAATGAAGCAGATTGGTAAGGTTACTACTCCAATTTGTTATCACCTTACAACTCCAAAGACAAAGAGCTATCTGTCAGATAAACAAATATTGACTCTGATAAACATTATCATTCTTTGTTTCTTCACAGGCAAACATAATAAATAACATTTATAATAGCTTAATGTTTTGCAAAAAGTATTGTTGTATTCTTGTAATATTTCTTGTAATATCATTATAGGTAATTTAATATCATAACCCCTTGGGGTTATGGTATATAATGGTTTTATAGATCTGTAGTTCTAAAAGGGAGGGTGTCTGTCCACCTGCAAGGTGATCCCTTCAGAGAACTTCCAAATGATTAAATGTAGGGACTTATAGAGAACAATCATATACAGAACCCTTCTATAAGTTGTCTTGACACACTCTTGGCCACTCTTTATTTAAAAAACTAATTATACATAAGAAAGAGATGCATACAATAATCTCAAGTATAAAATGCATGTGTCACAGTGTTTGTTACCAAACTCCTCTAAATCGGCTTGATCAATATTTATGAAAACTTTTGGGTATGTTTGAGACTTAGTCTTAAACTATTTCTAAAACCTTTAAGTGATAAGGGTAGACCAGGAGGACAAATCCCCAGGATATTATTGTTATAGTACCAGATATATTAGAGGTAGCAGAGTAACAAATCTAAGAGTACAATGCCATAGTATGAGGTTTATTGTAAATCAAAGTTTGGTTAGTGTAATAAAATATATGAATATATGCACAGAATGTAATATCTATAATTGAGCACTTTTGAAGAATATGTATTTTAAATACCTGGTTACATTAGGTGTACTCAATGGCTGTCTTAAGTCGAGCAATTGATGTTGCTGGTTTTTGAGTTTTGAAAATATAGGCCTGTCACAGTGCCAAAATATACAGTATGCCATTAAAACAAGAACAAGTACCAAGCTGTTTCCTTTATCTTGTTACATGTTGCTTCTATACTTTGTAGATATAATATGAGGTGACCCCAACAGTGGCCAAGCTAAAGTACGATTGGACTGGACAGGTCTGCCGCTTGTCGAAGATCTTTGGGTCCAAATCTCTACTTTATGGACGCCAGATTAGAAACGACAAAGCAGCAGGCTACAAATGAGGTGGAGGAATGACTTGGATCATTATAATAGAGATTGGCAACGAGTAGCCAGACAGAAGCGTATGGAAAGAGGGTATGGTGCCCTGCAATGGGAAAAAATAGGCTCTAAATAATAATAAAATAAGTATGAGATGGATTAGTGAGAATCATATCATTTTTTCATGCCAGTAGACTGAATATAATTCTCAAGCAGCCATTCAGAGGACGCATTTGCAGGGGAATTGATTTATACTAGCATATTATCATTATACATCTAATCTATTGATAATGTTATCAGTGCAGGACATAAATCATAGCAGAAGTGTTTCTATTCAACACTTTAAAATATACAAGCTGAGTAAATACATTACTAATGAATATATATTAACAGTGACTTCTATTGAAAATAGGTTAGCAATATTTATATTTTGCAAGTTTATATCAAACTATGTGTTTATGTAACTTTAATATTATAAAAGTAACCTTTTCAAGTTTATAGCTTTTGAACGAGAATTTATTAATCTTTTTCTTTAAATAGCAAAGATTAAAATACTTGTATGGAATTATAAAGATAAACTAAGATAATCTAAAGTGACTGAGTCATCTAATACTGACATATCAAACTTACAATTTATTTAAATCATACTGATAATAAATTTAGGAAATGAAGAAAAAAAAAATTATTTGTTATATAATAGAAATTATTCACTGGTTAGTAGTATGAAGTTAGGAAATAAACCAAATTTTTGAATTATTATGTATTTCATAGTTAAGCAGAAGCTAGAAAAATAGTAGTACAACAAAATTCCTATTTTCCTAGAAGATTTCTAGCAAAGAGGAAACAAAACAATTTAACACTCAAATGCTTTTATATTGTTCTGTCCTTCTAAGAAGAGAACTTTCTTCATAATGAATGTAGTAATGTTATTATGGTATTTATGCAGCTTGGTTACATTTCCCTTTTGGGATGCATTTTTATGCATATTCTTTTTTTCTCAAAGTTGATGTTTGCTCTGTAATGAGTGATATTCTATTAGGGGAGGCTGACATTACCAAATTTATTAGTTACGAATGCTACAATAAGAGTTTGCAGCATTTCAACATTTATATAATAAAATTGTACACAATATATATATTATTATTATATATTCACACATTTGTGTTGAAAACAAAAAACAACTGCATAGTGGATATTTTTCATTCTGTCTGCTTCTAAACTCTCCACAACAGCTACGTTTTGCATGGAATGAATGATATTCTGTTTGGGGAGGCTGACATATCTTCTTGTAGCATTCATAAATCAACAACTTTACAACAACAAAAAAAGTCAGCTTTCCCTGGCTTTACTCATTAGAATACAAACAACAACAACAATTCTTGTAAAAGGAAAAGTAACCAATCTGCATAATTACCATTATTATTAATATACATTTATTGCTACCGTTGCTAAATATTATGATTAATTTTTCACTTAATAGAAGAATTCCTACCATAGATACTCTGTACTTTCCATATAATATTATAAAACTTCTAGTAAATGAAGATTACTATGGACATTAACTGTCATTAGTAATACCAAATTACTGGTTTGAGTTAAATATAGCACCCGTAGAAATTAAATATTAAATAATCGGATGAAATCATCAGGGTTTCTAAAATTTTAAAAACATAAATAACATATGTTTAATTAACTGAATTTTTTAGACATCCCATATTTTTTATATTCATTTTATAACAGTACCTAAAGTTTATTATAAATCAAAGTTTGGTAAATGTAATCATATGTATGTACAGAATATAATATCATTAATGAAAAAAAAATAACAAATGAAGAATATATATTTCTGCATGCTTTTATTTCTACATAAAAGTTGACTGCATAAAAAGATCAAATCAAAATTGTAGGAAATTATAATAGGCAAAAAATTCTTTTATGAAATGATTTGTAATTTACTCACAAACTTTTTAAGTTCCTGCTACAAAATAAACACACACGCACAGCTTTGTTCTAAAAAACTGATTTTTTTTAAAGACAAGCTAAATGGTAATCTAAATCATGGCAGTTATCAATTATTGTTGATAAACTTTTATCATATCTCTATATATGAAACAGAATTATTTTTACCTCGTATATATATGACGTCACAAATAACCATCCAACTTGCGAATACACAAACAAAATAGATACTAAGCAGATAATCACGGCCTAAATTTCATTTCCTCACGAGAAGTTTACACGACAGCTACGCAAGAAGCCGCTGTTTTTCTTTTTACACACAGTAAACTGATAAATGTCTACAGCACTTAACGAGAGAGGAAGGTTTATCGACTAGTGCGTAAAACTGTGTCTGGGTCGAACCACTAAATAAAAAAGCCGTGACGGGGTAAATTACAACACTCACCAAATTTATGCGATGGTCCTTAAAAAAATTGATTCCCTTTTTCAGACTTATTCAACATAAATATATAACATTACACACATTATATTAATATCACGTTTCACAGCACAATGGATTAGATTTACTGTTAAATTTTGTACAAATTCTTTCTAAACAAAATAATTTTTGACGAATTGACAAAATCACCTCATTCATGACGAATCAACATGTCTTCCAACTCTATATCCGGTCAAGAAGTATTACTTATTCAGCAGGCAGAATGTAATTTAAAAACTATTAGTGCAAAGTAGATATCAAATACTAAAATTTATAAAAAAGGCATCTATTAATATAAGTTTCTTTTTTAAAAATAGGTTTTTGCTTATTACATTTTTCTTTGTTTTTATTTGTGAGTGAGTTAAGAACAGTTATGATTACTTTTATTAATTAAATTTACAATTATTATTTGAAGGTACCTATTGTCATTAATATAAAATAAATTTACCGATTGTAATATCTATAATACCGGGGTCAGACATAGCTCAAAGTATTTGTACATATTGTCCTTGAAGACTACAAAGTTCTAAAAAACTTTGCACAGCTATACAAAGTCCCCTGCCACATTACATGATCATTCAAATGAAGCTATGTCTGGCTTCAGCATAAAAAAAAATATTTTAAATGTAGTAGGTAATATTAGTATACATTCTTGCATAGATTATAGATTGACAGTTTGACATGTGCTAATGACAGCATCGGCTAAAAAAGAAAGTACTGTAGAAACTTAAACACTAACCGTTGTTGTTCTATTTAAGATTTGTTTCTTCAAGTTTGCCGATAATATATCTTTTAACGGTTACAAATATATTCAATTAGAACCTAAAGCAGCATCATGGATGATATACAGTCATTTAAAAGAGTTAAAACGTTTGTAGGTAACTTTAAACAAACTTCATTTAAGGTTATGTTTCTCTTTTCTTAATATAAGTATTTTTTTAGGCACTACCGGATAAATGTTTTGAGAAAAAAATTGCTTGTGTATGGCGGCGCGGTAACAAATTTACCATTTATCCCGGCAGCCAGATTGTGAATAAAAGGACATCAGAATCTGCGGTCAAAACTGACGATAAAATTTTGGATATACGGCAAGAGATCATTCTATTTACACCGACATTGCGGAAACTAGTTAACGAGGCTAACGGAACTTTTGTATCTCTTCAAAAAGCGGCCGAGGCATCTAAGAGTTCAGATAATCAAGTTGAGTTCTTAAAGCTTTCGCGCCAATATCGATCTATCATTCGCGTATGCATTGAGAGCCTTCAAGATGAAGCGGAAAAGGAAAATAATGCTGTGAACAAAAACACACTGCTTTCGTACATAACTATCTTCTATTCAATAGAATGTATATGGCATTTGTGTGAGATTTTGTTTATTGATATTGTCCCTGGAGATGTGGTGTTACCTTTTTTGTTAGAATGGGTGCGGTTTCATTTCCCATGTCACGAGCAGACTGCTGCACAATTGCTTGAGGCCTGTGAGCGAGGATCAGAAGATCACCCTGAGTATTGGGACACAATAGTTGGAATGGTTGTCCAGGGTAGAGTGGATGTTGCAAGGGCACTACTAAAACTTCATTCTGCAACAGAGACCAATGAATTTAAGTTACTTGATAACTCTTTGAGGAGCATGCCAGTGTATAATGTGAGTTTGTTAAAGACCTACAGGTTTATGTTATTTCTGTTATTGAAATTATTATATAGTGCTATATTTTAATAAATGTTTCCATTTAGACTTTGCCTATGTTAGACTATGGAACTCACTCCGCCCCTTATATTTAGCACTCTCAATCATTGTCGGATTTCAAATGTTTCATTTGGTACTGTGTTTACTTGTATATATGCTCCTTATAAACTTTGAAATAAATACTTGCTTTTATTTCTGTATTCATATTTATCTATTTAATTGTTTTCAGAATAATTCTGAAAACCTAAACCCTATCTGATTCTTCAAATATTTGACTGGGTTGTCTGATAGAGATTGCTTTAAGAGATAGGGCTGCCCTTGCGCACTATGTACTGTGTAACAATATTTTCTTTCCATTGCTGTTTTTCTTGTGTGTGATTAAGTTTTAAATGAATAAATGTATCATATTTGTTTATTCTAGGTTTATGGAGGAATTTCAACAGGAGAGTTTACTGTTTCTTGGAAGCATTGGCAAGCAGAGTGCCGATCTAAACTTAGCAACCGGGTGTTCACCCAAAATCCACAGCTTGAACTTATTATGCGGGTATAATACATATAAACATTTTGATAGACTTTGATATGACTTAAAATATAAGCATATCTCATCATATAATACTGGGGATGTTACCGAAGCAGTATATTGGAACTGAAAGTTTTATACTTGGTTTATAGAAATTGGAAATGATAATTGACATCTTACATGTTGGGGAAGTGATCCTGCATTCCGCGTTAGGGGTTGTGGGTTCAATTCCTGCCTTGAGTCTTTGGGTGTATTATTTATTAGTATACTAAAACACAGGCATTAAATTGTCTACCTTAGGAACAGACATCCGTGTGTCATATAGTTCTGTATATATTTAATTTAATCATCACTATTCACATCTATTAGTATAAAGTTATTTTACCTGGGTATTAAAAATAAAAATCATGAAATTTTAAATCTTTTACATTCTAGTAAATTTAATTAAATGGAGGGACTTTAAAAGGGCAAGTTATATTTAATGTGTCCTGTCCAATCTATATTGTTAAGGCCAACTTCGACCACCCAGCATCCATATCACCTATCTCTACGAACATCAATATCCGATATAACTTCAGATTACAATTTTTAGGAACCAAATGCGTAAAATCAATCGGAAGTTCCGAATTTTCCGAATCGGAATCAAACCATCGTAATATCCCTATTAAAAAAAAAAAAATAATAAAAAAATCCCTATTAGGCACATTAAACAGCCAACAAAAACAAATTTTTGGAGTCACTATAAATTTGATTATTTTTAATAGCCAGGTAAGCACCTATTTTTCTTAACTGATAATAATAGTAATATATTGATGAATAATGTGTATGGCCATATTTTCCGTTTCCGATGTATCGCTACTGTAACATCCCTAGTTCAAAGGCATCCCTCTATGAATCATGCAATGTGACGAAAAATTCTTTTTACAGATTATGAGCGGCGAGTACTCGGCTTTCGAGTCGATTCGGTCTAAATACAGTTCGTGGTTCGACCTGCTCGGGGGGTGGGTTCTGTTTACGATGCCGTGGGCCAAGCGGCACGAGCTGGGGGCTGCGGCGGCGGCTTGCGCGGGGCTGGCCACGGCCACGGCGCGCTCGCACCTGGATCTGATGGTGCGAGCGTCGCTGGAGGGAGACTTGTATCAGGTGAACCTTGTACAATATTTAAGGGCTCCGGAGCCGACCAAAGAAACCCGTATATAATCTCTTCGCTGTCTGTCTGTCGAGACCCTTTTTCTTGCGAACATGTAGACCTATAAAGTTGAAATTAATATCAAATGTTGAGGTCTATGATTCCTTAAACTTGTAAAAAATTAAACCTCTACGTACTCACAATTAAAAGGTATAGCGTTTTATGTCATATTTCCTATACTAGTACATTCAAAAGGGAATAAAGATCTATATAGTAGTTTCCGTTGACCTAGAAATATAAAAGGCAAGGAGCTATATCTTAAAGTACCATCTATCTATAAGTCTACAATCGCTCATTGCTGGGAATAGGCCTATCTTTGTGTTTGCCACTCTGAATAATAATTAAATTGAAAATATTAATAATTTTTCTTTGCTTGTACAAGCAATTAAAATAACATGCAAAATTTAGAAAACAGTAAATTTGTAATTACACAAAAAAAACATTGTGGTGTTTGCCTCACACTTGCCAGGTTTAGTTATCATTAAGCTATATGTTTCATCTTCAAAATGTCCCAATTACGAGATTATGAGATATATTAATAGAAGCATGCTGTTATGCCGGAGCCAGACATAGCTCATAGTATTTTTACATTTTTGTCCTTGAAGACTGCAAAGTTCTACAAAACTTTTTGCAGCTACACAAATTCATTCAAATCAATGAGGGACTATTTGTTTTTCAAATTAAACGTAAGCCGTACTGCTTCAAGAGTAAAGCTTATTGCTATAAAGTAAATGTACAGCAATAACTTAACGTTTAATTAGAAAATATTATTAATTAAAAGTAATTTCCGACTTTGCAGGTTATCCACGAAATTCAACAAATCTCCGACAATGGCTGGTTCGCGTCTCATCTCACTGACATCTTATACCACAGCGGGAAACTGCAAATTTTAGATAAACATCAAACAGAGTAAGTTCTTAATTTTTTATTATACCATTCATATTGTGTGGGTTAAACTCAAAACCTAGTAAGGGACACTTTTTCCCTGCACACTCCTGACCATCCTCTCTGCTTTTGTATATTTGGCGTTCATTATTAAACCAAGTAAAGTGCATTGATCATTTTAAAATCTGGTAAGACTAGAGATTTGCCAGATTTTTTGGATTGGTTACAGTGAATGGTACAGTTACTAGGTACTGATGCCTAAATATTTCTGTGTTCATGTGATTTCAAACCGCTGCTGTTTTTATATTTGTAGGGACTTACCAAGTTATTAAGATTATGCAATTAAACGATTTTGTAAAAAGTGTCTCTTGAAATGTGTCAGCAGACCTTTTTTTGTATAATTTATATATATTTATATATCTTTTTGTTTGTATATAAAATAAGTACAGCATTTACAGTGATTTATTTATATGACAGATAGCTATAATTGAGGCAATTATGAAAAATGTTTGCTGAGTTCCTTATGGACCAGTTTCAATCGTTCACCCTGTTTGGTCTTTATCGCTACAATTATAACTTTGTTATCCTAAAACTGATAATGCACTTCATTAAATCTGTTGGCTTTTTTAGGTGTAGATTTCTGATAAATATTGCACCATTTTGACGCCACAAAGTCTTATATGTCGATGAACGCTGGCTGCGCGCACGAAATAGCGTGACTCATTTATCACGTTCCACCTGCGCCAAGTATACAAGAGAAAAAACGGAACAAACGATAGAGAGGCACGATCGGCCTAAGCGTTCGGCGGTATCACGTAAAATTATCGTCCTTAACAACTTTACAGACAACCAATTTTTTTATTTGACTTGAAAGTAGTGCAAATTAATTTCAAAAGTAACGCATTCTGTCTATTTACCATTTTTTCAGCGTAACAAGTCGCCTTCGAGACAGTTTAATCCTCGAATATGGATCGCTAATGATGGAGCACAAATCCCTCTGGTCTGTCGGTCTCGCATACTTGGCTTCGTGTCCTCCTGAGGGACTCAGAAGAGCCGAGCTCCTTCTAGAACGAATGCCGCTAGATACAGAGTTCAAAGCTATGCGCGTGGTGGCAGAAGCTAAAAAATATGGACTATTGGGAGTGGGTAAGTTTTATTTGTATTCATGTAAAATTTTATTATAACTCTAACTCTTTGTACGCTATAACAGAATTTGACAGACATTAACCTGTTCCAATTCTGAAGAAATGTACAAAAAAAGTCTTGGAACATGATTTAAAATTAAATACTCTCAAAAATCTTACAACACCCTTCGTATCCAGTATAATAACGCCTTCAGGGTACTGTTGAAGTTGCCCCGGTTTTGTAGTGCATCAGGGATATTTGCGGAGGCCCGTATTGACTGTTATTACGCCACATTACGGAAGAGATGCGGATCCCTGATGTACAGATTGCGGGGTAGCACCAACGGCATCATGAAGATGATTGCGAGCAGGCTGGACTGCAGATATGTGGGTCATTGCTGTGCTATTTCAAACGGATTAGCATAGCACTAACAAGGATAACGCTAGGAAGAAGAAGAAGAATAGAAGTGTGTAAATAGTAAGTAACCCAACGTTCGGACAGGACAGCGTTTGACGAGTCCACTAGTATATATATAAATATATGAAAAAGCTTGTGAATAATTTGCTCTTACCCTATTAGTAAAAATTCGAACATTTTAAGTAAAGAAATCTTAACATTTGACTAAAGTAAAGACTAAAAAGGCCGACAGAAGATTCGATGCCAATAGCAAAGTTAATTGACGCAAAGAAATGTCAGGACATTCAATATATAAATCCAAAGACCGTTTCTTATAAAAGACAGTAGACATTTCCCTGTTTTGAAATCAATCATGAATCAGACAGTTTATGAGCGAAAAGATATATTTTTAGTCACTGGCAAATTCAGAATTTTTAATATGATTCAGAACAAGATTATAATATAATAATTGTAATTCAGTCGAACTAACTTTTGCATATTGGACAAACCTCTGTGGTTTATAATGTGCAATTTAACGATGTTCTATAATATATTTCGTTACTAAATATAATAAAAAAAAGAGAAAAAATGCGTGTGAAGTAACTTCTTAGACCCAACTAAAAGAAACCTAGTCAAGTAAAATATAGTCAATTGTCACGCCATATTCGTTTTTCTTTCGGGGCCATAAATAATCCATAATGTTGTGATGCCCGCCGTATAGCCGAGAGCCCATAAAATAAGGAGAAAATAGCAATGACGAGGACTCGGAGCGATCGCAAGCCAAAAATATACGTGATATGAAATTCTATGGCTGTTATAATGATTATGGGCGCATTGAATAGACTGAATTCCCTCGTTAAAATGTTTGGCATGGGCCCATTTACCCCATTCTATCTATAAATATAAATTAAATGAAAGCGTTCGTATATAAGGTTATTTTTTTAAAACAAGTTTAAATACATTTTAGTCGTATGATAGGCCATATTGAACTTACATTTTTAGGATAATAAGTTATTATTACCCTTCCGACACACGGAGATTGCATATTTGAAATGGATCACCCACAAGAGCTACTTAAACTAACGAGCGACTCAAATGCTGGCCACTAATTAAGCTACAACCTCCTCTCTATAAAAAAAAATTGCAACAAACAGCGTCAAAATGATAATACTGAATACTAAACATCAAATAAGCACAGGTGCTACTTGCCACATACTATGCCATCATATTCCAACATGGCTGCAATAAATAACTCTAATAAAATAACTTAGGTACATTTAATATTTGGCACATATAAAATACTCGTATTGGCGCGTTACCAACTGGCGCCAAACGTTGTTACATCGTGGTGTTGCCAGTTGCAATACCGTATTTTTACTAATTCAACTAATAACTTTAAAATTATATTCGATAACTACATTATGTATTACATACACTGTGAGTAATTTGACTTTAGAATATTTTAATGGTATTTTGCACATTTTCATCAGTAAAGAAACTGCTTTAATATAATTGTTTAAAGTCTGCTTTCTTTAAGTTAAAGTATTTTTTAAAGTATATTTTATCCTTAATAAGCGTAATTTGCTATATATAGCATGTAGTTTATGAATAAAAAAAATTAAAAAAAAGTAATTCATATTCATCATCATCCACAGCCCTTTCTGTCCCACAGCTGGGCAAAGGCCTCTCCGAGCTTGTACCATTTCTTACCAATCTGGACCAGGTTCTACCCGCGACAGATATTACGTCGTCGACCCATCTGTTTTTTTATATATATATAACAAGGGGCAAACGAGCAGGCGGTTCACCTAAGTGACTACCGACGCCTATGGACAACTGCAACATATATTTGCAAAAGTCTACTACGCTGGTACAATATTTAATGGAAAATACGCATAAATACAGGAAGGAAATTACCCGCACATTTATTAATGATTTATATTTTCTGTAACGTTATTTACCTAGTTTTACAGTCCTACTAATATTATAAATGCGAAAGTTTGTACACATGGACGTATGGATGTATGTTTGACGCTCCTTCACGGAAAAACTACTGAATGGATTTTGATAAAACATTACAATAATATAGTTTATACATCAGAATAAACAATAAATGTCAAGTAAGTAAGCACGTTTCCCCCCTCCCGTCCCTTAGGATTTCCAAAATATTAGATGTAGAGACTTGAAATTTTCCACGTTGATAGAACTTGTTAAAAATTAATTAGGAAAATTATTTTGAGCGAAATCGGACAAAAACTTTTGAAGTATTTTTACAAATACCTGTTTCGCGTATCAGATACGGAACCTCTCAACATAAGCGTGTCTTGAGACGCTCTTGGCCACTTTTTTTTTAAATAAATGCCGATGCCACATTATTTCTTAGAAGTCTTAAAAATATTACTTATAAAACTTTCTTTACCTTAAAAGCTTCTCATTTTAGAATGACATGATTGGAAATAACGATATGAAACCCGATTAATCCGGGCTATATATTGTCCGCGTCTGCGTAAAATTAGGTAAAAAAAAAATAGATTCACATTTAGCATTATGGTATATAACCTATAGCTTTCGTCGATAAGTGGGCTATCTAAATTTAAATGAATTTTTAAAATCGGATCAGCGCATTCAAGCAAGCAAGCAAACAAACTTTTTCGCTTTATATATTAGTAGAGACAACTTGAGAAATCATCAATAAATGATAAGCTGACGTAACAATCTACAATGTAAATTCTATCTCTATGAATAAAGCGCCTTTTCACTAATGCCAGTGGAAAGTAAAGTCTTCCCCCTTCCCAGTCCATTTCCTCTTTCCTGGGCCAATAATAATATAAATAAATATATATACAGGACTATATGACACACGGACGTCTGTTTCTAAGGTAGACAACTTAATGCCTGTGTTTTAGGTAACAGCCGCCTGTTATACACAATTTTTTTTTTAGAAATGTATAAATACATACATATGGATAATGTACCCAGAGTCGAGGTGGGAATCGAACCCACGACCCCCGGAACAGATGGCAGGGTCAATGCCCACTGCGCCAACGGGCCAGTCATGTCAATGTCATCCATAACTTCCTAATAAAGACATCCAAATTGTCTAATGAAGTTTTCTATTGGTGAAAGAATGTTTTGAATTGGTCCAGTAGTTTCGGAGCCTATTCAATGCAAACAAACAATCAAATCTTTACTCTTTATAATATTTATACAACAATGGCTGAACCCTTCGGCTTTCCTGCCCATTGCAATGTATATACACTCATTACATCTCTTTTTGTAAATTTATATTTTGTTTTATTTTTATGGTTATATTCGTGAGGAATGTCTTTATAAGTCATTTCGAGACTTAACCATCGTGGATAATGGATTCCCATTACAGAGACACGGACAGAGATAAATTTTATGGAAATATTCCTGAGGAATTTCTATATTTGTATAATATCTTACTGAAATCGTTTAAAACTTTTCGAAAATTTGTCACCCAGGATGAACGGAAAAGAAAGAGACAAAAATGACATACTTAGTAGACTCCGGCGGTTCCGACCAGTGACCTGGTGACTTGTGCGTGACGCTAGACTCGTCCACTTTCAATGGCGCCTCGCGTACTTCTGCAAAATAAATAAATAAATAAATATATACAGGACTATATGACACACGGACGTTTGTTCCTAAGGTAGACAACTTAATGCCTGTGTTAAATCTTTATTAAGAATACCCGTAATATGTTTGGTACTCCAAAAAATTGTAGTAGACAAATTGAAGGAAGTTCTGCATTATTAATTTAATTGCATTGCAAGCCGGTGTTACCATAAAAGTACTAAAAATATCCTTTGCATGCAACGGTCAGGTTGGATGCGCGCCAAATCATCCGCAGTAGGCGCATTCTACAAGTGGCCGCTTGGCATCAGTCTTTTCCAGACAAATTGGGTAACAGACCAACAAAACGGGGACACGGCGTTAATTATTTGACTTTTTTTTTGTTGAAGGACGCTGCAGTTATTTTCATTCACCATTCATTGTTGTGTTATGATTTTTTAAAATCTTATCTTAGTGAAAGAACATGTCGAAAAACTGATTTATCGTGGTGAAACTTATACGTCTTCTGGGACGAGACTCATTTTACCAGAAGACGCAGGTTCGAGTAAACTTCGGCATCACACGAAATAATACACACAAATTAAAATAGTACTTTGAGAAAACTTTGTATATATGCAGTAATTTTTACTATTTTTTAAATAACTACCGTCATTATTGTGAACTTACATAAGTTGAGTTTTTGTTTTTTTTTTTAAGTTCACATTTATTCTGAAATCACATCAGTAGTAATTGTTAGTGTAGTTAATTTAAGGTAGGTTTTCATTCGTGCCTGGAATGCAATTGAAATCCACCGCTCGCTGACGCACCCCAATCTCCCCCTGGAAGTCTTTTCATACGTCCCCTCGACGGGCTCTCGTGGTGATGTTTTTATTGAATTCCTCTGAATATATTACTCAATTTGAATATTTAATTCGAAACTTTGCAAATGAGGGTGGTGCGGAGGATTGGTTTGTGTGAGGTGAAAGTTTTGAATTTGAAAAACCTTTATTATTTTTAATTATATTTCCGAATACGATATATATTTGTGTATAACAGGCGGCTGTTACCTATAACACAGGCAATAAGTTGTCTACCTTAGGAACAGAAGTCCGTGTGTCATATACTCCTATATATTTATTTCTAAAGAAGGATAAATTTACCAAGCTGTCGCATTTGTCGTCAGTCATTTTCGTTTCATCTATCTAGCATCCAAAATTCTGTACTGCAATACGACTATGTACTTGTGAAGAATTAGTGTATTATTAACTTGCGCTCAAAAGCTCCGATGCATATCTCGAAACCACTAAAAGCCCACACAGCTGGCGAGCTTCCAAGCATCGTGCACGACACACCATCCACCACTTACGGGCCTGCATATGTATATGTAATGAAGCCCTAAATGTTTCAAGAAAACATTTTACATTTTTAGAAAAGAAATATATTGCACTAGCTGTGTTCAAAACTTCGTCCGCGTAAAAGTAGGTAAAAAAAATTGTTTCAATTTGCGTGAATACGTGATGATATATAGCCTATAGCCTTCCTTGGTAAATGAGCTACCTAACACTGAAAGAATTGTTCAAATCAGATCCTGAGATTAGCGCATTCAAGCAAACGAATAAACTCTTCGTTTTTATATGTCAAATATAGATGAGCTGATACTATGCATACTTAAAGAACGATTTTCACCAATCATAGCCAAAAATCACTGTATGGAAGATGGCTTTCGAATGAAAAGAACCACATTGAAATCGGTCCATCCGTTTGAGAGCTACGTTGCAACGGACACACACAAACTTTCAACATCCAACTTATAACACCCTTCTTTTTGCTTCTGGCGCTAAAAACACAAAGGGCCGGTCGTTTTGCACAAAACGGAAAACCAATTTCAACGACGCGACATTTCTAAAATCAGAAATAAAAGAATCAAAAATGGAGTGCACTCGTTTTTGAAAATATATACATATCAACCATTTCCTTGAATCACTCTGTTTATTTATAAAAACCGCATCAAAATCCCTTGCGTAGTTTTAAAGATTTAAGCATAAGGGACCTTCAATACGACTTAGGGACCTTCTAGAAAAGAGCATACCCATTCATCATCAGTCCATGGGCGTCGGTAGTCACTTAAGTGCATGTCGCCTGCTCGTTTGACCCTTGTTATATAATAATAAAATAATAAAAACCATGAAAAGATAAATTTACTCTTGAATTTTTCCTTATGATTCTACTCTATCCTGGTTAAAGAAAAGGTTATTTAAACACTTTTCTTAGTCTGAAATCCACAAAACCTAAAATTAAAAGTACACTTAGGTGAGCTTATAATATCCTGATTCTTAGCAAAAGTGGTTAAACTTAGAAACTCCAAATCTTTATCAAGAACAATGATAGACAGTTTGAAGCATACGCAGCGAACTGTCTTATCCTTATCCGTTCAACTGTTAAACAGGGTTGGACATTGAAATGGATTGATGACCTGTCTGACTCAGACGTAAGATGGATTCATTTTGAAAAGCCCTGAAGAGCTTTTGTTCTGTTTAGTCAATAACACGCATAAAAACGGCTCTTGTTTCGACGTGAAATATACCAAAATACTCTTTTTTTTGTAGGTTAAATGAGTAAACGGACTAGCTGAAACCGGCCTAACAAGGTCGCCCAAGGACACCTACAGCACCAGGAAGGCTGGTAGTGCCTTGCTGGCTTCTGAGGGATTTTTTAATCCACCCTTTAAAAGTCCTTCCTTCCTGAGTGTGTCAAAAGATATTTGGAACACTTAGGAAGGCAGCTGATTCCACATTTTGCACCCTCTTAGGAGGAACGGTCGAACGTACCGAACCGTGGTCCCATGCCACGGCTCAATGTGATGCATTATTTGCAGTTGTCCATGGGCGTCGGTAGTCACTTAGGTGAACCGCCTGCTCGTTTGCCCCTTGTTATATGAAAAAAAAAAAAGGTTTTTGTTAAAAAGACAAACAAGTTATAAAATAACATTTCAATATTATTCATCACTTCATTAACTATAATTAAAATACATCATTTGTTACTATAATGTCGTTTTTATCGAATTATAAGCGGATAATTCGGAAATGATAAAACGTTTTTTGCGATTTCCCAAAAATCAGCTTTTTGAGTTAGGTCAGTTTACGGTTAAACATGCGATATATACGAAGACAACAGATAAAATGTTTAGCTTGTAAAGTAAAAAGGTCTGCATTTCGTGCGCTAATTTTCATTCACGGCCCTTTTAAAAGCGACACCATGGACAAGCACAAGAAATTACACAAAAAGACAGAAAAGAAAAATAGTAAGAAGGAACACTAACTTTTATACAAACTTATCTAAATTTATAAATACAGATAACATTTGAATTAAAATAAAAAGAAAACAAAACAGTATGTAACACGAACACATTTTAACGTGAACGTATCCAAACCTAATACAGTACACATAAACAATATGACACGTCAAATGTGCCGCGTCACCACTTTTGACGTTGATACCGATTTTGTTGTATGGTTGGTTGGTACCAAAGTACCTAACGATATCACCAGGTAAGTAGGTGTTTCGAAACCAGTAGTATCTTTACCTAACTATAAGTAGAATGAGTAACAGACTCAGACCCGGTGTCTCTCTTGTACCCCACGTTTATTATTTTTACTGAAAGCGTTTAACATAGCGCTATATTTTAAGTATTTCTTTACAATCGTTTTATATACAATCCCTTATAAGGTATTGACATAGATCATCCGGAGGGCGGGTCCTGGATTTAACTGGATCGAAATATCAACAACGGCGGTGGGGTTTGAACCGGGTACCTTGCGGATTTCAGTCCATACCTTATACCGTTGAGCTATTGAGGCTCTACATTTGCAATGCAGTTATAGTCGACCAAGAAACAAACTTTAACATTTTTGGTGACAAATCCAAGTTAAAGAAAATATTGCTAAGGGTTATTGTTAAAATTAACGTAATGCATAACAAGCAAAAATAAGCCGTTTAACTAATTGACGTGCAAACGACATTCGACCTTAGCGCGGCAAAACAATTTCTTGATCGACTATACCATCTCTGTGGAGTTTCATAAATGCCGGCAACGAATAGGTGAGCCTTCTGGTAGCGGCAATAGTCACTAAAGTAATCCATCCACCCGTCTGTCTATCTAATCCTAACCTAACATTATAAAGAGGTCAAGTTTGTACGTTCGCGGTAATCTCCGGTACTGATTCAGATCTGACTGATCCGATTTTGAAAATTATTATATTGTTAGAACTGTATTTTATCCCTATGTATAATAGATTACTTTTTGTTTTGATACATACATATTTTAAGAAATAAAATCTAAAATATCAAAAAAACAAGTTTTATTCGAGAATTACAATACAGTTTTATACTTTTTCTTCCCGCTCAAACTCATCTGACGTATTACCATTCCCTCCGAAAAACTTTTTTTTTTAATTTGACATTGGTTACGGCTCGTTCCGTCCCAATATATTAAAATTTCGGTGATGGTTGGTTAGTTATAGAGCGTTTTAAGATAAAGCCAAACCCGATACGCAATAAAGGCGTATAATTAATTTAATTAATAATGAAAAATAATTATTAGCATGTCTCTATCAAAATGATATATTATTAAAAACAATGGAAAAGTTATTGGCGTTCCGACAAGTATAAGCGACAAGTGTGTATGTATGGTAATTCGGCCGCGAGCGCACTCTGTCTAAAGCTTCACATTAGACAGAGACGGACACACTGGTCCTTAGCCTCAGGCCGATGCATGTAGACATTTTGTGGTTTTGCCTTTTTTATTATAAATTCCTTGTTTATTAATAGACAATTGATGTGCTTATTTCGGTAGAGATCTCGTCATGAATGCCAAGAGAAGACCGCTACTTCCTTCTCGGTTCATCATTTCTTCTAATCATATACTACCGGTCCGCCCTGACTTCGCACGGCTATTTGCATAAACAAAGTCTTCATACGGATCCCTAACTTTTTTGAAAATACTATATTGCCTATATTCATTAGTGATAAATTAAGATTCTAACGGTGAAAGAATTTTTCCAATCAGTCCAGTAGGTTTAAAACCTATTAATGCAACAAGCTATCAAATCTTACATCTTTATAATATCTTATCATATATTTCTTCTAGACAGCTAAAACCTTCAAGTATATATAGAAGAGCATTACAAATACTTTCATGCTTAATATCCTCTTTTTTTTAGAAAAGGGCAAATGGTCAGGTAGCTCGGAGGGACAAGCGACCCCCAAGGAAAACTCTACCAGAGAGTTCGCAAACACTTCGTCGGTACTCGAGAGAGTCTGCTTTTTCTTGAAGGTCCCTAAGTTATATCGGACAATTGATTCTACAGAGACATTTTAATAGATATCTTTCATTTGCGGACATTATAGTTTTATCGTTTTAGTTTCTACATAATGCAAAAGGAAGAACTCTATTTCCTTTTAGACCGAAAATGGAAAATTTCAATATTACTTTCATTATTTCCTTCTATGCTAAATGATCATATATATGATGCTCGAATTGATGTTTTTACATCAGCAGATATGAATACATCAATTAATAAAAGTCAAGTTATTCTATATAGTGCATTTATTACTGTTTTATCAAAAGCTACAGAGTATATATGTACATTATATCGATGTAATTATGAAAGCACATTATACATATTAATTTATTTACTACAAATATTTCATAATGTCAAATTTTAACAGTCCACATGTTGCGTTAAGTATAATGTAAATTTAAATAAACATTATAAAGTAGTTTATGATTGTAATTGAAATTTTCTTTTATGTGATACTGAAATTGTATTAAAGAGATTTTTTTTTAAATCAGTGTTTTCTGTGTTCTTACACTAAATCGAATAAATACGTTTCTAAAGTATCAAAAGTGTTAAAACACCACTTTAAACTTAATCTGTGGTTATTAAGATTTATCAAGAAGTGTCATCTATCAATAACCAATGGAATAAAGTCAATTTCAGTTTAGAAAATCGCTCAATCTTGTTTAAGGGAGAATAGAGCACTCTTCAAACGGTTTGGGTTGTGAGGCGTGCAAAAGAAAAGCATAATATTACAATACACGGTTAATAAACATCAAACCATTTCTTACTATAGTTCTAGTGCAGTATACTTACTACTTACCTATAAACGCAAGTTTTACACACCGCCTTTCACTACTCGAATATAATTGATGGGTATATCTTTTGTTGTTTAGAAAGTTGCTCATAATCTATGGATAATTGCTTACAAAGTGCGCGTTCATGGGAAAACGAGTAAACGCGTTTGTAACCAATTCCTACCTGTTCCGAGTCTATACTCGTAACATTATAATGGAACAAGCAGACCCCGCCGCACGTTGCTGTCGCTGAGCGATTTAGGAAGGATTTAAAAGACAAAATTAAAAAAAAATACTATCCTCTGCCTCAAATCACACATAATTGCCAACTTTCATGAATATCAGTTGGTAAGGAGTTCTCACTGGGAACATATATATCGATGCTTGATTTTTATTATTTTTTAAATATTTATCTGTTTTTTTTTATTTAGTTTTTTTTTAAGTCGATTGTGTGATATTATAAGTTACCAATATCTATAAAACGCTTATTTGTCACACTGTCTAGCGGTCTGTCTGTCGTTTGAAAAGACTGTATAGCCAACTGTCTGTCGTTTGAAATTACGATAAGGGTTTCGAAAGGTTTTTCTGGTTTTGATAGGATTTAAAAAAATGACTCACCTCACATTGTGCCCTGCGTGCTCTAATACCTGCAAGCGGGAGGACTTGATGGCCGCCTAAGACCGAGCAATTGATGTTGCTACGTTTTGGGCTTTGAAAATACCTTACTGCCAGAATATACAGTTTGCCTTTAAACGAGAAGAAGGATATTACTGACGGATAAAAATGTTTAGAGGATCACATGGAGTGTGCTATTTTTTTTATTTTAATAAATGCGTACCTTAATTTTGCGTACCTAAATTGAAACATATAAATATAAGAAATAGAAGAGGGACACTTGTTTTATTAAATTTTAAACAATTCTGCATACGTAATTTGCAAATACGTTAATAGTACGACGGTAGCCAAAGTTAGTATCATTTATTATATCGTAGTTAGCGCCGTATATTAGACATAGTTAATCTCGCTTAATACCTAAATTAAACCACATTATAATTAACATCTAACGAGTTTAGAGAATGTACGGATGTAGAGAAAGCTGCAGTGCTGGGAAGTTACGATAACTTTTGCTATCGATATAAATACTAACATTATCTAAAGCAAACGCTTTATAAGTTTGAATCTAGATAATAACTTGCAAGTAAGATAAACCCACAAGAAGAATTATAGACATTTAATTTAAAAAAATATTTAAATATGAAGTATAATACCCTTTAAAATATGAATAAATTTTCTAAGAAATCTATACGCGAGCCTAAGAATTTTTTTATCATGACTTTATCTTAATCATCTGTTAGTCACAGTTAATCATTAAAGTCGTTTAAGCCTATTATTGCGATTCCATCGATAATTCTCCAAGCACAACACCAATTCAATAACGGTTGTATCGGTTCCCACGTCGTGACTGCACTTCGATTATGAAGTAATGAACTGTCATTTTCTAAGCTAATGAAAGACTTAGTTTTACGTAATTTTTTTGCGGGATTTCCTAGACACTCACTTCGCTGTCGTAATAATTAACCACTTATTGTTCTCTTTTGATTTTACGTTAAATAAGCAGCACCATGGGACAATCGCCTTTGTTAGAAAGTGTTGTTGGGTCTTGAAATAGACCTCATTAATGTATAAGA
The DNA here is from genome assembly GCA_024363005.1 of Charaxes varanes. NCBI lineage: Eukaryota > Metazoa > Arthropoda > Insecta > Lepidoptera > Nymphalidae > Charaxes > Charaxes varanes. Next base: position 3,771,980 of record JANCMC010007202.1, on the reverse strand, counting down.
CTAGTATAAAGATGTGTATACTGATTTTGTTTGGACAGAAAGCACAGAGTTCACAAGGGTCGTCAAACGAATATCAGTAGTTAGTACTTCAGTACTAGTTATTACGTTTTAATAACTAATAGTAATGTTTTCAAATTTATTTCATGAATATCTATCGCCTGTGCAACGTAAATGACAGGCGGTTGGACGTTGAGAGCTTTATTCATAAATCATTACTACCACCATAAAAAAACATTTTTGTCCTCAACCCAAACAATATATAATAAATTTCTTTCATAATTTTGGAGGCAAAAACGTTACCTATTATCTTTATATAAATTAAGTTTGGTAATTATACCTCTGTACGAGAAACTTAAAACTTAAAAAAAATATCGACATTTCGATACAAGAGTTTTAGGCACAACACTGAAAAAGTTAGCATATTCTTCGTAAATTATAAATGTCCCGCCTAATGCAAGTACGTACGCGCTTCATTTCGTTATTATAATTTATATGTAAATTAAAAATAACATTATCTCCCGGGGTAAGGTCTAATATACGCGTTGTCCGCTGGCGCACGTTTTAGCGGCTAGGTTAAAGGCACTCGTTAAAGCCTGACTTGATAGTATGAATGAATTAATATGCATTGTAATAATTTCTTTCATTCTTTTTATACAACATGAAGGTAAAATGTGGTTAAATCCATATACAATACAAAAATGACTAATGGATAATTTTTTTTAAGTTAATCATCTTAATTATTTTAAACTGCTACGAGTTCATATAAAAATTTAATTTCTTATTTTCAGCTTGTAATTGACCACTGTTGGTTATGACTATGACCATGAGAAAAATTAGTTTTTTTTAAAATATATATCGCAGATGCGTTGCCGGCCTTTGAGAAAAATAAATTTTAGTAAATGATAGATTGTAACAAATGAATGAATAATATTTTATTGTACAGATAAAAAACAAGAGTGTACCTTGCTTGATTTGTGGTTCTCGATGATGATTTGAACTGAAGTTTCTCGAAGGGTGTTGAGGGTCTTGACCCTTTATCGGGCCAAGGTCTGCAGACTTTGATGGTGGATTATTTGTTGTTGCGATTTCTTCTTGGTTGCGTAAAAAGAGTTTGTATGCTCCGGAGGGGGGTTTATATGGATGTTTGGTGAGTCACCAAAGAGTATAGTGCTATTTGTTAATTTAACACCAGAGATGTCTAGTTGATCTGCGTTTAGTCTTTAACAAAGAGTAATAACAACAAAAGTATAACTAATTATCGTACACAGTTATAGTGCAAAAGCGGTCTTATTGCTAACAGCAATCTCAAACAGACAACCTCATAGATAAGAAATAGACGACACGATTTATGTTCAACAAAATAACTACTATTTAAATGTTTAAAAGATCGGTATAGTTGAAATCTTAATAAAATGTTGGCCAGACATCTAGTTTAAACCAAATTTAAACCTATTTTTACAAACACTCTTCATTGAGATTTATAATAAATAATTGTTTACAAAACAACTCACTATTCTCTAAAACCAGCTGAAAAATTACACAAAAATATAGAAACATTTTTATTACGACCCGTCTAAGTAAACATTCAGAATTGCCTCCATTTTGCTGATTTTAAACAATTCTCGACTCAATTGCTGTATGAAATAGATTGAAAATGCGAATTTAAATTTTTATAGCGCGATATTTGTGAAAACTTGCAAATTTAAACTTTATTTTAGAGGACTAGAAGATAGATTCGCTTGTGTGTGTATATAAGATTTTTATGTTTAACCGTGGTTCTATGAATACTTGATTTTACGAGGATAAGCTTATCCAGTTCATTTTGTTAGGTAAAGAATATACCTACTTAAAAGTACTGGTGGACATACCGCTGTATCACCTGCGTCGTTTAGGATCGAATCCTGAAGGAATTTCTGAAGGTATTATGCTTGAATTTAATACTTAAAAGTTAATTTTATTTTACAGTATCCACTATCGAATTATAAATTCGAGTATTTCAAGTTTAAAATACAATTGTTCCTAAAGAGACAGAATCAGAAAATTGTTACCTAATCTCTTTTTTTTTAATTTAATTGTTAACCAGGTTCTATTCGTTTACTCATTTTTAAGTCACCTAACCCAAAATCTCACAAAACCGCTGAAAGAAAACCGAACGAAACCAAAAACTTATAAAGATGATATTTGGCAGGAGGTAGTTTTTAGTTAGACATCCGCTAAAAAGTGATTTTACAGGGCCAGAATAAGGAGGTCTAAAGGCAGGAATATTTTTAACGCGGACAAAGTTGCGGGAAACTGCTAGTTAATTTTTTATTTTATTGTGTTATGTTATCTCTGTTTGGAGTTATTAATTATATCTAAAACTAGTTGTAACCCGCAACTTCGTCCGCGTAAAATTGGTGAGAAATTTTAGCGCGATGATATATAGCCTTATAGCCTTCCTTGATAACACTCCTCTTCGCTATCTAACACTGAAATATTTTTTCAACTCGGACCAGTAGTTCCTGAGATTAGCGCGTTCAAGCAAACAAACATGGGAACAACTCTTCCGCTTTATATCTAATATTTAAATGTAACATTTAAACATCTGGACGTCTGTTCCTAAGGTAGACAACTTAATGTCTGTGTTATAGGTAACAGACGGCTGTTATATACAAAATTCTTTTTTACAAATATATAAATAAGATAATACACACAGACTCGAGGTGGGAATCAAACCCACGACCCTCGGAGCAGAATGCTGGGTCACTGCCCACTGCGCCAATGGGCCAGCCATATCTATCTCCTAAGTATAACCCACAGTAACGATTTTATCTTTTACGTATTACAAAAAATAATGAACTATTTACGAAGCTATTTTAAGGAATATCGTATTAATCCTTATCAATTTAAACACGCTGGATAAGTTGTTCATTTTATGCAAATCATAATTTCCCTTTGCAACATTCCATTAAAATGAATATCTTAAAAGATATGAGAGATTTAAAATTCGGGGCAGAGCGGTCGGTGGAGTAAGACCAATAGATGCCGTTATCCAATCGAAAGAGTAAGCCAACGTTCGGGCAGGAGCACGTCGGCCCGGTCCGCTAGTTTGTAATATAAGTAAGTAGAATATAAAGAAATTTTACATGATCATAAGTGCTTATAATAGTGCCAAATTTAATTAATGTTAGTGTCATTCTTAAAAATCGATTTTCATATTTAAGAGGTACGTCGTATGAAAAATGGTAAGAAAAATCATATGCGTTACGTTACGAGTTACGCGACACGTTTAGAGTTACGTAACACGTAACTCGTAACGTAACGCGTATGATTTTTATGAGTTACGTAATGGGTATAGCCCAGCCGTGCGTCGCAACTGACGCACACCTAATTTTTATTTTTTATTTGACTATATATAAAATTTGGTTGCTATATTGTGTCATCTACTATATCGCTTTAAGCTCAATAGGTATGCCAGCAACTATATCTCAAGCCGCTGTGGACAATTGTCCTAGAAACAAAACACACTCTGAAAGCTACGCCCTCCATTCGCCTATTGCCGATAAACTGGCCTATAGTGTGTATTAAGAGATCTTGGCTAATTAGTAACTTCTTTGTTTTTAGACTTTCGTTTGTGGATATTTACTTTTATTTATTTATAAACTCAAACTTATACATCTTTAAATTGTTATATACCACTTTTCATCTTTGTCCCCCTATAAATGAAAAAAATGTGGAACTATAAACGAAGAGTTAATTAAACAATAAGAGATAAAAGAAAATAAATTAAAAGACAAATATAATATAACAATTCAAACACGGGACTCATGTCTGTAGTGCGTAAATTTAATGACAAAAAAAATTGTTATACAATGATTCGAATTGTATAATGTATCAGCGCAAGAAAATCTTCTAGTTGCTTGGAATCATCGTGGAATTTCTTCCATGATGATTCTAAGCAACTAGAACGATGCTTACTGATGGATGACAATATTCCATAGAATTGTTATGAATGGCAGAAAATTCCTTGCAAATCAGACAGTTGTGTGTTTTCATGTGGCCATTGAAGTGTTCAAGTTTTACATAATTCAACCATACTGATATAAGAAACAAATTAATATCTCCCACTTAAGTTGTTGTAACCCCAAATTCGCAGCTTTGCAGTAGATCGTTACAAACGACTAAATTTATTATAACACTAACCTTTTTATATATTATTGTACGTAATAATGTTATCGTTATTATTGAATTTTTTTTAAAATATATAATATGGGGCAAACGAGCAGCCTGCTTTCACCCAAGTGACTACCGATTCCCATGGACAACTGCAACACCAGAGGCCATAAAAAAAATAAAATCCCTAAATTAAATATAATTATATTAAAATAATAAGGTATTAATATTCAAGATATTAAACCTTTATTCACTTTTTTTACACTAAATAAAATTATTATACTCTCACCAGTGTTAAAACACTACTTTCATCTTAAGCGATGTGTATTTACATTTATCAATAAGTGTCATACCAAAGAAATAGAGAGATTGTTAGCTCACGAAATGGCTCAATTCTGATTTAGTGAGAGTAGAGCACACCCCTTAGTTCGTGCAATATAGTCATTGATATAATCGTCAGCCTTTACTTCAAAATAAAGAGGAAACCTTTCAGATTGTAAAGACCAAGAACCAATACTTATTATAGTTAATTTTAAGAGAATTATGCATCTTTATAAAATACTAGCTATACCCGATACTTCATCCGCGTAAAGTTAGGTAAAAAAAATTGGTTCAATATTAGCTTGATACAGCCTATAGCCTTAATGGAGAAAATATACGGACTTTAATGTTGATTCGACACCACAGGAATGAGATTTAAGTCGACTGGACTGTTTTGATAACTGGTGGAACGTGAATTAACGAATCCGATGTCCCAAATTGAATTCCAATTTATTACCGAGTCATTGGTATGCAAAAAGTGTGGCCGAAAGATTTATGTTCGTGACAGCTTATAATGGATTGTTTCGATATTTAAATTACAAGTTACGGCGCGAAAAACAAACTTTATTAGGCCGTGAATGACAGAATCAACCAACGCTTCCACATCTACAAGGGAATCAGAAAATCGCTTTTAATTTTATTACTGAAAATGTATCTCAAAAGCCTCTAGGATTACTTCCATCCTGAGTTCCCAAGTTCCCAAGTTCCCAAACCTTGCCACTACAAAACTTCTACTGGCGTTATCCCGGTCTAATACCAGGATCAATTAATTTAAATGAATATGCAAAGAGTAGTTGACTTGACAATGTTGATTGCCTCTTGTTGAATGAAGACACGTCTTGGTTGGAATTCCCGAGGCCTCGACCCTGGTTGTATTATTTATCTATTATTTACAGTTGGCAATTTATTCATCCTTTTGGGTAGGCTGTGGCTTAATCAGCAGCTGGAATTTGATTCGATCGCTAGGTTAAGCAGTTATTACCGCAGCCGGGTGATAGATGGGTGACCCATTCTAATACTGGTTTTTCAAATATCAGACCTTCACCGTGTTTTGGAATTCAAATAAAACAGTGGGTCCCGATTACTGTCACAGAGTGATATTAGTCGTGTGATTGTAGAGAGTGTGGGATGACGTCAGATAGCAATCTGCCGGGACACCGCTAGGAAGTAGAAGATATGTAACGTATGTAAAAAAGATAACTACTTTAGAAAATAGAGCACTAAAAATATTTTATCATGTATTTTTCCATTCGTATACCTGCGTGAAGAAAGCTTGTAAACCTTCGATGCCGCACAGGGCGTCCAGACCAATTTACCTTAAGCCAGCCGCTCGATGATCAGTCACGCCGAATTTTTCGTCTGTCTATTTACTCTTTCACCGATGCTCCATCCAGTGTGCAAATTCACAGTTTGCCGAACATCAACAAATTTCTTTTCCGCTTTGAAATTTTTTGAAATTGATTTAAAATAAAACGGATAAAAAAAATTCATCACAATCTTTCTTCAACACAATAATAAAAGATTCAGAAGTGCCTTTGATTAAATATTATACGTATGTTAAACATTATGTGTGTATTAAATGTTAGAGGAGATCATGGCCTAATCAGTGGTCGGCATTTGAGTCGATCGCTAAGTTAAGTTGCTCTGGGCGCGACCGCGTTATGGATGGGTGACCAATTCAAGCACTGGTTTATATTTGATATCCGACCTCCTCCGTGTTTCGGAAGACACGTAAAACAGTGGGACCCGATTAATGTCCTTTTTTATATATAATAGGTTTTTTTAAGAATTCAGGGATCTTTTATGAATACTTCACATATACTACACGTAGAAACGGAACGCGTCAGTCAAAGGTAAAATAAGTGCTCTCACCGGATATGTCAAGAAATTTACCATACCCGCATCCGTAAAATTTTCACAACGTTCAATATGAGGTTTCTTAAAACGCTATTTCATATTCAAAATAAAATCGTCTGCAAAGTCGATTAACAGACGATAATTTTACATGATAACGCCGAACACTTAGGTCGATAGAGCCTCTCTATTGCTTGTTCCGCGCGCGCGCTTAAACGCACGGCTCAGGAGGAACGTGATAATGAGTCATGCTTTTTCGTGCGTGCAGCCGGCGTTCATCCAATTAAAAGACTTTATCACGTCAAAATGCTATCGCGTCTTTGCATACATACACCCAAGGATAAAATTATTCGCAAGTTGTGATTGTCATAGATTTCCGGAAAATAATTTTTGATTCTTTTTTTAACTCCTTTAAAATGTTTAGGAATTCTTAAGTTCTAGAAGACCTGAAAAGCGTACTGGATCTAAATTATTCTCAAATCAATTTGATCAACACACATAATTTCATAGTTTCTTTAGACGTATAGGAGATCATAATTTACACATATTGGGATTAGCCAATAGATTAAAACTCAGTTTCGCTTTTTAATATATATTTATAATATATTTCATTTCTCTCTTATTTTTACTGGTTCGTACAAGTTGAACCACGAGAAGAAACAGCAAGAAACTCGTATTTACCCTTTTAACAATAATTCTTACAAAAAAAAGGTAAGCGTAATGACTTCAAAAAAGGTGTGTACCGTTTGCTAGCTGAAACAAGAATGACGCATGCACGCTGCGCGGCCATATTTATACCTTTTATGAAGTTAACAATGATTATGCTTTATAGTTTTAAGTTAAATTAATATGTTTTACTTTAAGTTTAGGGTATGATGGGACTGACATTATTGTCATGGACATAAAAGTCCCTTAATAAAATTAGATATAAAAAAAAAGAATGGGAATATGTTATATATATATTTTGATGGGTCTGGCATAATCTTAAATATATTTCTTTAGATGTATCAGATATTAAAAAAACAGACATTTACTTCCTCTCCTTAAACGTTTACTGTGCCAAAAATTTATAGTACAGGTTTCAGTTTTATCTATAAATTAGAGACTTCTTATCGAGATATATAAAGAACTTGTTGTTTCCTCCTCCTTAATCTGTCCCTATCGAAAAATCCTTGAGGAGCTGATGTCTACTGACTGTACACAACCTCCTTGCCAAATTTTATCATTGCACGTCCCGTGGTTTTCGAAATTTCTTGTCAGATGGACTTTTCGCTTTTATGTATATATATTTAAAAGTATTACCTACATACTACATTTGAAAAGATACATTCTTTAAATAACAATTCATCTTATTTTGTTATGTTATTTTAGGGTTATGTTTTTAACATAATTAAATTAAAAATGATCATTCTAAACAACATCTGGGTTAATTTCGTAACTTTTAACTAACCGCAGCTATCAAACTGAGTTAGTAGCCGTGGCCTACTTGCTAGTATGTCGCTTGTTGCCGTCAGGTGCGGATCCAATGCGTTGGGCACGATGGGCACGTCCCCCGGCTCTAATAGACTGGTGTTGTCAAGCTTTGAGATGAAAAGCCTGATATTTATTTATTTATTTATTTATTATTAATACATCGCCAACAAAATACGCACAAATACAGTAAAAAATAAACGTTCATTAAAATAAACATAAAATGTGGTACCTCAATTATAGGCGACGACTACATGCATAGAAAGCATGTCGAAAATTCGATACTTATTATAGATATAAACCATCTCCTTAAATCACTCTGTTTATTGGTAAAAACAACATTAAAATCCGTTGCGTGGTTTAAAGGATCGATGCGTACAAGGGCCGCAAGTGACGTCATTTTATACTATGCAATGATAAAGAATCGAACGTCATATTATATATTATACAAATTATTTTAATGTCAAACTGTATTTTATAAAAATTATAAATTGTTAATTTTTTTTGGGTTTTTTGCCGCCTAATTTGTCAAACCATAGCCGCACAATATTTAGTCAAACGCAATTGTAAATAATAATTAAGACAGCAAATAAATCTGTGTTTCTTATTTTAATTTATAGTGTTATTAGTAGTTGTACATAGTATTTTATATCATTTCACTATTATTAAAAAAAAAAACTGAATATGTGAAAAAATATTATACTACTCAAACAACGATATAGATTTTTCTTAAAATAACTTGTTGCTAGACTTTTCAGGCTTACGTCTAATTTATTACTAATTTTACAAAAAAGTTCGTTTTCCTCTATTTAAATACCTTGGTGTATTTGATGGTGTGTAATCGGTATATTTACCTTTGACTTTGTAATGACAGCAATTTGACACGGTACGATGACGATAGATAACGGAAATTGTGTACGAGTTCGTGTTCCCTGTGTGAAGAATGTAATTCCCTTAACAATGTGTTAACAAGGCCTGAATACCCTGAGCACGAGACGCTCAAGTGCACACCACAATGGCTGGCAGATAATATCGAGGGTGCTTCCCGTTTCTAACGAATATATACGTCCCGAGATGGGAAACCGACCTATTTATACTCATTTCTCAAAGGCCGGCAACGCATCTGCGAGCCCTCTGTTGTTGCAGTTGTCCATGGGCGTCGGTAGTCACTTAGGTGAACCGCCTTTTGTGTATAACAGGCGTCTGTTACCTATAACACAGGCATTATGTTGTCTACCTTAGGAACAGACGTCCGTGTGTCAAATAGTCCTATATATTAATTTATTTTATTATATTAACAAACTTTCAACCTGCTTTTAACGACTTTAAAATTTCACTTTCTAGACAAAAAGTACTCTATGTCCTTCTTTAATATCCAGTCTATCTTTATACCGGAATTCATCAAAAATGTTTCAGCGGTTTAGGCGTAAAAACGTAACACGCAATTACTTTCACATTTCACAGTAGCAACGATTTGATATTATCGGGTTTAGCTTTTAAGGCGTATATTTGATGACTATCAAAATGTCATATATATTTAAAAAAAAATTACGTATTGTTTAAAAGTACTTTTAAAAGGCAACTCCTATAAAAAATACTTTGACTTCAATATCATAGAAAAATTGATATTATATCTGACAAACTAATGAATGACATAATATCAGGCACTGTCATTTCTTATCAAACATTCCATTCCTTATAATGACGATGCTGCATGGACTTTGACCTTTGCCTTTCCTTTAAGTGATAAAAAAACACGCTATCAAGTAACTTAATTAATTTTTCATTTATGTTTTTATCAATATTTTGTTTATATATAAACAACGGGCAAACAGACAGGCAGTAGACTTGAGAGAATTTTGAGAATAGCCGGTAGAAGGATGGACCGAAATTCGTGACTCGCTCGGTTCAAACCCAGCTATAGCACCTGTATAATAAATAACCAAGTATCACAGATATTCGGACGCGTTTCGAGTGGTCTGCGAGAGGATTGCATCGGCCGCTATGTAGGGCATCGGATCTCCTGTGATCTCTCAAACGTTTACCGCAACTATAAATCGTAGTTGCAAAACGTAGACCAGATCTGCCAACGCTTACAGTCGATATATTTATTATTTATATTTATTTATTTACTCTAGGTAATGTAAGACTTATGTTTGACCTGTAAACTGTAATGAAAATTACTTGACCACGATTACATAAAACCAGTATCTGTGAAAATACGGCTTTTAAATTATATGCTTAGCGTTGGTTTTATCATGTTTAATTTTACTTTTACTCCAATCAATTTAAAATAGATTTGTAATTACATTCACGTCTACAAAATTTACAATTCTAATGTATTAATTACTGTATGATTTGTTCTCGTTTATTCTAATCGTAGTATTTGCTTTGTTTGTCATTTATTATCATATTTTTTGTTTTCTATATTAATTTGCAATGTCCTGACTGGGCTTCATATACCATTGTGTGTAAGCAAATTACGAATAAATGATTAAATGATTAAATTGTGTTCTTAAATTTGTTTCATTTTCTTAAAAAGATTTGTAATAGTTTACCAATTAATGCTGTCAATATACACTTGAAAGAGATCAAATTTGTCAACTACCAGTGAAACAGACTAATAGTGATTCAAATCTGAAAGCTCGTTTGGTAAGCTTTGATGAATATTTGATATTAAATGTACGTGCATTTGAACCTATACTAATGTATATTTATACTTTTTAATATTTAAAGCTGAAGTGGTTAGATTTAAAAAATTCTTTCAGTATTATACATTATTATTTCCCATTTATCGTGGATGGGTATAGGCTATATATTTCTATCACCTGAATTGAATCTATTTTTTCCATCTAATTTTCGCGAACGAACAGCTCGCGGGTAATAGACAGTATTGAATGAATTATCTTGCAACGTCCTCTTCTTCATGCTTTTCCCAGCGTTGTCTGTGTCTAGTACCCCGCAGCTTAGATTATAGAAGATGTGGGATCATTGGAAATTACAGGATTAATTGAACTAATATTCGACCCCCTCTAGTCCAAATATACTTAAAACCTTGCTTTCGGCCATCTTATCGCGACTTGTAAAATAAAAGACGATTAATTCGGATAAGTCGCTCATTTACAATAAAATTACAAGGTATTCCATCAATAATATCTACTGTGTTTAAATTTCGACGAATTCTAGACTTGCTTGACACTTACTGATGAGTGATGTGTTGAAGTCGGCGCCAAGTCCAAATATAAAAAAATTATACTTAAGCCCATGATAACAAAAAATACCTTTAACAATAACATACGGGATGTAGAGAGGCTTCTAATGGTTCGAAACCGACACAAGACATCAGTAAGTATCATGCATATCGTATGAAAAGTACCTATTACTTTTTGCTTTTTGAAGTCGGTTTCATTTAAAAATAAAATAAATTTTAATTTTAAATACGGAGTTGTCAAACATCTATCATTCGGTAATGGTAATTGTATATATACTGATTTTTTTTAAAAATAAATATTCTTATTCATTATTGTATCTGAGTATTTCTTCTATTTATAAGTTTATAATTACAACTGTATAAATATTATAAAGACTCAACGTTACAGCGCCATCTATCGGTAAGTACGAGAACTGTGACGCGAACGCTTCTCACGCGTAGAGGTTTAATCATAATAGAAACCAAACCTTTTTTATAGATGGAGTTGATTGAACCCCGTAAAGCCACTATTTTGAACGACACTTAACTATGGGGTTTTGAAGCCGGCTACTTCAAAGAAAAATAGGAGGTTCTCAATTCGACTGTATGTTTATTTTTTCCTATTTTTTTGTGTGTACATTACGCGTTTACTCCGCCAGGTCCGCCTGGAGATCGACCTTTAGCTTGTTTTATTCTAACCCCAGGCTTGCCACTGCGTCCGACTAATTATATAAAACCTATTTATCTCTCCTTTTTCCAACCACACCTTCCATTCCTGACCCATTTGAATCCATTTCTTTCCCGCAAAGGCGCCCAAGTCGTTTCGCCACCTCTTCCTCGAACTTCTTTGCTTATAATATACACTAGTTTTTTTTTTCTTTAAAGGCCGGCAAAGCATTTGCTTGCCTGCGTCAGTAGGTACTTAGCTGCCTGCTTGTTTGCTCCTTTGTAACATAAAAAAAATTCTCCTGTTTTCCAATACTTTGCCATATATGTATGATATGCCAGTATATAAAAAAAAATACATGTTTTACTTCGAATGATGATAATTAAAGTTAACACATTCAATGTATGCATAAAAAATTTGGTTGATTGAATAAATAGGCGAAACCAGCCGGCCATGTCAGATTGGAATCGTGCACTTGAGCACTACATGTAACAGCAAGAGTGAACTTCTACATTTGTTATATCTTTAAGAGTTTTGAAAAACGCAGATGTTGTTTGAAATTTTAATGGTTTTTTATCATGGCGACTCTATATTAGTACCGTGAATTCACGCCACGAATTAAAGTCTTGCCCTCCAAGTTCATGGTATACTGACAATCTTTCGTGACACTCGCCGCGAAATAGACGTGAAAACTGCTGCTTTCTGAATTTTTTAATTGACTTAGTATATAATTAGAACTGTCTTTATAAATTATATAAATTGCATTCGGGATTTTCTATGAAGAATTATATTCTGAGCACAGAAGCGAATTTAATTTTAATTTCACGGGGCCGTGAATGTGGATGTGTACCCGTGAACGCCGTGCGAAAGGTGCGAAACCTTCGTCGTGGGACAAAATACCGACTCTGATTGGGGAACAGGCGTGAACGCGCGCGTACCCTGCGGAAACCGTCCACATTCACGTTCTCGCCTGTTAACGGAGCTTCACGGCACTAATGTGGAGCCAGCATCACATTAGAAATAATTTAATGTGGTGGTATTTTTTTTTCTAATTTTCCGCATTTCTTTTGTATTTTTCCCTTTTATAAGAAACTTCTCCTGACAATTACAAATACGACAAAAAAAATACCGAAATTGATCCGTTCACGGGTGATAGCGTAATCAAGGGAAATGGGAATTCATTTTGTAAATATAAAGTTTCTTTTCAGCTTTTATTAGTTCTATTTTCAAATCACCAATTTTCCATCCATTGAGCAAGCTGTCTTACGGCATTTACCACTTGCATCTACTGGTCTTCTATTGCGTAACCGCTTCCACCAGGACCACGTTGGAGTACAGAATAATTAATATGGTAAGTTAATAATGGTGTTTAAAGAGAGAACTTACTGTATATATAACGTAAAAGGTATCACGAAATCTCAAAAACAGCGGGACGTACGGATGTATGAATTTTGTGAGGGAATAGTTTATACTCATAGTAGTAGACGTCCGCTAAGAATGGATTTTCGATAGGACCAGTTTAAGAAGGTCTATGGGGTTTTGTAAATTTAAATTTGCGCGGGCAAAGTCGCGGGAATGAGCTAGTCTCTATACTAGCTCTATAAAGAAAAATAAGAATTATAGACAAAAATAAAATTATACGATAAGTTATTTAGGAGTATAGATACACATTAAAGATAACACAGCCATAGTAGAGCTCAATATTCTTGAATAGTAAAAGCAAATAAATAGTTGCTTTACGTCTATCTACATCGCATGCTTAAATATAAACTGACCGATTTCGTTCTAGGTCTAAAGTGAGTTGGTACAGGCAGCTTCATTTCATCGTTCTCTATCAGCCAATCTAAGAATTATTTCGATATCTGCATCCAACACCAGTTATTCTAGTCTTTTTAACTAAAATAATTTTTCAGTTAAAAATAATAAAATAATATGTCAATGTCATTAATCACTTCATTAACTACTGTCAAAATACATGATTGGTGGACTGTAATAACGTTAATATCGAAATATAAACGGAATAAGTCGTAAATGAAGGAAATTTGCGTCCTCCCAAAAATCTACTTTTTTATAGTTAGGTAAGTTTGTGATTAAGTGTGCGATATGGAATCTTTTTTAGTTATATGCAATAATTTAAAGCACCAAAATATATGCGGATTCGTTTAAAAAAATAAAAATATAGTTGCTTTAATCGTTTGCTACAAGCAGGCTATAAGTGCCTACCTCACAGAGACGCCATGGCGACTTCGCCAGCTACATATCTAAGCAATTCATATTAAAATTTAGGACAGGTAGCTCATTAGACGGTTTGGCGACGTAGCGCAATTAGAAGCGTAGCCACAACTACTATTGGCTACTCTATTGGCAACCTCAGGTATCCACGTACCTCACAGAGACGTCATGGCGACGTCGCCGGCTACGTAGCCATAGCGACACTATGGCTACGTAGCCGGCGACGACGTCATGTCGTCTCTGTGAGGTACAGTTCTTAGAGTTTTATTGTATTTCCGTAGATTATACTTGTATTTGTATCAATTGTGTTTTAATATTACAAATCATTTTATTATTGCAGGCGTTTTATACATTTGGTATATTAGCAATGTCCGTGATACTAAGTTTTTTACTACACGTCTTTTACGAAGCGCCAATCTTGAAACTTTTTACTATTGCGAGATGGTACAAAACGTAAGTAAATTAATTACTAGTGACGACACCTTTTCATTTATGTTCCCATGGTACACTAAAGAAGTAGTCCCATCACTATTATTTCTGACCTAAAAATTACTTTATCCCTGTCTGATGTAACTTATGGATAAAAATAAATATACACAAATTATGAAAAAATTCGTAATAACACTTTTGATACTTCGAAAGGATATTTATTTTCAAAAGTTTTTTCTTTTCTTTAAAACGTATGTTTGTTCGGATGGAATCTTATCTTAGTTTTGGGGAACATATCTTCACCCAGGTCAAAATTTGGCATACATATGTATATCGGATGACAATGCATTTTTATGATGACTTGGAGCTAATCTGATGCTGGATGTGAGAGGAGGTCATAGGAACTCCTTTATAAAACGCTATAACCGCGTCGTGTCAAAGCTCATTTGATTCTTTTGACGAGTACTTTGTATTAAGTAGTATCCATGGTCTGATGATAGAGCCGCATGGTGGCCATAGGAGCTACTTTAAAAAATGACATAATTTCAATGACTTTGGGTTCGCTTAATTATTATATTTTAGCATTATGAGGCGTGCACGTTGGATTTCCCAAACTATTAAGTAAATATAATAAACAAATTAGTAGTAAATCTACGCGCACTACTAGAAACTAATATTCTTTGTGATGTCTTAAGTTATATCGGTTCGAAAGTGCCCTACATTGCTTAGACAACAGTGAGTGCTTGTTGTATAATATGAAATTTATAGAAGAGCAATAAAGTTCAAATTGACTTTACATTTCAGTTGAAAAGCGTTTTATGGGAAAAGAAGAGGGCTGTTTTTAAGGTTTTTCCGGCAATTATTCGATTTTTTCTCGCCTTAAAAACTATCCTTGGACTTCAACGAACATTAAAAAAAAAGAATTGATTAAATTGGTCTAGGCGTTCTTGAGCTAAGCCCTTACCAACACATTTTGCAATTTTTGTATATATAGATAAGAGGTGGCGGTTCCTGAATTAAATTTAATGTAAGCATTTAACAAAAGACTATGAGATGAATATCTTTGAAACAAATGGTCTTTCTTGTTTCTGTCATGTTTTATTTATCGTGAGATCTTATTGTTATCTGTTAGACAGTGAAAAATAGAGGGAGTTTTTGATGCTGCTTATAAATTATCATAAATATTTATCTCCTTCATAAACTCAACAGCCCAAAGGTAAAGAAAGTATTAACTGTAATCCGTAAGGGCTATTGTTGTGACCACTCCTACACTATCATAAAAAAGTGGCCAAGAGAGTGGCAAGAAACGCTTATAGAAGAGTTCCGTACGTTGTTGATGTTGTCCGGTTTTGATCAAAATAATTTTCCTAATAAGTTTTTAGCAACTATCAACATGGAAAATTTCAAGTATCCACGTCTAATAGTTTGGAAATCTTAGGGGGAGGGGGGTGTCCCTTGTAGCACTACGGAACCCTAAAACGCTTAACTGGAGTAGCAATAAGGCATATGCCAAATTGCTCGTTATATACTTTTTTTTCAGAAGTGCATACTCATTCCTCAAAGGCCGGTAACGCGTCTGCGATCTCTCTGATATTGCAGTCGTCTATTGGCTCCGGTAGTTACTCAATTGAACCGTCTGCCTGTTTGCTCCTTGTTATATATAAATAAACCCTGCAAGTGCAAGTCGTGCAGTATAGGTTCCGTATCAACAAATAATACTTTAAAAGGTTATTTCAAGATTCATATTTAAACTTTTGAGGGACCGTGACCTTAGTATTTGGTATAAGTTTCAACTTTATAGCACATCGCGTTCCTGAGAAAAAGATTAACAGATAAACGGACAACGAAGTGATCCTATAAGGCATACTTTTTCCTTTCGAGGTAGGGAACCCTAAAAATGTGTTAATATAGGGTCAATAAAGTATTTTCCCTCGAAGCGACCCGTCGAATAATTCAACGGTTCATATGCAGAAATATTCATGTCCCGTTTTTATGTGACTAACGCGCGTGTTTGCCTCCTTTTTTAACGACATATCGAGGATATTTGGGAATTGGAGGCACACTCCCGTCGGTTTTCCCTCGCTAATGAATTGTATAGTCCATAGGTCCAACTAAATCTCATTAAAAGTATGAATCCTAAAACAACCTGGTAAAGTATTACGTGATGGTGCGGAACCCTCAGTAATAAAGTTGAGCATAAATACACCAAAACAGAAGTTGGAGAAAATAACAATTTATATAGCGAATTTAAAAAAAGCAGGCCTCTTTCTCACGTGAGATCGGCGTGAAGTGGCGGCAGCGCTGTCACGTCAAATGATGGTATTGTTGTCGCGTTTCGTTCGTTTCTGAAACTTCCCGCTGGTCTAATCTCGTCATTAAAGGCCGTATGTATAATTCTAGCGGGCTATATATTCTACAAACTGTTATTTAGTTCCTTACTGTTTAGAAAAGAGCCTAAACATTCCTCAAAATTCGACAATGCATCTACAAGGCTTCTAATAGTGCTGTTATCCATGGACATCGATAAGAGCCACAGAGAAAGCTATAAGATTTATTATTTTCTATGCGTTTTGTCCAATTTAATTGGATTCTATGGGAATTTTCCAATAGAATAGTCAATTAGGTGAACCGTCTGCCCATTTGTCCCTTGTTATATAAAAAAGTTCCTATGTGAACATCGCAAGTAAGGTTTTGTAAAATTTGTTCTTCGACCCTAAAAATGCATTGAGAAGACATTGAAGATTCACGCTTGTTATTATAAATACGGCTTGCAAACTCACGCGTACCTTCTTCGTGAACTTGCTACTGCTACTAAGCGGTGCTGCGGCGGAAACTGAAAAGGCACCTTTTATAACAACTATGAATTTTGCTTACAAAAGACTAATTTCTAAAATAGATACACTTTCTTTCCCTACGGGGACAAAAGACTCGGAATATGTCTCTATTAGTGATACGGGCTCCTGATAGTATTGGAAACATGTCGGTGCCCTAATAGGATTTCAAGGATCAAAGGGCAGAGAGATCGCTGATGTGGGATTCATTACGTTAAGTGCAGCATCGAATATCGTCTTATTGTTGGGATGACTTTGATTTTTCTGATTATCACAAAGTGACATTAATCGGGTCCCACTGTTTTACGTGCCTTCCGAAACACGGAGGAGATCGGATATCAAATATGAACAAGTGCTATAATGGGTCACCAATCTATCACCCGGTCGCAACCAGAGCAACTTAACTTAGCGATCGACTCCAATTTCGACCACTGATTAGGCGACGACCTCCTCAAAATTCCTTTCGTATGGCAGTTGTTGATAAATATAAATACACACAGGTTAAGTTAAAAGTAGTGTTTTAACACTTATGTCACTTTGGTATGATATTATTTTATTTAGTGTAAGAAGAAACTTATTAAAAATATTTCCTTGGACGTCCGGATGTCTGTGTGTGTGGATCTGGCATTATCACGTTCAGAACAGTCAACATATCACGTTTTTTTTTTATTAACTTCAGAATTACGGCGCGCTGTTTTTATTGAAAATGGATGTTTAATTCGGTATCGTTAATTTATAGTTACTGAAAAACTAAGTTTTATAGGCTGGCGTTATGAGGTGTCACTTTTGAATTTTCCAAACTATTTCGACATTACTCGTGTAGCGTGTTATTATTTCTTGTACGGCTATGAATAGTACAAAGTTACAGCAAGTATTGAAAATTCCCTAATCTATACTAATATATAAAGCGGAAGTTTGTTTGTTTGCTTGAACGCGCTAATCTCAGGAACTACTGGTCCGATTTGAAAAATTCTTTCAGTGTTTGATAGCCCATTCATTTATCGAGGAAGGTTACAGGCTATATACAATCACGCTAAAAATTTTCACGTAATATATTTTTTTAATGAATATTAGGAATCCTTTTTAGGTATGTCTAATGTTCCCTTTTCCCCCTCCTACTAAGCTTAAATTAAAAGCTTGTATTAGGAGTGGGTGCGACAATACCTCAACGGCGGTGGGGTTTGAAAATTTCGTGTTAGACCCTCTGGTTAATTTTACGTTTTTATAAATCCATTTAAATTTGAGCGCTAAAACGCTCTGAACTATTATTAAGTCTTTATGACGTAACCTTTTGCCAAACAAACAGCTGTACTTGAGTTAGATTGAAGTGTATGTTAGCTGCATTTGGCAAGATGTGACGTCATGCACATTGATTGCTGATCGGTGTCAAGTGATATGTTTTTAATTTAATTGAATTATATTTTCAAAATATTAAACAATCTTACATCTTTTAATTCCACTCGATTTATGTAATATTAAAACCTCTATCTACTACTTAAAACAAAAATTCATTAGCAGTGGCGTATGTTAAGGTACAATCAGTAGCCAGCTACGGTATTTACGAACGGATACGACTTAGGGACCTTCAAGAAAAGAGCATACTCATGTTTCGAAGGCCGGAAACTCATCTGCGAGCCCTCCGGTACTGCAATTGTCCATAAACGTCGGCGATTAACATCTGACGTCATCTTCGGAACCCCCACGATCTCTACAACTTAACGACTAATATCACGAAGTGACATTAATCGGGTGCTGCCACTTCACGCCGATAAAGAGGTACTGGTACCCGGACGGGCCGGACCAGGTCGGTTACAAGAATGGCGCTACCTCTAATTACGATTAATATCACAAAGTGACATTAATCGTAATTAGAGGTAGCGCCACAGCACCACTTCCCGCGGTTTTAGCGATTTTGTGCTAGATGACCTTTCGCTTTTATAGATTTAGATACACTTTTGCTATTGCGAAAAAGATTCTACTGTTACCATATTCGATCATTTATTTAAATTTGTGCCAAGGTTCGTATCAGTATAATATGGAATATACGGAGGTAGAATTAAGTTGAATCGACTTTGAAAAGGCCGAAATGTAACATTAGTGTTTGCAGGCCATATATTGAATTATTAATTAATAGACTATAAACTTAAGGGTAATAGAAATGTCTTTTCCAAACGTAGATAGGAATTAAAAAAAAAAACAGAGCCACTAACCGAATCGAATTACGAATTTAAACCATAACAACAAAATTTCATAAAATTTTGCCGGTCACCGCTTCAACCGTTGTGACGTTCAGAGTTCAATCACATATACGTACTTGTAATATATGTACATCTCTATACTAATATATAAAGCTGAAGAGTTTGTTTGTTTACTGGACCGATTTGAAATATTCTTCAGCGTTAGATGAGTCATTTATCGAGGAAGGCTATAGGCTATTTGTCATCGCACTAAGACCAATAGGAGAGGAGCACCAATGATCAATGCTTCAAAAACGGGGGTTCTTTTTCCCATTTGAGAGCTTCCGGTACGTGCGCTGCGTAAATGGTTAAAGTATCACAAAATTCATGTATGACAAAATTGTTCCCCTTTAAAAGTTCTAAATAAAAATCCGCTCCAGCATATGTCTATCTTTTAGGTTTGGCTCAGTATAACCTTTTTTATACTAATCATATTTGATCTAAAATTATGGATTACTTGTGAAGGTTTTTTCATGAACATAATATTAATCCTTATCCAAAAACTATTTTTAAACCTCTAAGTGATAAGAGTGGCACACGCGGACGAAATCGTGGGGTACAGCTAGTAAAGATATAGGTTTAATTAATAAATTAGCTCACTAACATTTATATCTATACTAATATAAAAAGCCGACAAGTTTTTTGTTTATTTGAGAGAGAGACGAATTTCTTAGCATTCCATGGATTCACCGTGCGGGTGCCGGGGCCATCGCGTTGCAGAGGAAGGAACCATAGCAGTGCCTGGGACTTGTGACCCAGGTGTAGGTTTAGGAGCGCGCTCTTCATGAAAATTTTTTGTGGCTCTTTAAAAACTGAAATTTTATAAATTGTTATTCTTAGGTGGAGTCGTATCTTACAAATTAATTCCACTACCTGCCATGAATTTGAAGGTTTACTTCGAAGTTTCGATGTTACACCGAACATTATAAGTTAAGCCGATGTATTAAACTAGGTGAAATGCCAAAGTTTACGGAGTCCTTTTAAAATAAAGAATATTCTATGAATTTGTAGGGAACATCGTAAGTCTCGCATGAATAAACTCATGAAACAACAAATAATATAAATTACTTATATGGCTGATAAAATAAGATACAAAGAGCTTAAAAACGTATTTATTTTTATATTGCGAGCGAGATTAATAGGGATTACCAAAACAGGCTACTACAAAATGCAACAATCTGTCATGATACCTAAAACACCCAGAAGATCGTATGACGTTAACGTATATTATAAGTGCGTTCCAATAAGCGATCGCAACGATTTCAAGTGCTCATTCAGATATTCGACATTTGACGACTGCGCTTGTTACTGAAGAACGCACTGTTAACATAAAGTGACGTCATGACAACTGGGAGTGTTTTAGAGTGAGTTTTACTCCTTAAATTTATAATGTCTTTTTTGCTATAAAAACATTAATTTCCGCAGAAATATTAATTCTTTCGGCAATAGTAGATACTTGAGGACATTATAAAATTATTTTTCAAAATTTGTCGTCATGCCTATTCTTACTGAGATTGATGAAGTTGATTGAAAAGTATGTAAAAATTTTACCGTAATTTTTGGGTGAAAATGTTTCAAAATTCAATTACACAATTTAAACAAATAACAGGTAAAGGAAAGAAAAAACTACTTTTAATTAAAATATATAAGTGATGTATGATCGACATTTATACAAAACAATATGTATTATTAATTTGTTTAAAAACTCATTAGGAAAATTATTCTGAACGAAATCGCACAACAACTTTTGAAGTTATTTAACAAATACGTTTATAGCGTACCACATACGGAGCCCTACTATACACGCGTGTCTTAACACGCTTTTGGCCATTTTATTAATATAACTTTTTATACGGACGACGTATGTAAGTATGCAATGCAACTTTTAGCAGTCGTGACCACATCTCGAATGGCAACCGCTGAGCTAAACGAGCGATTACTTAGACGTATAACCTATCAATTGAGGCCGGATAATGGTCCCGCCACACCACGACGACGATCAAGTGTCGCTCCATTATATTAATTGCCAACTCCAGGCCAAATTGTGATGTCGTTGTTATGCGGCGCACCGCGCTTCTGAGTTGTGACGATGTTTGTAATTGATACAATTAGGTGTCAGTTAGCGGGAATCTATAACAAGTGGAAAGTTTTAATCGTATAACAAAATAAGTGATGATGTATTTGGTGCCACTACAACAATCACAGAGTATTTTTTTTCTTCCAAAGAAAGATTTTAATTATATTCTCTCTGCACACTATTTAATTTTAATATACGTGTGTATGCCACTGAACATTTCCTAAGGAATCGGAGTTCTCCTAAACCATATTGATAATAAATACAAATAGCGAAAAATCCATAGGAAAGGAGACACTTGCTAAAGACATGCATGAAACCCATTCTACGACCTTTGACCCGAGGACGCAGTTTTGTGACAAGTTTTAGGGTGTTAAAATATAAAGGTTTATACAAGTTTATAGCTCGGTGTCCCGATTTATGAGATTCAATCTGACTGGGCTATACGAATATTAAGTGTATTTGAGTTTATCAATTTTCAGTAAAAAAACATTTTATAAAAGCTTTTATTTAAATGTATACCATTAAATACAAATTATTCGTGCTCCGGGGGTCGTGGGTTCGATTCCCACCTCGAGTCTTGAGTGTATTATTCATATGTATGTAATTATATATTTCTATAAAAAATATATTTGTGTATAACAGGCGGCAGTTACCTTTAACACAGGCATTAAGTTGTCTACCTTAAGAACAGACGTCCGTGTGTCATATAGTCCTGTATATATTTGTAAAGGGAGCTAAATAAATGCTAAGGTCGATTCCAATATATGTTGGGAATGTAATGAAGAAAAGTCGGTCTGAATATTTATCACTAATGATCTCTATTTTAAATTTATAAATATATATAGACCTACATAACACACGTACATTTGTTTCTAACGTAGACAACTTAATGCCTGTGTTATAGGTAACAGACACCCGTTATACACAAATTATTCTTTTTTGCACAAATATATAATAAATACATAACATATAAATAATACAGATTTGAATCATCAAAATCGATTCACCCAGTCGAAAGCTCTGAGATGAACCTAAAAAACTAGAGTCGAATTGAGAACCTCCTCTTTTTGAAGCCATATACTAATTTATACATATTCAGCTTTTTTTTTTAAATCTATCCATGCTCGCGAGAAACATTTTCTTACCATTATCTCGATTTCAGACATCTGGTACGCGATGAAGGTATTGAAATTGAACAACTTTAAAAGTTGTTCAATTTCGCTAAAAATATTTTTTCTAATTAGTTTTTAGTATTTTCTATCAATATGGAAAATTTCATGTTTCTACATCATCATAATAGATTGAATGAAAATGCTAGAGGTAGAGGACCACCTTGCAAAATACTTTGAAATCCAATTACTCGAAAATGATATCCATGACAAAAAAAAAACTGTTTAACAAACCTCTCCTTTATTTTAAAAGTGCTATCCAATGATACCCCACATGATGGGCTTGAATTGCTATAGAATATAATACCAGAATCTTTGCTATAAAAGTTTTGGTTCGTGTATGGTTAAGCCCTGCTGTTGAAGTAACCTGTACATTTTTCAAGTGCAAGATAATAATTTTATACAGCTATTAATATAACTATATAGTTAACGCCTGGTGATAGAAATTCGATCACGAATCTAAATAAAAAATATTTGCGTACTATATGCTTATTTAAAGCTATATACGAAATTTTAATTCTTTGTACAACATTTGGCAATTAATATTTTTATTCTTTGACACTATTTTATAGTAATAAGTATACATGTGTGCGTAAATCGCGTATATCGTTTAGGCATTGGTGTGCGTGTGGTACTACTTTAAGTGTTTTAGAATAGTAATATTGAATATTATCTAAAATTATGTCATATGTCATTCATACCCTTCTGTCCGCGCAATTTTCATAAAGTGGTACAGGAAATTTGTTGCTTCACGTATGAATATATAAATGCATACTGAATATTGTTCAATAAAGAATTATTTGACATGACACAAAATTTAAAAGACGGCGAAAGTATAAAGAGAGCTGATGTAAAATTATTGAGCGCTATTGCGGTTAGACTATCCATACTAATATTATTAATGTGTAAGTAACTTTGTCTATTACGTTTTCACTCATAAACCGCTACACCAATTTTGATGAATTTCAGTATAGATATAGATGAAACATCGGAGATGAACATAGGGTACTTTTCATCGCGAAGATCTAATTTGATAGTGGTGAAATAAGGATTGATTATTTGTATGAAAAATCTAAGGTTCGAAGGCTAGTTTTGCATAAATATACGATTGCTATTCAGTTGTTTTACACACACACGCGCGCATGCACACGCACACACACGCACACACACACACAGGCGCGCACGCACATACACGCTCATTCTCTCACTTCACGCCGATCTCATGTGAGAAAGAGGTACTGGTACCCGGACGCGCCGGCCCAATTCGGCTACAAGCATGGCGGTACTATACCATAATGTGTCAGAGAAGAAAGAAGAGAAGAAGGGAAAGAAAAAGGAGCCCTCTCCTTAGTGGTGAAGGTGGGTGAAAGTGGTCTAAGGTGGACGAAGGTGGGCGAAACCGGGCTAACGCGGGAGAAAGTGGGCGACGGTGGGCGAAGGTGTAAGGAGTAAGCTCCAGTCGTTCGTCCCATATAATATTTATTTATAATTAACCTTTAATTGCAAGTCCAAAATACAAATATTATTTAGTAAACAAAGAAAATAATATTCAACTTTTACAAAGTAGAAGTCAAATATATCATTATTTACATAGACTTAAAAGCGCTTATGATTATAATATATGCAACTGTGTAAACCATCATTTAATATTTTAATGATAAAATTTATGATTTAAAAGCTAAGTCCACGCAGATTTCTCGAGCACTGGGAAGAGACTTTTTTAATCTTATACTTAATATTTCTTTATCCTTACAGACCTGACTTAATTGAGAAAGTTGGAACAACCACTATAGTGGGAAGTAGTACAGGCATTTCTCATATTCCTTCGTGTCGAATGGCCATGACTGTTACGTTAACCGTAAAATGCTAGCTACACGAGGTTCGTGCTATAACATGTTGTACAAGTTTTGTTAGTTTACGCCTAAACGCCATTTTTAAGTTTCTTCATATATTAACATGTTTGTTATATAAACATGGTGATACAAGCAAATTTCGGCCACCAATCAGCATTCAGCTGACACTCACTTATATTAATAATAATAATAAATAATAAATTCTTTATTTCGGATTATCATCCATATAGTGTTAGTATGTACAGGTAGTGGCTTAACCTATTGTTAGTAATTTTATTTTACTGATCAAACAAGTCGAGGCGAGTATAATCGTGCAGGTAAACCTAAAAGTATGCCAAGTGTATGTGTATGTATGTTGTATACTAGCTGTAACCCGCGAGTTCGCCCTCGTAAATTCTATGATTTTTTGATTTATGTTTTTATGTTATCACGCGGATACCTTATTATTTAGCTCAAAGCAAAGTAGCCTATGTTGTTCCTTGTAAAATCAGTGAAATCTACCAGTGAAATTTCTACCCAAATCGGTCCAGCTGTTTCAGAGATTACCCGTAATAAACAGACAGACACACACGTAGACAGACCCACAGAAAGACAGACGGAAAAAATGTTTTGAGTCGCATTTTTGCTATAAGTGTCGTATATATAGTCATGTGCAATTAGTAAAACAATCAATTTCGTCATTATAATCAGACCCTGCAATTTTATTTATGTGTATAGATTATAAATATTTCACACGCTTAATAATAGACTGATCGATTAAGTTTTAGGTCTAAAGTGAGTTAATGACACAGACAGCTTCGTTTCAACGTCCTCTATCAGCCAATTTAAGAATTATTTCGATATCTCTATCCATCACTGAGATACAGCTATTTTTGTGTTTTTAACTTAAATAAGTTTTTAGTTAAAAATACAAACAAATAATAATACATCATTAAAAAAACATTTAAATATAATTAATCAATTCATTAACTATTATTAAGATATATTATTTCTTACCATAATGATGTTTTTATCGAATTATAAGTCGTAAATGACATAACGTTTTTTGCAATTTATCAAAAATCTGCTTTTTTGAGTTAGGTCACTTTATTATTAAGCGTGCGATTTGTGAAGCGAACATCAGACATTAAATAAATAGAGTTGTTAAGTTTTTTAAAAGCAGTAAGTCAGTCCCTTTGACACAGTCGGTATTGTTGTCGCATTTCGTTCGGTTTGTGAGACTTCCCGGTGGCCTAAACTCATCATTAAGGCTGACAACGCGCCTGGTTGCCTGGTCGTGCAGATGTCCACGAGCGTTAGTAGACACTTAGCTGCCTGCTGCCTGCTCGTTTACCCCTTATGACATAAGAAAAAAATAGATAAAGATTGAAGTGGTAACCCTACATGTGACTCATTTATTCTTTGATAATCGCTATCAGATTAAAGCGTTAAAATGTTGAGTAATTACACTATTGTAATTCGGCTTAAAAGATAAACCGAAAATGTGTCTTTTGGATTATAAGAAAAATATGCCATTAATCGGGTCCCACTGTTTTACGTGCCTTTACGTGCACGGAGGCCTATCGAAAAATCCTTTCTAAGCGGTTTTCTACTAACTATAAACTACGTCTTTTACAAATTTCATCTTTGTACGTCTCGCTGTTTTCGAAATTTCAAGTTACGTTTCGCTTTCATAGATATAGATATTAGTGGTGGCGGTGAATAGCAAAGCACAGAAGCCAAAAATACTTATCTATTTAGAGAGCACTCAGGATCTAAGTGCGGTCTCTTATCTTCTGTGGAGATGAAAAAATGGCGCCGGCGTCGTTTCGATGTAATTATATGCGTGAAACTTAAACAAGGAGTCGTTCCTTGGTGATGGTTTTTGCGCGGTTTGCTCTTAAAGATCAGAAGAGAAACACCTTATGCGAAGTGATCACGATTCCCATTTTGCAGCTGCAGGCGATAAAATTTACAAGTATTATTTTATGGTGTAAAGTATGGTATGGTGTATGGTCTTTCAAAAAACTTTGATGTACTTTACAATACATAACATATTAGAGAAATATCTTATGTATGACAGAGAAGATCAATAGCACTTGGGACTGTCCTGAACTGCTGTCACGTATTTACATTTCTGCGCCCAAAAAAAGTATACTCATGAACAGGCGTAATATTTTTCAATGTAACGCGTCCAAGTCCAACTTGGGACATAATTCACCAAAACAGAATTATAAGAACTTATTTTTCTATTGGCAAAAACAGCGATGTGGACATTTTCAGGTACGGCATAAATAAATTTAAACGGACCATTGTGCCCTTGATAGGTTGAACAAAACTTGAACGAAAATTCTTTCTTTTAATATTCCTCAAAATGTATTTATGTTTCTGTGCTTAGAAAACCTGTATTTTGCGTAATTTTTTAAATTTGTTAAGTACAATTTTTATGTATTAATTTCTTTGTTGCTTTCTATGCATGTAGTCGTCGCCTATAATTGAGGTACCACATTTTATGTTTATTTTAATGTACGTTTATTTTTTACTGTATTTGTGCGTATTTTGTTGGCGATGTATCAATAAAAATAAAAAATAAAAATAGAAGAGAGTAGATTTCAGTTCTTTGTTTTTTTTTTAAATAAAACAAGGGGCAAACGAGCAAGCGGCTTTCGCATAAGTGAACACCGAGACCCATGGACAACTGCAACACCAAAGGATCGCAGATGCGTTGCCTTTGTAAGAAGAGTATGTTCCTTTTTTGAAGATACTAATTGATATTATTATTACATTCATTTAATCGCCCTATGTCTATTTTAGAGCTTAGTTTCAATAGTTCAACGGTAGAAAGAATGGATTTAAATCCGAAAGGTACCCGGTTCAAATTCCGACGCCACAGGAGTATTGTCTCATTCACTCCTAACACAAGCTTTTATTTAAGGTTAGTAGGAGGAGAAACGGGTATTTTAGACATACTTAAAAGTAAGTAAAACCGTTGATCCTTATAAACTTTCCGAACATTATTTTAATAAAATTTCAACACGAAAATACCGTATTCAAATTATCAGAACTAGTCATGAAACCACACGGGAAATACGAGTTTTCAAATAAAACAAGGATCATCAAAAGCGGTTCACCCAGTCGAAGGTTAACGTAACAAATATAAAAAATAGTCGACTTCATAACCCTCTCGTTATTGAAGTCGGTTGAAAAATTTATCAGAAATATATATAACAAAATGGCCATCTTATCTCAATCAATGAGGGGCATACAGACATCCAGCTCAAGTTCAAATACAATAGAAAAACTCAAATTTAACAATCAAAACATTTTTTCGACAGTTCAATTATAAGAATACTTTTATATAAAACGCTAATAGTAGGAAATCAATTGATTCCATTATAACTGGTAAAGCATTATATTCGCGATATCAATTTCATATATTTATAATTTCGAATAGGTAATGGAACGCGCGGACAGACGTACTTATCGTAAATCTGTCGATGTTGCATTAGGATAAAAGTTTTCTAAAAATAAGCTAAGGTCGCTATACAGTTATCGGAGATTATGGCGGCAAGGAATCCAACATATGTTTGTTTGTTTTTGTATATTTCGCAAGCTCTAAACGTGTATTACTTAGTTAGAACTTCTGAAGCAAGCTAATGGCTAGTTATTTTCTAAAATCACAGCTTATAAGCTGTAAGGCATCTTTAATAGTAAGCTGATGGTTAGTTATCTTCTAAAGTCACAGCTAATAAGCTATGCATCTTCTACAGAAAGCTAATAGCTAATTATCTTCTAAAGCCACAGGTAAGAAGCTAGGCATCTTCTATAGCAAGCTGATGGCTACTTATCTTCTAAAGTCATAGCTAATAAACTAGGCATCTTCTAAGCAAGCTAATGCCTAGTTATCTTCTAAAGTTACAGCTAATAAGCTAGGCATCTTCTATAGCAAGCTAATGGCTAGTTCTATCTTCTAAAATCACAGCAGTAACACCATTAGAGAACGTGAATAATATTTTCAGTGGCTTTTTTCTGTGGGTTCGGACAAAGAAGAAACAAACTAAGATGCTATATCCTTGAAGAATGGAACCACTATAACACTAAGCTCCAGTAAAAAATCTCCACTTGAACAAGTTATCTTCGGCAAACCTCGTTGGAGTTAGTGTCCTTATTCATGAACTCACTACAAAGCCCTGTCGCGACGGAAAGTTTGCTTACGTGAGTGAAAAAACCGTGTTTATAATAATTATGAGTACCACTCACAAAAGTTTAAGTTCTGGCAACTTAGATAAATCCAGATTAAGGATTCTGAGAAACGGTACCCGGACTCGGTCCAAGCTATTGCCAAACCTAATTCTAGCACAAGCTGTTAAGCTTAATTGAAGGTAAACGGGAATATAAAAAGCGATATATTATCTTTCCCCGAATTCAATATCTTTGACCATTAAGCTACTGACGCTTTAAAACAAACTTATATCATACGTATATATCTCACAAATAATATAATCATCAATAACAGGATCAACTGTTGTAACGTTCGTTTTTCGTTTGTAAAGGTCAAATGACCAGCACGATATTTCGTAAGAATTCGTGACCACAAATATATAATATGCTGCAGGATATATTATAATACCAGTCAGTTTTTAAAATACCTAACGTTTAATAACTTGAGGTTTTATTTTTAATAGCATAGAATGAAATTTTTAAAATTCAAACAGCAAAACATTTACAAAAAACTGCTCTTTTTAAACACAGCTTTCACACACAACTCCTACTTCTGAACACAACTTTCACACACAGAACTCCTACTTCACACACAACTACTACTTTTTAATACAACTGTCACACACAACTCCTACTTTTGACTACTCTACTCCTTCATACACAGAACTCCTATTTCACACACTTGTGAATCCTACTTTTGAATACAACTTTCATACACAACTCCTACTTATTCATCAAAATTGGATCAGCAGTTTAGGCGTGAAACGTAGCAGACAGTTTACTTTTACATTATAATATTAGTAAGGATAACTTCTGTGAAACCAGTTGCCTTTTTACGATGTTTCCGACACGTTACGACCTAGATACCATAAAGAAAAGAGCATACTTTTCGGCTTGTATGATAGTACTAATAAGCACGGTCTGGTACGGTACAGTACGGTTCGATGCGATACAGCACGGTCCGGTATGATACGGTACAGCACAGTCCAGTACGGTACAGCACGGTCTTGTATGGTCTTGCACTATACAGTACAATAAGGTAAGGTACAACACGGTCTGGTCTGGTCCGGTACGGTCTGTACTGTACAGTAAGACATAGTACTTTACGAAAGCACCTTCATCAAAAATCCAGATTTCTTAGTAGCCCCACAGCATGGGTTTCGCTGCGCGTGCGTCGTCTCCTCTACCAATCAGAGTCAACCGCTCCCCAAGGGCGGAGTCAGACCTTTTCAATAATTACCAACAATTTCCAAGTCTCAGATCTCCTGATAAACCTTTTTATGGGAACAATGGCATGTCATAATATTTTCATCTTTTTATTTTCAACAGGAAATCACGAGACCTTATTTATTAGTCTGTAAAGATGTTTTTTGAATGCGTTTTTTTTTCGGAGATGGTATCTTTAAAATTAGCGGTTCCCGCTCTATAATTCACTAGAATTTACTTTTATGGATTTCAAATTAGCCGACTTTGTAATTTGTGTGATTTGGTTGATGTATTAATTTATGGATGTCGGGTAACTTTTTATTTTCGAGGGAAAGTTTTGCGGACTTTCCGTTTGAGTTCTTACCTGAGGGAAAGTGATTTATTAAGTGCTATGTTGGTAATACCGGAGCCAGACATAGCTCAAAGTGTTTGTACATTTTTGTCCTTGAAGTCTATTTATACAAAATCTATTTCTACAAAATTTTGTGCAGTTACGCAGTACCCGGCCACACTGCATGATCATTGAAATGACCATTCAATTGAAGTTTCTAAGGTTAGGGAATACTTTAGGTATAACTATTTCCGTTAGTTCTCTTGCTAGGCGAAACCTTCGGTTAGGAGTATGACAAGGGTTTGAACTGCGTCCTTAAGGATTTCAGCCTAATTTTTCTACGTCGAGGTACTGCTTTAACATTGATGTAGATGTTTGAGGTTGGATTATACATTTTCTTTTTTTTATATAAGATACCTGTAATTCAGTCAAGGCTCCATACATACACAACAACATACCTGCCTGCAATATGACCTATGTATTATCTAATTTACATTACGCTAGAAATTAAATTGAACTTTTCGAAATCTTCCGTAATCTTAGAAAATAAATTGTATGAAAGTCAAAGTTTTGACTTGGCTTACTTAAAAGCCTTTGAGACTTGAACACTATTAAATTTTGGATCTTTGAGGTAAATTCTAATAGTATTTTAACATCCAAATTAGCACAATATAGTAATAGTATATTCTTATATAATATAGATGCCAGCATATGAAATAATATTGACAACTTCGCTCTCTTGACGCTAAGAAGTAATTAAGTGTGGATTTCATAATAATTACGCTATATTTTTATCTTAAAGAAACTCAAGTCACTGCTAGAATCTTTAATTATATTTTTCCTAAACTTTCGATGCACTGAATATTGATAAACCAACATATTTCTTATATATAACATTAATTAAAGTCTCGTTCTGGATATTAAACCTCCTTGTGAAAATGTTTAATAATGAATCTACAAACATTTTATGAATGAAACACAAAGTGTCTTAAGAATAAAAGAATAGTCAAATAATATAAGTATCTTAGTATTCTGGAGCATCAACGCATAGCTGAGTTAGCCATTATTTAAATATTGTTTTAAAATATTGAAAGCTCTATTTTGATTTCTCAATATATAAAATTGGTATTAAAAAATATATGGAAATAATCCTAAAAAATTATTAAATAAAATAAAAAAAAATAATGAAATAAAAATAAAAGTTGATCATATACCCCTAGCTCTCACCTCTACCGCTCTATTATAAATAAAAAATAATACAACAATGTATGTAAAATCGCACGCTTAGTCAAAAACTGACCCAAAAAATCTGCTATTTTCGAGGAATCACAAAAGGGGTTGTTTAAGTATTACGTAACGACATTGGAAGGGGGGGGGGGCTACTGCATGCTAAGCAAGTCATATTACGACACGTAAAGATGTGATTTTATTTCTCGTAAAACGTATATGTATTGCGTCTAAGAAATCTCCTGTTGTAGTTAATATTAGCGTAAATGAGACTAAAACAATAACAGAGGTACTTAAGTCACTTTTCGGTATTTTTTATGGCTCGTGTTACAGCGCTTTACAGAGGGAGGGGTGGTCTAAAAATCTTCAAAAATTACTTTACCTAATACTTGAACGCCCCCAAAAACGTTATGTCATTTATGACTTATTCCGTGTATATAAAATAAAAGCCGCATTATATGAACAAATTATGTGTGTTAATAATAGTTAACTAAATGATTAATTATATACAAAAGATTGATTTTCATAATTTTTTATCAGTTCTTTTGCTTTTTAACTAAAAATATTTTATAGTCGGATAAAAATAGATGAGAATATCCAAATAATTGTAGGATTGGCTGATAGAAGACTTTGACACATAGCTGCCTGTATCATTAACTCACTTTAAACCTAAATTCAAATTCAAATGATATTTTATTCAAGTAGACTTTTACAAGCTCTTTTGAATCGTCAAATTCAAAAAAAAAAATTCAAAATTCAAAAATCTTTATTTAACTTAAAGAAATATAATAGACATAAAAATATATCCAAAGGAACCCACATCATGTGAGAAAGAGGTACTGGTACCCGGGCGCGCCGGCCCAATTCGGCTACAAGCATGGCGCTACCTCTAATTACGCGATGAGTGCGACTCTTATTTCGTGCACAGCCTCATTGGTAGGTGGCCAATGTTAAGATTTGCGTAATTAGTGACCTATAGGAGTAATACTGTTTCAAAACAGCCAAACAATCTTCAAGACAATCAAAATATCCTTTTAAGTAAATGTTGTTTCTTAAAAAATTACCATTTTATTTGTTTCTCTTCGAATATACGCAGGTTCTTATTCTTTATAATAAATATTTTTCTCTTTATAGTCCTATCCGACGACGGGGGTCTAATGACCAATTTAACGCTTATGAAGTGCAAATTCTCTGTCATACTCTGAAACGAGACATTATAAAACCCAATTTCGGCTTCGGAAAGAATATAAATGGCCTACGCACCTGCGTAACGCGTTTAGCCTCTTTTTCGTCTCTTTAATTTTATCTTTTCCTGTGGAGAGCAGCTATCTCCCGTTTAACGATGTTCATAAATTCTTAAGACTAGGGACTCCGAAAAAATGATGCCTTAGTCTCGAACAACGAAAACATGAAATTAAATAAAACACAACATCTGTACTTGGGGTTCTTATTTAACGTTACTATTGTGTATACGGAATTTCATATTAACTAGAGGTCCCAACACACGTTGTTTTGCCCGAATTAAGGTTCGTCTCTTATCAGCCTATAGAATAGTTTCCACTAAAAGAGACCCTAACAAATTTTTATTCTGGATATTTGACAGAGGTTTAAATAATACAAAATTCAAGTGAAATTACAAAAATATGTCAGATAGTTTATTGTTTTATAATTATTAATCAATTAAATTAAACACATAAACCACGTGACAGTGATCCGCAATCTGAGCGCATGACGTCACCTAAACATCAATTTTTGTAAGCAACGAATTAAATTTGAAATATTATTTTGTGATAGCAATGATATTAATAGTGATAACCTTTTGAAGTTATTTAACAAATACGTTTCGTATCAGATACAGAACCCATCTATATAAGCGTGTCTTGACACACTCTTGGCCATTTTTATTTAAATTTTGGGCGTCTTTGTTTTTGATTAGCGGAATACTAAATATTTTTCTAAAATTAAAGTAGCATTTGTTAGGGTTTGAATTATCGCAAATAGTCACTCCATTAACCTCTTTATACCAATACCTCAGATTACCAATAACCCTGTCTAAATCTATATAAATAGAAATAAATGTTGCCAAACGCAAAATTTCATAACAACTTAGCCAATTCCGCTAATTATCTTTTTGTATGTACCATGACATATCCGGAAAGTTTTAAAAATTGGCTTTTGACAGAACTAAGTCCGTCCAGGCAGCTAGTTCTACTAATGTTATAAACGCGAAAGTTTGTACACATGGATGTATGGATGTATGTATGTTTAACGCTCTTTCACGGAAAAACTACCGAATGGATTTTAATAAAAATTTACAATAATATAGTTTATACATCAATATAACACATAGGCTATAAATTATAAATATATTGTGCAGATTTTCCCAAAATAAAACAGTAAATATCAAGTAAGTTGGAGAAAATTCTGCCATCTGCGAGCTATTCTGACGTGCGCTGCAAAAGCCATTAGAGTTGCACGTATATAGTGTATGAAGGAAAGGTTTATCTTAAATAGTTCTACAAAAAAGCCCACAACAGCATATATCTATCTTTTATATTTAAGCCATAAACGCCAAAACAGTCAACTGTTATGGAACGGGAACGGGAACGGGAACGGGAACGGGAACGGGAAAGGGAAAGGAAACGGGAACGGCAAACAAAAAATAAAAAATAAAAATAAAAAAAATAAAAAAATCTGCCTTGTAGCATGCATATCAGATAACTTGTCAAAAAACTCGCGTGCCAATTGAGTCGTTCAGCTTACAAATAAAATATTGTAATAATATTAAAAATGTCCATATAAATTACGAATGTCCACTTATACAGTATGATAGAAAAATAAGAAGTTAACTTTATTAATTATTATACAGTATAGCGTAATTGAATTATGTCAGACTTTATAAGATGTTAGCAAATTAATTCACAGATACAATATTCTACCTCTTTTTAACAATTAGGCCTGTAAAAGGACAACGAAATCGAGGATGACAGTAAAATAAAATGAAGAAGTTAAGAAAATAGCAATGGCATGGGCCTTAGGCCCGTGGAGTATATATACAATGACAATTTTATTATTATTTATAAATATTATTCATTTATTTCAGGTAAAGTACACCCATATAATAATTCAATTGTCAAAATTAATTTTTACAGTAAATATTTAAAAGTTAACGTCAATAATGAATACAATATCAAAGATAATGAATTACTTAATTTTTATCGTCACTATACGTCACACTTATAATATAAGAATCTATCTATTATAAATAGACGCAATGTAGGCGAAACATTCAGTAACAATGTTGCAAAAGGTTTACATAATTTTTATTAAAAAGAAACGGAATTCCGCTTTAATGAAAAAAAATGAATGAGCAACCGGCGTGAAAAGTCTATTTGAATATGTAAATAAAAGAGAAAAGTGCGAGATCCGCTTAGGAATTGCAGGTTCCGTAACGAAAACGTACCAAATATTTATTTTATAGGATTCTAAGCCATATTCAAATTCGAATGATATTTTATTCAAGTAGACTTATACAAGCTCTTTCAAATATTTTAAAAGCTACCACTGATTCGCCACTATCGAAAAATGCGCTCTACGCGGATGTCTGCTAAATATAAGCAACCTCCTTGCTAAATTTCATCTTTGTACGCAATGCGGTTTTAGAGATTTCGTGTTATGGTGAACTTTCGCTGATATATACATAGACAAGGTGCATTTTCAAAGGGCGACCAAACTTTTTTGAAATTTTAGATGTAAATTGTGATTTAAAAAAGTCAATTATTAACAAATACAAATAATTAGTTTATTAAACTAATTTGAAACTATACCGAAGATTGCTTGATTTATGGGCAACCTTACACTGACGCACAGAATGTCATCTTATTCAAGTATATCGACACGTAGAAACTGTAACTATAAAATTATAAATGACAATTTAGTTTTACTATTATTCTTATTCAACCACACTTATGGTCCAGACAGTCTGTGCTTTGAGCGAATAAAATGATCGAATATTGAAGAAAAAAAATCGATTGTACTATTGATTATGAACCTCCCGTCAAAATTTAGCTAGCCTTTGGCAGCCTGCATATACATTATACATGACATTTAGCAACCTGCATATACATTATACATACAATCGTAGATTATACTTTAAAAAAGACAATGGACAATTTAAAAAATATAAAGAGATTCAATCAATTCATTGTTCTGAATAATAGAAGCGCCCCTTTGTTTATGAGTTCAGTATTTTTAGTTATTTGTGATTAAATTTATGATCTTAAAATCACAGTTATTATTTTTTTTAGTTGTTTGTGGTTGAAATTTATAACCATAGTATGTATTTAGACATGTTATTTTTATAATATTTCGTCTGTAAGATTGTCTGTCAGCTGCCTCGTTAGTGTAGGGGCGTTTAAATAAGCGTGGTTATAAAAAGTAGTTTCCAAACTCCGTAAAAGTAGCATAGTAATAAAAAACATTCTCCTTAATGGCCCATATTGCTTGGCAAAAACGTACGTTGACCCCTAGTGAAGAGCCGCTAAGGCATCGTTTCTCATTGGTTGTAGCCGTTGTCTGACCTCAAAAAATGTCCAACGGAGACATGCAAAGATTTGCTAAACTCGGGTTTTTATTATTTTCACGAAGTAATTTTGAAAGTGTTACTAAAACTGCTGTAAAGTTTCTTTCTGTTTAGTTTCAAGTAGAATAATTAGAATTGTAACAAAAGTAGAACTCTAGAAATAACGATATTCTTCAATTTTTAGTATAATTTTTTCTTTTTACTGATCCACATACCTTAAATAATAATTAAGGACTTTAATCCACTCGACTTCGACGTCACGCAGCTAAGGTGTAAAAATAACCGTGCCTTGGAAAAATGTTTGGTAAACTATGTAATAGCGACTCTTCACTAGTGGTCAATATACGTTGTTGCCAAGCAATATGGGCTTTACTGTAGTACGGCTAATAAATTCGTTTATTTTTTCATCTCGCCTCATCACTTAATGTTTTTATTATTATTATATTTTTTCTTTACTTATTAACTATTTTTAGATTGTAGTCTCAGAATTGTATACATGTTGCGTTAGCTTGTAAGTGGGACGTATAATGTAATATGTTACCATTGTACGTAACGTAAGCTATCCTTTTTTAATAAAATAAAATAAATAACTTAATTAATGTTATCTTTGCAAGGCCAGAATTGTTCGCTAATGAAATAAAAAGAGTTAAACTAGTTTTGATCTTAAGTATTTACGTTTGTTGTTTCAGGTACATGCTGATTGATTTCGTGACCTGCTGGAAGCAACAGGCTTTTTAAATAATAAATGAATAATAATAAATATATAGGACTATATGACACACGGACGTCTGTTCCTAAGGTAGACAACTTAATGCCTGTGTTATGTAACCTATAACACAGGCATTAAGTTGCCTACCTTAGGAACAGACGTCCGTGTGTCATGTAGTCCTATATATTTATTTATTAATTAATTTTTTTTTAATGACGAATTAATTGGCAAGGAGATATATTTATAGTTAGTGTACATCCACTAAGAATATTCAGATAGAGCAACATTAAGGAGGTCTGCAGTCTATGTCCAGCAGTGGACTTCAGCGGGCTGAAAGAAGAAGAAGAAGAAGAAAGAGGTCTGAGGACTCTTCCAAATTTATACGGACGAAGTCGCGGAAAACAACTAGTACTATATACAAAAACTCACATTTTGTTTGTCTCATTATTAGAACTGAAACAAGATCCGCTAGACTCGCATTATCGGACAAAACTTTCTAGATTTATTTTCTATATAAGATCATTATTTCTAGCCCAATTATTTCTAGGATTGTTTGTTATTAATTAGAGTTTACTAAGAGGAACGTATATTTTATTTAGAAAATTACTTTATCAGTAATGCGGGGCGAAGTCGTGGGGAAGAGCTAGTGCTTTAATAAAGAAATAGTAATATATTCCCATAGGGATATTGGAATACTTTACTAAATTTTCTATTACTTAAAGCCTACGGTAGAAAAACTTAGTGCTGATGGATTGAGGCCATTTACTAGTTAAGCATTAGATTGTGCAAAAAACGGGAGATTTTGAGAGTTAGCCTTCATTCACCCAAGAGTATTTTTACCGAGCCTCAAAAAAGCGTTCAAAATATGAACTCCCAAGTTTGTGTTTAAGACGCGACGTTTTTTTTGTCGAGCAATGTTCATTTTAATATACATGTGCTGTCACGCCAAGTGATGGTATTGTTGTCGCGTTTCGTTCGGTTTGTGAGACTTCCCGGTGGCCTAAATTCGTCATTAAAGGCCGGCAACGCATCTATTTTTAACCAGAAATAATTAAACGGGTTTTATAATTTACGCTTAAATATAGAATTATCTAACTTAGTGCACAATTGTGTTAAAGAATACTGAGATTTAATTTTAAATACAGTTATACTTCTGCTAATTAAGCCAAAAAGTCAGTCTCGCCGCGACCACGGTCCAAGTAAGTTGATTGAAATATCGATAAATAAAAATTAATCATCGTGGGACGTACTCGTTATAAACCACGAAGTCAAGTTTAAAATCTTTAAGCAAAAATGCTTGTGCTAGAAATGAGTGCGATAGAGTAGGAAGGAAGTGTTAGTATTTATAAGGGCACCTTAAAGATTTTACTCCATCCCTTCGACCGTTGATCTGCTGAGTTTCCATTCGATCAGATTATATGTAAATTATAACCGTCTGTTACACTACGTTATTAATTAATCCACCGTAATTAATTTCCATTGTTGGGATGATGACTCATCAAAATTTTGTTGAAGACGCTCAAAATGGACTTTTTTATTTGTAAGTTATATTTTTTTTTTATTAATTAATAAAGCGAAGAGATTTATATGCAAAATATACTTATAACTTTTATAAGATAGATTTTCACTGTAGTTACGGATAATAAAGTTAGGAACAAGCTATTTTAACTAGTAAATGTCAAGGGTTGAATATTCGTACATTATGCTTATAAACCAATAAAAAAGTTTAGAAATTGTAAGTTTAGAATACGGATTGTGTACATATATACCGATTAATAATATTAGTTAAAATTACTAGTTAATAAGATTATATAATTCAAAAGTTATCTTGTAACTAAAGTTCTCAACACAATTTAAATATTACTTAAACTTATATTTAACAAACTCATGTATGCTGGCATTTCCCATAGCATGGAGACAAACCTCGGTGGTTTCACCGTGCTATTTGAACAAAATTTTACGTTTAATGATTATTATCTTTTGCATATCAGACAAACCTCTGTAGTTTATAACGTGCAAATTAAAATGTTTATTTAATTGTCCTATGTTAAAAAATAATATTAAAAAAACTACGTTAGGAAAGAAGTTCCTTATTTCTTCAACTTCGAATAAAATCGCCTTGGTACCTTGCCCACCTGTTCTAGTAATCCTCGTTAAGGAACTTAATTCCAGAAAAGAGAACTGGATAGATAGAGTAAGTAGCCACCCGGCTACGTATACACTTGCTCGTGTGCACACACGCACACACTCAACAACAAGTGCGTAATCTACTTTTAACTACAACGCTGTCTATTTACATTTTTTAAACTTTTCTTGCTAAATTTGAAATTTTGAAGAAGAAGCAATGGTTTAGAATGCGCGCCATTTGTTTTCTTTTCCGGTTTCATTCGGCCGATTTTTATTATCAGCCAGTATCCTTTTGATGCAATGCATACAATGTATATGAAACTTAATAGGAGTTTTGGTTTTAGGCAGAAATATGTCTCTTGTAATCGGTTATGTAGTAAATAATGGTATGATTACTGCGTAATTGAAAGAAAAAATATTTTATGTATCAAAACTTTGTCATTGTCGTGTTTATTTTTCTCTTTTATAATAAAGATTAACATTTAATTACCCAAAGAATGACAAATACGCGAATGAAAGAGTAAGAAATCTTTTAAATATAATTACAGTTGACATAATCAAAGGGTAGATAATGGATAAAAGTCGACATAAGTTGTATTTTTTTTTTTAATGTTACAAGGGGGCAGACGAGCAGGCAGTAGGCACCGAAGAGCCTACCGGCACCCATGGACATCTGCACGACCAGAAGGCCAGCAGATGCGCTGCCTGCCCTTAATGACGAGTTTAGGCCACCGGGAAGTATATACAAGACTATATGACACACGGACGTCTGTTCCTAAGGTAGACAACTTAGGCCTGGGGTGGCAATGTTCGTGTTAGGCTCTCTGATGAATGATCATCCTTAAAATGATCACAATACACCGAGAGCTTGCATTATAAATATTTGCTATTATTAATTAACGAATAACAATTAGAATGTCGACGACTGAACTTTAAGAAGCGAGGCACTTCACTCACGAAATATCAACGCGAAGAACTCGTCGCCGCGTCTGTGTCCTTAAGCTTGATGGATCTTCCCGAGTGTGGAAGGATATTGTCATCACACGACAATATCTAAGACTTTTTAAAAGTTCGCCCTTAAACGACCACGGCCTTTCATGGTCCACCCACCGCATTTGCTATTTTTAATTCTTAATAGGTTAGCATGAATATATTAATGTATATACTATATGGACCAATGTCAATTTCAGATCTGGACCAAAAGGAATTTCCAGGCAAGATGATCAGAAGTAACTCAATCAAACGCTCTCGAAATTGGACTCTGCTAACAAAAATAACATTCATCAAAGGACATCATATCTCTAATACACGATATATGCAATTGGACAATATTAATTAAATAATTGTAATTGAAAAATAAATTCAAAATTAAAAAGCATTCTATCTTAACTTATCTTTTATTTTAAACCACACTAGTTTAAGCTAAATACGTGGTTATAGTCTAAGAGCAAACGTCAAGCAATCACATGTGCTCTACAGTAAGATGACGCTTGCAGATGCGTTGTCGGCCTTTGGATACCGAGAACTCTGACACTCTGAGCGAAACGCGACAAGAATACCGCCACTTGACTTGTCAGCATTGCCGCCACTTCACGCCGATCTTATGTAAGAAAGAGGTACTGGTACTCAGGCGTGCCAGCCCAATTTGTCTGCAAAATTCCGAGGAAGACGTCAGACGGCAGTGGGTCATTTTAACTTGCTCCACGGCCACATCCTCTGCAATCTAAGCGGACCCTGGTACTGGACCGGGATA
This sequence comes from Charaxes varanes, assembly GCA_024363005.1. Taxonomy (NCBI): domain Eukaryota; kingdom Metazoa; phylum Arthropoda; class Insecta; order Lepidoptera; family Nymphalidae; genus Charaxes; species Charaxes varanes. Next base: position 3,731,363 of record JANCMC010007202.1, on the reverse strand, counting down.
ACGCCTAGGCAGACGATGTTCTTTAATATATGAAAACGAAACGCTTGAAGTCTAATGATCTATATATTATGCGTCCCTTTAGTTCTTATAATTACACTTCTCTTTCTTATTATTCATTTTATCACTTAATCAACTATGAATAATAAATAAATTAAGGAGATGGTTAATTGCTCATGAATCGTATATACAATTTTTCTTTTGAATTCAGCGGCAAAATCCCGCTTATTCATGAATCAAATTATTCTTGTAATCAAAATTTTTTCCTGAACTACAAAATTTAAAATCTCTTATCGTTAATGTTATGCCAGAGCCAGACATAGCTCAAAGTGTTTCTACATTTTTGTCCTTGAGGTTCTTCTGCAAAGTTCTACAAAACTTTATGCACTAACACAAAGTTCCCGCCCACGCTACATGATCATTAAAATGATCATTCAAATGAAGCTATGTCTGGCTCCGGCATTACAAAAGTTTTTGTTTTTGCCAGTTGTGTCACACTGCTGGGCAAAGGCCCTTCTTGATCCACCTCCCTCCTTCCTGGGCCAATCTCATCCATAAATTTCCCCGCAAAATTATTTAAGGTTATGTTTCTTTTTATCAAAAAATCCTTCCAGTACAATACGGTATTTTCTTTCCATTTTCCGCTGAATTTCGAAAGAACGAATAGAGGTGTTCGTTTAAAATTATACCTGGCAGGCCCAACAACCGGTGCTTACAAGAAAAATATGTTTTCCTTTTGTAACCCGGGCCGCAATATTTCTTGCTCGGCCCAGTTTTGCGCTCATATTTTTCTCTGTCTCGGTAAATATGATCTATCATAATACTAAAATTATTTATTTAACCACAAAAAAGATCACTTAAAGTTGGCGAAAAATATCTCAATAATAGGTTCATTAAAGGACAGGGAATATTTCAATAGTTTGAACTTAAAAATATAAATTACTATCGAAACCTGTAATTATTTTTTTCGAAAAAATATTTTTAAGTTGCGTATAAAAACAGATATAACAATGGCTGTAAATAAATATAACAATTTTTAGACGACATTTCCCGACATAATATTGCAACCATTAGTTATTTCAGCATTAACAGTTAATGCGGACATAAATCTGTTATCGTCTATAAATCTATTATGTATTAAAAAGTTCTCTGTACGGAACCATCTCCATTAATCATTGAGTATGATGTTAACGAATGGTTAGGTACTTAAGAGTAAAACGTTTAGTCATTGACAGAGTGACCAGAAATTTTACATTAATCAGGACTGCACTGATAGGAACTTCACGAAGGCAAACTGTGTATAATCTTGTGAGATATAGTTTAAAAAATATGTGTGTACGAATATAAATATACCTATATTCTTTTCCGCTATAAGTTTACTTGTTTGCTGTTTCGCAATAAACTACCCTTTGTAGAAACGAAGTTTCGTAAAATTAATAAAAAATAATCAAAAAAAAAAGGAAATGTCATTTTTTTTTATTTCCATTTATCATGGTGAAGAGAGAGAGTCTACTACTCATGCTTGGACAGCCTAAACAAGATTGATGATAAAGGGAAGTGATATAGAAGATAAGAATAGCACACACCTTTCTCCTCTAATAGATACCAATTCAGAAGGACAGAGGTTAAAAGTTTGCCCTTTAAGTGATAAGTCAAACCAGCCTACACTTAATGATAGCAAACACCGTAGCCAAAGGATTGCACAGCACTAATTTACGTGCGAAAAATCGCGTTGTTATAGATGCATTGTCGGCCTTTGAGAAATGAGTATGCTCTTTTCTTGAAGATTGTATTGACAAATGCTATTGGCGGTTGTAATAGACTGCACCAATGAAATATCTTAAGAGCAGCGCTACCATAATAGAGAATTGTGTTAACGAATTCTAATGGTGGTTGTTGAGACGGCATAGAGGTGGAAATTGTGGGTATAAAAGCAATGAAGTAATTGTATCTGGGACTATTCACTTAGGTTCTTAAGACTAATAAAACAAAATACAACCGAGTGATTTCTATTATTTATCTCTAACACTATGAATAAAAAGGGAAGGGAAAGGATAAAAAAAAAACATAGACGCGTCGATTTTATTCAAACGTATATATTATTTTTGAATGAGAACACGCAAAATGAAGCCAATAAAATATTTTTGTACAAAGCGTTCGATTCAGTACGTAATCTCTTTTTTCTTTTCATATAACTTTCTTTCAATAATTTAGACATAATGGTAACTTTTTCCTTTACCGAATACTTATAAAGTATAAAGCTGTGCGAACCGAAATAAACATAAAACAGATATAATATAAGTAGTATATATAGTAAGTATATTTTTTTTGCCGAATTTTAATATCTTAAACATGTTTTGTAACCTCAAATATTTATGCCTGTGTGCGTGCAAATTTTTTTCTTTAACAAAAAAAATAGGAATCATATGTATAAATATTTACATAATGTATGAATGTATTCATATTAACAAATTCAAAACTCTACGGTACCGTCATTTACAACACCTACTTAGATTTGTTAAAACTTCCGTCTTCTATGAATATTTAAGTTTACTTAAGAATTAACAACGTAACGTAAACTTCGGTTGAAAAAAGATCACGAGCATTGTTCTCTATTTACGTTTGTTACGGAAGGTCTAAGGTTCATATTCATTCGGTTCGATCTGCACCGCCGATGAATTAAATATTAGCCGCGTGCGTTTTTGATACATGTCCACGAATGAGTTTATTTTTTCATTTTTTTTCATTAGTGAAATACTTTAGTGAATTGAATTGGTGGCATGCTTGCTATGTACAATACGTGCGACAAAAAAGGGTACAGGGCAAAATTTAAATTAGTTCATAGAACTTCGCTATTTATATAAAAGTGTGTATTATGTTGTGTATTGCAGTATTATAGTGTTCATTGGTCTTTTATATCCATTTTCTCAAATAGAAAACAGAACTTTAAGTTGAAAACTCCTCATTGCCTGAACCTTCTTAAGCGATAACTTTATCGATGACATCATAAACCGAATGTTTAGAAGTTTCGTTAATATTAAAGATAAAACTGCTTGGATTTGAGTCGCTACAGCTTTGTAATTGATAGAATAACTATTTTTAAAAGAGTGGCTAACTAGTTTCTTGCTGATTCTTCTCGTGGCTCGACTTTTCTGAATTAGTGGTAGCTTTTAAAAAAGTCTACTTGAATAAAATATCATTTGAATTTGAATAACCTTTTATACACTGGCACTTTAAGGCCAAAAACTTTAAGTACCAAATTACCAGTATGTGCAAACGTGCATTTACAGCGCTAACATTTTTGGAAACTTTCCTCTATTTCAATTTACTTTGGTCGCAGGACAGCATTTTAAAATGAAAATTAAAGGTTAGGCAGAAATAATTAAAACGAAGCAAACGTAGAAAGAAGCTATTTAACTAAGTACTTGTAATTACAGATTTTATTCTCGTTAAAAGCGTAATTGTTTCGGTCTGCGAGACTCGAGTGCTGCGCTATTCTGTAACAGAAAAATCGTATTCCACTTGTGGATTCGATACGAGTTGGAATTCTGTTCTCGTAAAATTAGAATACACATAATTGGCAAGTATCACCGGCCTTTGTTAACAAGTAGGTCGCACCCGGCTATGCCTGTCATAGCTCTTAGATACGGCCGCTAATTAGCACTGCGATGACGCGCCTTATCAAATGTCGGTTTGTCTATTATAACGCGTATCTTGTAAATTTTCGACAATTTGGTTTTTAATTGGAACTTGTATTTTTTTTTTGTAATTTTACCTAAAATAAAGAAAGAATTGTAACTTCTTTACGGAAAAGAAATGGATTCAAATGGGTCAGGAAAGGAAGGTGTGGTTGGAAAATGGAGAGGCCTTTGCCCAGCAGTGGGAGCAGGGGCAGTATAGACTTAAATGTCAGATTTTGTTTTTTGCGTCGAGCTTTATTAATATCTTCTGACCATCAATTAATTTAAAAAAAAATAAGGAAAATTACTCATTTACATATTGCTAAAAGAATATTATAGACAGTTTTTTTTATTTTATTATAATGTAAAAGCGATCTATATTATTTAACTTAGAATACGGTATCAGATTCTTTTGGACAGATTTGAAATGATTGTTTCATGCTATCGTCAGATTAACTCAAAGGGAGGTCTCTTTAAGATAGGTATTGTTGAATCTAGAAATCTTTTTTCCATGTTTTTTTTTACAAACTCATTACCAGCTCTACCCGTAAGTCGGGGTATATTTATATATTATTGTAAATATCAAACGCTCCGATTCGAAATGTAAATGTCAAATCAAAATGTGATATTTCCAGACAGGATAGCGGAAACGAGGTGCAGTGGAACACTACGCGTTTGCCAGACAGACTGACGGCTCCGAGCTGACCCAGTTTGTAGAATTGAAATAGAAATTATACGATTTCGCCAAACCAATAATAAGCAAAATTGTATCGCTTTGAACGGTCAAAAGATTAAAAAAAAATAAAACAAGGACGAATGAGACTCAACAACATAATATTAGAAAAGAATACTGAAACCTCTGTTCATTCACCTTTGGACTTTTATCATGCCCATATTGACATATTGTTTATTTAGATGTAAGTAGTGTGGTATGCTATATTGATTCTTAAAATATAATTTATATGTTCCTTTGCACGGAAGACAATTAAAAGGAGCATGCTGAAAATCGGCGCTGCACTCATTTGTAGAAAGCGACTTATAGCTGAGCTTACCCTCTTTTGCTCAATTATTACAGGTTCCGTTACAGTCATTTTTTAAAATAAAAGCAGTAAATATATTACTTACCTACTTAATATGATTTATTGAAACCGTTACGACTTTTTATAAAGGATTACCATATTACACCTATACCCATTTTCCCGTATCCCCTTCTAGTAAGCACAAAGATTGTGTCAGGCATCGTAGGGACATTAGCCATGCAGCGTTAGGAATCAATCAGGGTATCTTACGGATTTTATTACACCTTTTCTTCCGTCCAGCTATTGTGGTAAGTATAATAGAATCAACACCATGTACTAACTTCTATATTTTCTACAGTATTTTATAGTGAAACTGGTTTAGGACAAAAATAAAATAGATAATTTTATTACTGTAAAAGTAATGGAGTAGAATTTAAATTGATTTTGCAAACTCCATCTTTGAAAATTTAGTAAAACGAAAAACTTAGCACAGGCTATTATTAATGTTCTCCCACGCCAGGTTAGCCCGCCTACGTGGTATTAAGCTCTGCAAATAAGCCCACGCGAATATAGTTTGAAACCTGTAACCGAATCGAATGAACACTCGTATTGATTTTGTTGAAACAGTTTTGTTCAAACCAAACCTACCATACCTAAGACCATAGAGCTAACTCAAAAAAGCTGATTTTTAGGAAATCGCAAAAACGTTAAAATCAAAGTCAAAAACAAAGTCAAAATCAAAGTCAAAATTTATTTAACTTAGTGCTTACGAACGTCTATTGATATATTATTATTCTTTATATTTAATAGCATTGGTTGTGTGTTCTTTTGTGTTATGGCATGTAATAAAGTACATTTGGTATTTTAGCCGCTACAGTATCTTTCTAGATATACGAGGCACCTGGGACTTTATTCGCTGACATATTTATGTACGCATTATACAATATTTGTACAGACATTTTAGTATAATGAGTACGTAAGTAGGATACAAGGTTTTGTACCGCGTAATAAAATAATTGAATTCAAATTTCGAAGGTACTCTTTCCCGAAGATTATTCAAGCCTTTAGTACCTGCGTGTAAAGATTTATGGTTAGTGAAACCAAACGTTACGCGTTGTGTAAGGAGTAAACTTCAAAGTTAAAAATTCTTTATTTACACAGACTTTTGCGAGCACTTGTGCAAATCATACGTATAATTTTTTAATTATTTAATATTTTGGTGATGATTTTCACGATTTAAATGCTAAGTATATTATAATTCCTCTCGCGCTGCACTGAGAAGAGTTCACAACGAACTCAGTCGGGTCTCCTTATTTTTACCATTTCAAAAAAAATCAGTTTTGGTTAAATAATTTATTTCTAAATCGTGCGATACACTTTTTTAATTAAAAATGCAAATGAAAATAATTAATCATGAATTAAAAACAATTAATTACATGCAACATTCATGAAAATCGTCTGTGACTATGTAAACAAAATTCTGAATCACAGAGGCAGTCTCAAATTAATCTAATGCCTAACACACTAACAAGGGAGTAGGATGACCATTCTTCATTAGTACAAAGGAACTCTCCTTTTGTCTCGCGACCATTCATTTGTGATTGTTCACTACACGAGGGACCACGTAAGTTAGTACGATAACAGTGCAACAGAGCTCTTTGAGCCAAATAAACTATACTTAAATGCAGCTTTACTTCTGAGATTTGGGTATCGGCAGAGTTAAATTACTGAACAAAAATTTCCATTGGGCAAAAAAATTCAATACTATGTACTTGGTATTTGCCTTTATAATAGCTCACTATCCTAGTATCTTCACTTGTTATATCAACACTCAGCGCTATGTGCTTCGATAGGGTTATGTCGACGGTTGCAGCACGACTGACCACGTTTTACCTGAGCGTTAGTGTATTTATAGCCTTATGAAAAACTACCCTCTTCTATCTTATACAGATAGAACTACACATAGTATTCCTCGGTTGTAAATTGAGCCGTTGTGTGTACTTTAGAGATACTGAGTAGCAATTACATATCATATTACGTTCCAATCGAGGAGACCACTTTACTTAGGATGAAAATGTACGTGCTAGGCCGATAGAAGGCAAGTTTTAATCGTGTCACGCTTTTAATCACTGCTAATGCAATCCACTTTGAGGCTAAGAAGAGTCCGCTGTGGGCCTAGCACTAACATTTTCATTAGTAAAGTCTACTCTTTGACTTATTTCGATTTGAAAAGTTCGTCTTAGGGCCTGAGATTTGTAAGTTAAAGTGATAAGCGATGATTGAAAAATGTATTAATTTTTTTTAATTATATACAGTACACGTTATTGATATTTATTTTTGGCGTGCTTTAGTTATTTAAGCTATATATTTTTTTAATAAAATCGTCCATAATTGCACAAGGCAAGTGCACGCGAGCACTAAGCTATTAGCAATTTGTTACCACAAGTATAAAATGCACGTGTTACTTAACTAATTACATAAATGCAAGAGAAAGAGGTACGTTAGGGGTAATTTACGTGCACATTTATATATTTTTCATTTAGCGTGACGATTCCTAACGTATAGGTTTAAAGACTCTGAAGTAGGCATCGACGTAGTGATTTTAGTATCTTTCCTAGCAAATCGCTATTTTCTACAGAAACACATTTATGTATCTTATTAGGCAAAACTTGGGCTAATAAAAGCATTTTTACAATAGTTCTTGTATAATGGAGGACTCAAATGAACAGACACAGACAGAAAGAGGATAGGAGAGCCTTTGCCTTGCAGTGGGAAACATTAATTTCAAAATAATAATCGTTGACGACTCGCGAGCGGATTAGTACGCAAGTGTGACAGGCTGTTGTTGCGATGTGACGCGTGATCCTGCGGTCCTGTAGGTCGCGGCAGGTAACGACAACGACGACATGCGTTGGTCCATATCCTAAACGGGGCTTTTAACACGTACGATTAATCAGACGTTTAATAATAATATCTTAAGAAAATAAACAGTAGTCCTAAACTTAAATACATTTTTTAATGTGAGAAAGTCTATGCGAATAAAGATATTTTCGACTTTTAAAGTCGCAATTTTCTAGTTGAATGGACGGCCTTGCGAGCTGACTAGAACTTTAAAGTTACATTTTCCAAAAATAAAATGTCAACGCTTAATTTCTCTTAAAATCACAAGAGTAGAATATTATTTCAATAATAACTAATCTTGATTTATACGTAACATATTACATGATTTTATGTATAAAATACATAACTCATGAATTTATGCGAATTTTTTTCTTGACAAATGTCAAACGTAACTAATAGTTCCTGAGATTAGCGCGTTCAAGCAAACAAAAACAAACAAACTCTTCAGATCTATATATTAGTTTAGATTATTTACGATATATAACACATAGTGTTATATATTAGATTTTTTTTTTTTTGGGAACGTTGTTTCTCTCGGTAAAATTTTGACTGGATAGGCCATCGGAGGACACACATCGCTTTGAGCACCGATGTGTCAAGTGTATTTCGGATACCACCTGCGTCAGCGTGCGTTTCATTTTTCGTCTCCTTATTGACTTCATTAATATTATTATCATCCTCATTCGTATTAGCATCATAGACAGTGAAACAGATAGTGAAATTTAAGCGGTAGAGATATTTTTTTTTATAGTAATACTTATTAGGAATACTTTAATTATGCCTAACATTCGTGGTATACTTTAAGTGAATTAAACTGCACCAGTAAAATGGTTAGCAAATTAAACCGAGTGTTTTACAGATACTAGGATGGCCCCTAAATCCATATACCCATTGTGTATTATACAATTTTGGATTATGCATTACAAAAAGAAAGTGAAAACGCGTTACCGATTGATATTCATAACGCGATATTCCATTACACGCAACATTGATAGAATTTTACTCTTAGTCTGTGTGATTTATATCGAAGTCATATGTAAGTAGACATATACATAGGTATTCTAGATCTGTATTATTCAGAGTTCTAAAAGTAGTTAGGCAGAAATTAATATAGTAGGTAGAAATTACTTATCCAACAAATAAAAGGTAAAAATATACTTTACTGACATCATTAGATTTGTACTACGCGAACTGAAAGAATAGACAATACTATATTTTTTCAAGTGATGATAAAAATCGTCATTTATATAAATATAACTACTGATAAAATAAAACTACTGCCATAATTTTAATAAAGGAAAATTTTGAATTGAATCTTAATCCTAACACGGCTAATACAATAAGGTAAATACGCTAGACGACGAAACACAGGGTACGTTTAACAATACCAGCGTTAATATCTTGATAATCTCCAACAGATACATATGAGGAGTGATTTAAGGGGATGATACCGGATTTATAAATAATCCCCTTAATGTAGGAGCCGTATTACGCAGGTGGTACCCGAGGGAATAATAATGCAAACACGTTGTTCAGGATCGTACGTAATTTGTACCATAAATCTGATCTCGTGGTGTATGAAATACAGATAAGACGAGACCAAAGTAAAAAATAAAAAACAACAAATGAACATGCGCGAGCTGAGTTAAATAATAGTCACAAGTCTCCTGTAGACGGCTTTTTGTATCGTGAACGTATTACTAAGTAAAAAAAAATAAGATAAATGTTTTATAATAAGTGAAATTACAATTACCAGATTGAAATACAACGAAGGCAGTTAAATTTAATACAAAAGTAAGGAATAAAAAATAAGTAATACTTTGCAACTATATAAGTAGCTATTCCTTTTTTTTTCGAAAAACAGTCATTTTTCCTTAGTTATTTTTGACTGTACTGCAAAAGAATTGGCTTGTATTTGTAAATTTTAGTAGTATAGTACTACTACCATTAATTATCGATTAATTTATAATAAAACTGAAACAACTGAATAATGATAAAACTTAAATAAATTTCAGACACTAAAAGCCGTTTGAGTTAATAATAAACATCTGAAACTAAACGACTTTGGACAAAACACGGGTACAAAATAAATGTTAAAGGGCAATGAACATATGTCAATCATATATTTGAGTACTACAAAGGAAGAAAATATATATTCCGGTGCACTCGCATGCTCATCCGGTGCTCAAGATTCCAAATTTCCAAATATATTTTAAGTAGTATACAACATTCCAATATATTAAGAAACCAAAGGCTTGTATTTACAAACAAGCTTGATCGTGTCTAATAAAGTAAATACTGAACTTAGAATTGGTTTCATTGATAATTTTATAAATGTTAGTCTACAAAATCAATTCTAAGTTGACAATACACCGGTTTCTATAGTAAGATCCATTGTAAGTGAAATAAAGGAAGGAACAGAAGATACTGTTAATGTACATACTGTTTACATTTAGTACCTAGTAGCGTTAGACGTATACTTATATTGTCTGAAGTAAGAAGGACGTGTAGAGGCAGATGTTTTGTGTAAACGCTTGAAAACTTCATATTCATTTCTGAATGAAGTACCAGACCATTTACTATATCTTGTAAGCTATCTACAAGAGGTACCACAGCTATAAAATGGTTTAGAGAAGAGGAATAAAATGAAAAAGTACCTATGGACGACGTTGGCTAATAAATCGTTGTGTTTGAGCCTGTAGTCCGGATCGACCCTCTCGTAGTTGACTGTTAGCGTCCCAGCTCTGATGCATCTCTCGTATTCAGCTGCAGGATGGGCTCTGAATTCTCTCGCAAAGACGTCGAGTATTTTTTCACCTACCCACCTGCCCTTCGTAAATGTTGTAAAGGTAAAATAGTAGGGGTACACTTTTCTGAGACCTGTGAAGAAAAATAAATTGGAGCTAAAAATAATGTTAAATTTAATTAATAAACATGTAAACGTGGTCGTGTTGGAGTCATAGTTACAAGCCACTTTATTATTGTGACTGCACGTTAGTAAGAATTGCACCGTTGCAATTGGTATGAAAACCACAAAATAAGTGTACAAATTTTAACTAAGTGCAAATATGGCAGACATTCTAGAAAATAATAACAAAAAGCCTGATTGCCTCTTCTTATGTTAATAAAAAAAGCAACGTTTTTTCAGTAATAAAAAAAAGACAATTTTAAATCTGCATGTTTAATGAAACATGCAATAACTTGTGCATATTGGCACGTTCAATTGATTCGAAATTTAAACTGTACAATTTGTTGAACCAGTTTACACCCCACAGCGTCAACAATCAATACGTCGTTACCGCGAAACCTCTGCAAAATGAAGTTTGTGAAAAATACGGCAGTGCGGTAGGGTGACTCAGGTTACTATGCTTCTATAGGCTTCCTTTCATACTTTTTTAGCGGTTCATCTATTATCTATGTTGTCTATTACTTGTAATTTAATATTATGTAAAGCCAGTTACGATGTCTCTGAAAGGATACGATTTACGAAGTTTTTAGATGAGAGCATATCCATTTGCGAAAGGCTGCCAAAGCAACTGCAAGCTCTCTGATAAACTCCTTTATAGTACAGTTGTCATTTAAGTAATTTACTTGCCGCTTGTTCCTTGTTATATATTCTATATATTAGCTATGCCCGCGACTTTCTCCGCGTAAAATTAGTTAAGAAAAATTCAATTTGAGCATGATGATATACAGCCATTAGCCTTCCTCGATAAATAGACTGAAAGAACTTTTTAAATCGGACCTGTAGTTCTGGAAAGAATCGCGTTCAAGCAAACAAACTCTTCAGCTTTATATATTACCCTAGATATAGATTAATACACGAAGCCAAACCTTTAGGTAGCAGTTCACTAAAATTGCGCGGACGGAGGAGTATGAAATTCGGCACAACTATAGTATGTACACAGAAAGGTTTGCGGATGCTAATATTTAAAAAAAAAATGCATTATTTACTTAATACATTAGTAAAATTAGTAATTATATATAGCATAATGCTATATATTAGTAATTATATATAGCATTAGTAAAATAAACTCTCACGCACACCAATGCCAGATTAATTACACACAAATGTATTGGATGATGTCAAAGCGTAATCGTCACAACCGTATGTTATATTAATTGTCAAATCCTATTTATCTGTGTATGGAATAATGAATGTCGTTGTGATAATCTCTAGTCAAAATAATCTTGTGAAATAATCTTACCATTTTCAATATAATATGACGTTTCATTGTATCTGTCGTCCGTGAAGCCTGGCCTTTTCGCTTTAAGCGCCTTGGTCTCTAGTTTCGCCTGCAATAAAGAAAAACGTTTCAGAAATCGATGCGAAAAAAGTACTTATTCCTTTTTGTTAAGCTTATTCTTAACGTTTCGTTGATATGCATTATATTGTCTCCGCCCAGAACGTAGCTGCATAAGAACTAGTGGAGTAGCATATCGTAGTGGAATATAAAAATATAGCGGCTATCTACCATCGTAACGCCCGTCTCATCGCGGAAATGGCTACCCCGAAGAAGAAACCCGATCCGAAAGATAAAGAGTCTTTGCCCCCCTACAAATGTTAAAAAAGAAAGAAAAAAGTGGAGCTATAAACAGAAAGTTAATGAAACCATAAGAGAGAGATAGATAGAGATAAATTATAACTTAACAATTGGGAGAGGCCTCATGTCTATTGTGCATAAATTTAATAACAAAAAAAAACGTAGCCATATCAACTGCTTTATCAGTAGCAGCTACTAAGTCCTCCTGTGTGCAGATGTTAGGGCACGTAGGGGACGATATAAAAGATGGCATATATTGTTTACGTTTGGTAAAATAAACATCTAAGATAAAAAGGCAGCTTCAAAAGAGGTTAGAGAAGAAAATCTAGACATCTTTATAGTTTCGTAACTCATATTTAGGAGTTCAATGATCAAATTCACGGTAATGACTCCGCGCGTACCCTTCTGAATTTTGCGTTACGTTTTATAAAGCAAATATTGTTACCAAAGTAACGGCCGTGTCCCTGGAAACTTTGCCGCAAACTTATTTCTGTAAAGGTTGTTGGAATCATCAATCTCGATAGACGAAGTTTTTATCCAATTTCTTGGACTCTGTGAAGTGAGTTTTCCTTTCCTTACCCTGCCTTCAGAGTTTTTTCATCGTAATTATATTTTAGAGGATAATAGATATGTCAGTACCATGTCCTAAATACAATGTTAACAAAACGTAAAAAAATATTTTTGAAGAACAATGTCTGTCAATCTTTAAGCGGAATTGGGTCAGCGCGTCTGAGTACCAGTACCTCTTTCCCACATGAGCTAGGCGTGAAGTGGTGGCAACCGGGTTTAAGCGGGTATTAGCGGGTTCAAGAAAACAAACAAACTCTTCAGCCTTATATATTAACTAGTTGTTAACCGGGACTTCGTGAGCGTAAAATTAAGTGATAAATTTTTAGGGTGATAATATATAGCCTATATCCTTCCTCGATAAATGGGCTATCTAAAACTGAATGAATTTTTCAAATTGGATCAGTAGTTCCTAAGATTAGCGCGTTCAAGCAAACAAACAAACAAACTCTTCAGCTCTATATACTAGTATAGATAAAGATTTAGTATAGATATACGTAATATTCAAACGTGAATTAGAGGTAGCGCCACGTTTGTAGTCCTTTGGTCTGCAGCCAAATCGTGCCGGCGCGTCCGGGTACCAGTACCTGTTTCTCGCGTAAGATTGGCGTAAACTCGCAGCGATGCTGTCTCATCAAGTGATGGTAATGTTGTCGCATTTCGTTAGTTTTGTGAGAGTAGCCCAAACCCCTTTTCAAAGGCCGGCATCGCATCTGCGCGCTTTCTGGTGATGCAGGTGTTTATGGGCGTCGGTATTCATTAAAGGTGAACCACCTGATCCTTTATTCCTTGTAATATATAACAAAAATCATATTACATATATCATGTTTTGGTAGAGATTTGACTTCTACTCCGTGGTTCGAGTCCTGCTTTGAGTCGGGTTGACTTATGTATGTATTTTGTATTTACATATATATGTATGTATGTAAAAATTGTATTTCTAGATATTGACATCAGTCGGCTATTAGTAGTGTATTTTACATAATATATTATTTTTATTGGGTATGTAAATTTTAATTTTGTTAAATATTTCGTAGATGAAATAAACACATTAATTCAGTAATAAGTATTACAAATGTATCCCCCTATTGAAAAATTCCCATAGAATCCAATTAAATGGGACAATACAGTTTGTTTCTTACTTTTAAATTTCGGTATTAAGTCTTCAGTGATGTTTGAATTGTCCACGCTAATGACATAAAGCTGGCCTATTTCACTTCCTCTTGGAGCACCAACAATTAAACTGAAACATACAATATTAAGACGTAGTAAAATAGGACAAAATCAAAGTCAAATGTCAAGGTCTTGTCGGCTTTTTTAAACACTTTTTAGAACACTATCTAAGTATAAGTTCCACATTTAAACACTTATAATACTGCAAAATATCACCATTCGTGAAGATATATGGAGGAGTATTAAATTTTTTTCTGGGCTACATATGTATTCTGTCCTATCCTGTCCTGTCCTGTCCTGTCCTGTCTTGTTCTTTCCTGTCTTCACCTATCCTATCATATCATATTGTATTCTATTCTTCTCTATTCTATTCTAAAAGATGCTCATATATATCATAGCTCATATATATCATATTGTGGTAATAAATTATTTACAAGTTACCTTGTGCTCTGCAGCATGAATTGAATACTTGATTAAATTTGAACAACAAATTCAATCGAGTATTCTTTATTTTGTCATCATCTCACAGTAAAACACGATACAGAAAAACCTGGCTAGTCCTGTGGCGTGATGGGGAGATGAAACCATTTATAATCTTCCTCAAATTTTAAATGAGGTTATGAATAATTTCGGTTAACTGGTTTCGGCAGTTATGGCGTAAAAGTGACCTCGTTCGATTTAGTATTTTAAATTAAAAAAATATATACATCACTCTCTTTCATCATATTCAGTACATCACCGACTGTACTCGAAAAAAAAATATAAAATTAAAATTTACTATATTTTTTATAAACCAATTTGAAATTTGAAATTGGAATAACATGGTCATTCTTTTTCATCCATTAATATAAACTTAACTAAATCACAAAGAACCGCTTTGCGGTTATTTTTTACCCACGGAATATCACCCACAAGAATGCAAACAACAACTGCCGAAAAATATATACATATATATATATAATATGCATATTTGGGAAAAGTAACCAATAACTGCCTAATTACCGAATGTTATAACTGTAATAAAACATTTCGCTATCTTCTCATTTCAAGATTTTGTCTCAACAACATAGTCTATGTTGCGATAAAATCATAAGCAATACAAAAAGAACTATATGTTTGATGACGACAACAGTACAACATAATTGCATACTATGTTTTTTTGCCTGTCATCACATTTTTTATTGCTTTAAAAGTCTATCGCGGATAATTTATATTTTGTTTTTTAGGGTTCCGTTATTCTAAGGAAAAAGGAACGCTTATAGGATCCCTTAGTTGTCCATCTATCTGTCTCCTCTTTCTCAGAAGCGCGTTAAGGTATAACGTTGAAACTAATACCAAATACTGAAGTCTGCGGTCCATTGAAGCTGTAAAAAAATACTATTAATTATGGTATAATATATAAGATACTTTTAGGTGAGTCTTATATTCACATCCACCTGTTACTAACCAAGATTTGGTTGGTTAAAGCATGAAGCAACATCCAAATAATCTGAAACAGAAGATATAAATAAAACAGAACATTCAATGTGTCACATTAGAGCATAATGAAGGCGAAGATATCTGAGGGACGTCGATACAAAACACCGCTTGGATTTCTGAGACTAGTAGTTTTTCCCGGCTTTATACGATACTAGTTGATACCCGCGTCTTCGTCTGCGAAATTAGGTGAAAACTTTTAGCGTGATGATATTCTCTTGAATTCTCCGCCTTCCTCGATAAATGGGCTATCTAACACTGAAAGAATTGTTCAAATCTGACCAGTAGTTCCTGAGATTAGCGCGTTCAATTAAATTACTTTACTTTGTTTCGTTTATTTATTTACATTTAACTCTGTATTAGAGCCTCAATATTTCAAATGTCGAAGTAATGGACTCAATCCGAGGCGTAATCACTTCTAACGCAAGCTTTACACTTAGCAAATTTACTTAAATTGTATTGACAATTAATGATTAGTGAAGAAATTGAATTGTAAGAATCTTGTATTTCTTTAAATCTTTTGAAATTGTATTTTATTCGCATATAGAATTCTTTTTTAATCAACAGAAATTTTATTTTGTCGGCATTTGTATTTAATGATGAATTGGCTTTGTTTTCATGAGAAAATATAATAAAAAGAAAGTTTAATAATGAATCCATAGTAATATACAAAGCTGAAGAGTTTGTTTGTTTACTTAAACGCGAAAATCTCGGGAAATACTGGCCCGATCTAAAAAGATTCTTTCAATGTTAGATAGCCAATTTGTCGAGGAAGGCCATAGGCTATATATCATCATGCTAAAGTTGAATCTTTTTTTTTAAACTAATTATACGCGGGTAAAGTAAAGAATGACGATTTTAAGCAAATAATAGATTATGTTATGTTAATGTTATTTTAAAGTTTCGCTGTATTTGAATTGCAATTCGCTGCATTGCTTGTTCGCAATATTTAAATCTAACTTTAATTCTATTTTTTGTACTTTTGTATACGCAGCGTTGAAAGAGTTTTTCTTTCTTTCTTACTTAATTGAAGGGCTAATGAGTATATTAGGATTACTAGGAATACGGAAAAGCATTTACAAAATTCTTAAAAATCATCATAGAGCGATTTGAATAATTAATATTCTTAAAAAAATATCTTTTTTACGACTGCATTGTTTCGCATTCCCTTAATAAATGACCACTTGATGAATATAAGGCCCGTTTACAATGTACGCGATGCTTCACACCCGAAAAACTTTAATAATTACTTCTCCACATAAAGGAAAAATATAAGCACAGATAATATGACCTTGCAAAGGTTATTTCTAACCTACGGAATACTAAACTATTATTTCAACATTAAATAAAACATGGCAGCTACATAGTTAAAATAAACGCTAAACTAGTTCAATGTTAGACACAAAATTAACCTATATCTATGTTCTAACATACAGTTAGGCGCAATGTATAGGACATCGACGCGATCATAATTTATTTAAAAATAATCTCTATGATAAAGTCGATTAGAGTTATAATGGCATAATATTACGTTGCACATAGTTAGACGCAATGTGTAGGGACACGGACTTTAAGACTTCATCAAATAATAAACTCTAAATGTATTGGATTAAGGGTTATAATCGCGTAAATAAGCGTGACCCTTTGCCGTGTTACTTTAGAACTAACGCATTGAATTTATCGCTTACCTATGTATTTTCTTTAATAATCTTCACAAATGATGTAATGTTATGGTTTAAGTACATAAGAGCAAAATTTTATTACTAGTTTTTTGCAAAGTCGACGCTTTACGGTTAATTCTAGCTTAAGTAAGATATTTAATGACTTTCAACAAAATGTCATTTTAAACGACTATTTATTATTTACTAGCTGTTCCCTACGACTTCGTCCGCATGTAAGTTTAAAAATAGTTCTTGGATAAGGATTAATATTATATTTATAAAAAAACCTTCACAAATAAAGCAATACTTTTAAAAAAATTAGATTAGCATAAAAACGGTTATACTGAGCTAACCTTAAAAGATAGAGATACGCTTTCGCGGACTTTTATTTAGAACTTTCAAAGGGGAACAATTTTGTCATACATGACTTTAGCGAAACTTTAACCATTTACGCAGCGCACGCAGCGGAAGCTCTCAAATGGGAAAAATATATCATTTCTTTTTTATTCAATTAAGAGCACAGTAAGTGATATATTAGCGATATAATTTAATATGATAAATATAGTATTCGTATACTTTGATAAGAAAGTACCAAACACCTACAATAGGTAATAATAATTGTACTAATTTCAACAACACTGGTAAGTCTGCAAATTAAACTTGAAATCTTATAAGACAAATCGCCTTTTAAGAAAGAATTTTTTCAAAAGCTTTCCTGGGTGGTTTGAATTTAATATTCGTGTAAGAATCAGAAAAGAATTTAATATCAAAGAATGATTTAAATAATTTAATATCAGTTAAATGCATCGCATCAATTATTACTTACAGTTACAATATTAAAACATGAAAAATCCGAAATCAATATTATTACTTATTTCGCGTAATAAATGTCCTTTTTTATTTTGTAATACAAAAAGATACTTCCACATTTAATCTCCAAGAAAAATTATGTTCCATTCATTATCATATTTAATATGTATGTAAATCTGTACTACTAACAATACAGTCATAAATTTTTTGCGAAACTAGTACTATTAGTTCGAAGTTTCCGTGAAAAATCAGTGCCTCGGTTAATTTTTCGTTTTTATACATCGCAATTTAAATCGGGAAAATGATAGATATTATGAGGATGTGATATTTTAATATAAGCTATATTATCCTTCGATTTAGATATAAGTTAAATGCTTACTGACCTGTCCCCATTCTACGGAAAGCCGTGGCCGGCACCCGTTGTTTTTCCCAAAACGCCGACAGCGCGACGGTTTATTCACTCGACTTTCAATAATACTCCCATAATCATTTGACAATCACACATAACTTAAAGTTTACCGACGTCTATGTTTTACACGATTAATTTTCCGTTTTATTGTCAATTTTTAACAAATATTTTTTTAATATTTAACTGAATCCACTTAAAATGACTGTCAATATATCTGTTGTCATGAGAATGTATCAAGCATAATTTAAATATGTAAAAAACTAATTACTCACACGGTGATTGTTACTTCTTCTCCAAAACGATTGTCTAGTGTGAATGTTATAATAATAAAACATCCCTCGAAATCTTTTCGAAGGGCATAAAATCCATCCAGAGTCGGTATAGCTTTTGTTCATTTTTGGAGACATAAATTACTCGCAAATCACATTTCTCAAGTCTCAAATCGATTACAATCAAATCAAAACCTACCTACCTACATATGTAGGTTGTAGTAACATTGTAAAGAAAATAATAAAAAATCATTATAATAGGCGCGCTGAATTAATGTGCGACGTCTTACAAGTTAACTAAGTTATTAATTAAACACTATAAAAATCCAAGTTAAAAACTATTGATAGAATCACAGCCAACAGGAAGTTAGAAAGAAATGTGATTGCGAAAATGAAACAAAATTAGAGTTATTGTTAATACTTCTCAAATTCTTAATTATTATTTTTATTAATATATTCTTAATTAATGGATGTAGTGTTGCCAACTTGTCAATAATAGATAGGGGACGGATAAATATTATGTAAATACATATTTTTAATTTATACGATATTCAGTCGGTAATTGATTATCTACATTAATTGTCGTATTAGGATTGTGAAAAACATTTTTTTATTTTCCATATTTTAGGGTTAAATTCATATTTAGCAAAAATATATAAAATCATTAATATTTTCAATTGAGATTCTTATTTGAGATTTTTATTTCTCTTTTCTTGTGCGCCCCCTAACCCGCCGCCACAAGCGGGATTTTAATTTTGAAAATTGAAAAATCCGTGATAAAATATATTGCGATCAATTTTACCAAAATAATTCAATGGATATTGAGCAAATCTACAGTAAGCTGGTAAAAAGTACAAATCTATAAAGATTAATGTATTTTTTACAGTATCAAATCATAAAAATTATGATTTGCCATTTCCTGTAATTAACTAAAACAATTTGAGATAAAAGTAGCAATTATGTGTTTAATGCTGTGAATATGGAACAGATTACCAGACCACACATTTATTGTTACAAATGGCTTATCTCTTGCAAAATATATTCTGTATTGTATATTTTGTAGCTGATAACAAATACAGCGCGTAATTGAAAAAAATAAACCAGAGGAATATTTCAATGGCTCCTACGTAATGTATTGTATGCAATATTCTTGCCATTCTCACTTATTTACGTTTTCTAAATAAATTTGATGAATTCAATCAATAATACAGTTAGATAGAACTCACCAAAATCATTTAAAAAACATATAAACAATAGTGAGAACGGCAACACTGGCTCACAATACTTTATGTACGAGCCACAGATTTGTATCTTATATTACCAGAAGGCTTGTAGATGTGTCACTGGCTTGTAAGAAATATTTTTTTTTAATATTAAAATATAAAAAAAATTACATTAAGGGCTCTTTCAGTAGATCTTTTTGCCTTAACTGTTTTGGGTATAAATTATATACTATGTGCTCATACTGAGGCATTAATAGGTTAATTTTTAGGCATTTATTGTAAGACTTGACAAACAGATAATTATATAAACGAAAAATTAAAAATATGTTTATTGTGAACAAATAATATATGAATAAAACCATGAGTATTAACTACTTTACTATTTATGTACCCTTTAATATTCTTAATATTTAATTAACGACTTTATTGCGATTTCTAACACCAAGATGTGTAGTAGTTATAATGTCCATACCGGTCAGTAAAGCACCCGAATTTTACGATTTTTTTAATCCACCCCCCGCCCGCCACTAGGTTTCAGAGATCTCTTTAAGTTGACCTAGCTGTATCTTTAATTTCTTTAAGTTATTTACGCTTATTGAAAAATGAGTCTAACTGTTGTACGACATTATGAATATTTTTTGCAGTAAGCCAACGCGGAAGATTGTGTGAAAATATTAGCAGTTATAATGTTAAACAAACTATGACCTTGAACCCAACGACGTTTAATTTGTAAAATTCATCGCAAGCAATTTGTCATGCTTTGTACATCGAGGTCGTTTGACCGTGAAAAAAACATTTTTTATGTTAAATGATTTGTGTTTAAATAAACATGTTTTTTTCTTTATAAGACCGGATACAATTTGGCACTTGAACTGTCTTAAAATATTTTAAAATCTTAATTGTGGACATTAGGTGTAATCAACCAATTCATGTAAAAACGTACCCATATTCATGTTTTTCAATCTATCCTTTACACAGACCAGCTATTTTGTATCAATTATCTATAATTTGTTTTCAGGGCATCCAAATATTAAGCTGTTCATCACACAATGCGGGCTTCAGTCGACGTATGAAGCCATAAGCGCTGAAGTGCCCATGGTGGGTATGCCCATGCTCGGGGACCAGTGGTACAACGCCGAACAATACGAAAAGTATAAAATTGGAGTTCACCTCGATATATTCTCGCTGACAGAGAAACAATTTAGAGAAGCTATACAATCGGTTATTTTGGATGAAAGGTGACAAAAGAATTCTTTTTAAAGAAAACTTTAATAATGACATCACTGTAAAATCTCTAATATTCTACATATTGCTATAATATTTACAATGAACTTAAATCTAAATAGTAGGATGAAAGACTATGTACATAATAAATAAACTAATTCTAAATTAAACTAAAAAAACATATAATAGTCGGTGTAAGTGGGGTAGGTTCCCAAAAACCTCTTTCATTTTAAAATAAGACAAACAATCATGCCAGTATTAACTGCGTAATCAATAACAGAGCAAACAATAGAATAGTAGATGTTAAAAAAAAATAGCATTAGGTGAAAAGAGTATCTTTTCTAATGCTGACTTAGTCTAACTTGCGAAATAATATTGTTTTATCGTACGTCATAATATTACTTCATTCATACATTGATTTTTAAACTTATATAACGAATATATTAAAGATCGTAATTTGTGATTATACATGTATTTGCGTAAATATAAAATTCTCTAAACAATCATATGAATAGCAGATTTTTTCTACAAATAAAATAAATCAGTTTAGTGTTTTAAAATGCTTGGCGTTCGATATTAAATTTAACTAGTCATTATAAACGAACTCTTAAAAAAGATAACCTTATAAATTCGACGCATTTTTGTGTTTATGTATTTGACACCTTCGCTAGCTTTGCGAAATATGAATTAATCGAATATTAAAATAGGGATTTTAATAATTGTGACGTTCAACAAAATAAGTTCACGCCTACATCGAAATAATCACATAGCAAAAGTAAGAACTGAAAGGAGTTTTAATAGCGTTTGTTATTAAAAGTTGATATAGTATATCGTCGCTACCAAAGCCTGTTTATAACCAGCACTCGTTATAGATGTGGCGTAGATAAGATAATATTGTTTGCATCGAGACACGTGTCTTCTATGTCGGGTCAATAACACGTGGACGATAAATAAGAATGCTTCGTTTAAGCCACAATCAGACAAGGAGGTTTTATTAAAAATAATGAAAATTCCTCCAAAAAATTAATCGATCACGGAGGGAGAAAAAGATTCTTTTTTTTTTAACGGTCATGTCATGTATTCAAACGATACAGCTTTAACACAAACTTAAAAATAAAATAAAAGTTAATATTTTGCTCTAGCGGAATATTACCGTACTATTAAGTATTGAGCTTCTTCTAATACCAGAGCCAGATATAGCTTCATTTCAATGATCATGTTGTGTGGTCGGGGACTTTGTGTAGCTGCGCAAAGTTTTGTAGTACTTTATAGTCTTTGAGGACAAAACTGCACAAACACTTTGAATATATCAATGATATGGCGCTTAACACCAATGGCGGCCTGCATAGCCGATAGCTCGTAATATTTAGAAAATATTGGTTTTTTACTTTGCATTGTCCAAACTATTTTAAATTGTATCTATCTTCGTAACTTATTTGTACCGCTGTACGAGGTCAATTAAACTATGGTTTATGACTATGGACTAAGCCTTTAATAACACACTAACTTTTGACTAATTTCGGACTAATTTCACGTTTAACTCCTCCGCAGTGTGTATATAGTTATAATAACTGCGCGGGGTAGTCAAACGGAATTAGCAATTTGTACAAAGTTAATGTTCGGGCGACGGGCAGCTCTAACCGCTTGAGTAAACTACATTCAACCCACCTTTTGAACTGAGAATAATTTCTGACTTAGCTATCCCTATATAGATAAGGATAAAGTATATACGTTATACTTTTACCCGTCACTTCGTCTTTCTGTGGTCGATTTTTTTGAGTTTTTATTGTTTTCTGTGGAACTCCGATAATTTTGTTTAAACTAATGTAGCCTATGTTATTTCTTGTAATATTGACTATTTACCAATGAAGTTTCTAACCAAATTGGTCTAGCCGTTTTGGGCGTTTATCCGGAAATAACAGTCAGATCGACAGACTGACATTGAAGTACGAGTATGTAAGTCAATATGCGTTTTTTTTTAAACTTGTCGTATATATAGACATTTGCATTTAATAAAAATAAAAAAAATATCGATGTATAGACTAAATTATACTAACTAGACATAAGTTGGAAGAATTCCAAGAATTTCCTCCATTTTTCAACCAACTTCGTAAAGGAGGAGGGTTCTCAATTGGTTGTTGTTTTGAGTATTATGTTGTTTTGAAAGTTTTAATTTCTTTTTACGGAACCGCCATTCATTTAATACACCTTTCTATCTTCTACTGGACTTCTGCTAAAGTCCGTCATAATCTAGATAGATTATCACAGTGTGATTTTTCAAATAAGCATATTACCAATTCTTCTTTCAAAGTTTCAAATTTCCACTAATATTTATTATATTATACGTCATACATCTTGATATTAGAATGCGTACAGTCTAAAATTGCGCGCCCCTCCAAAGTATTCACCAATACTTGACTAGTAGCGTGTAGACGCAAGCTCATTGATGTCATTGGCTTACAGTGCGTGGTTGCACGAACAACTTAAACACACTAACAAACTTACGTGGTTGAGTTTGAGTTTATAATAAAAACGCTGCACACACACAAGCAAGCGTTACAATTAATTAAAAACGAAGAAACATTTATAAAAGTGTTTAAGAGGTTCTTAACAGCCTGAAAGTAATTTATAATATGATCCATACAAAATGTTGGTTTTAATTTCACCAGAGCCTAAACTGAATGATAAATAATATGGTTTTATTAGAGTTGTTTATCTACCCGCGTTTTACGATTCGCTAACCTATCAATAGGTCAACACAGGCGATGTACTTTTTTTATCAACAGAAAATCCAATTAAAATTCTTGTAACCCAAAGCCATATCTGCAAACACAAACCTCGCCTCAATATCGCAGCGTCCGTTCCTCAGAGGGTATTAGCAATTTGCGCTCAGCTAATGGTCGGAGGACGCAATCGTCGCCCGAGTAAACTAGCATCTCTCCAGAGCTCGGAATATTGCATTCGACTGACAACTGAATTTACCCTGCCTCTTGAATTAATTGTTAAGTTTTAAAGAAGCTTTGATGCTACGCTTGTCCCTTTTTTCTTTACTATCTTTTCTATATAAGACAAAAACGATATTGCAATTTACTGACAACCGAATTTCTTAATTAATTGTTAAGTTTTACCTCTTGAATTAATTGTTAAGTTTTAAAGAAGCTTTGATGCTACGCTTGTCCCTTTTTTCTTTACTATCTTTTCTATATAAGACAAAAACGATATTGCAATTTACTGACAACCGAATTTCTTAATTAATTGTTAAGTTTTACCTCTTGAATTAATTGTTAAGTTTTAAAGAAGCATTGATGCTACGCTTGTTCCTTTTTCTTTACTATCTTTTCTATATAAGACAAAAACAATATTGCAATTGACTGACAACCGAATTTACCCTGCGTCTTGAATTAATTGTTAAGTTGTAAAGAAGTTTTGATGCCACGCCTGTACCTTCTTTCTGTACTATTTTTAGATTATACGTCAAAAACATATTGCATTTGACTGACAACTGAAAGTATACTGGTTTTTTAATTAATTCTTACGTGTTAATCAGCTTTGATGTTGTTGACGCCTTTATTCTTACCTATATTCCTTATAAGTTGTTTCTCGCGAATCATCACCAATCGCATTTTTTTAAATAAAAACCTAACGCTTAAAAATACCAATTAAGAGTAAAAAAGTATGTAGTTAGTCCTCTTTTATGTTTTTGTTGTGTTCCATCCTCTTTTATGTTTTTGTTTTTTCAAATTATTATTTAACGATTGTTCATCTGAACATTGTTTATAATTATTATAATATTTATTTCTTTTGAAATTAGAATTTAATTACTGGTACAGAGTGGTATAGAAGCTAAACTTCATTGTCGGAAACGTATAAAAAAATCGTCAAGACGACAAGAATCAATTGAATCCAAACTCGATGGAGTTGTATCTATATCGATGGAGATCCTATGGCCACCTTCCAGCTCCATCATCACACCCTAGTTACCATTTAGAACGGATCGAACGAGGCCCAACTTGATTGAATTGTGTCTTTTTCTTACGGACTACTTATGGTCACTTTCCTGCTCCATCATCAGACCCTGGACACCATCTAAATACAAATTAATCGTCAAGACGAATCAAACGAGCTCAAACTTGACGCGGATATATAATTTTACAACAGAGTTCCTATGGCTACCTTCCAGCTCCATCATCAGATTAGCCTTATGTCAGCATTATCACCCCATATACATATACACGCCAAATTTCAGTCGGTTGAAGGTATCTACTCCAATATATTGAGTTGTAAGATTCCACCTCAAGAACCATACAATGCAAGTAAAGCCAAAGCTTTTAAAATATCAACTACTTAACTCTCTATAATTTCGTGGTTGATTTCGAGTTTACAATAACATCACTGCACACACGAACAAGCAAGCGTTGCAATTAATATTTACTTTCACACTATAAAATAATGGATTTTAGTGGAGGGCGTGCATTTTTAGACTGAACGCTCTATAGTATTATACACAGGTAGGTCGTGTACGTAATACTCGTAGTAGTATGGGGCGCTTTCCGCGAATTACTCGGTCCAGCTAAACCTCGAAACCGGGTCACCCGATACTCCTTGAGGGAATTCATCGTTTGCTAACTGAGCTACCTCACTCTAATATCTGACTTGCTATGGAGATGACCGTTTATATGCAAAACATTCTACAATTTAATCATTATCTATCTCATATATATGCTCGTAGAAGTATAACGTGTTTATCAGATACATTGTTAACATTAAAGCTAGAGAAAATTCTTTAAATAGGATACTTTTATTAAAAACTGTTTTTCAATTCGAATCTCGGTTCGAACTCTGTCGATCAGTTTCGAAATTTTCATTGGGGGCACTGTGTGCCCTCACAAAAGAATCATGAATCATACGTATTTTCTTAAAGAACGTGTATAGACAAATAGAATTGTATATTTTCTGTTCATCTATAAGTACATTTGAAAACGAAAATGGTACCCGTATATATCAACTGTCGTAGTTATCTCGGTCTCAGAGAAACATCTCTGTTGTAGAGCTTTCTGCGAATTCCCAGCTTTATCCGCGGCCCGCAACGAGGTCACCTGACACCGCCGGAGGGAGCTCCCCGTTTGATAATTAAATGGTCGCACTTTTATCTGCCACTGAGAAACATTACGCAAATTGAAGATAATTTAAATAAGTACACATACATATGTGGTAATGACGAATTGAATATTTATTATCACACAACATCACATCGGCATCAAACTTTTAAAGAGAGGAAGACTGTGGACTAAGGATGTCGTTGTTTAATTCGCCGGCATTTGAGTCGATCGCTAAGTTAAGCAGTTATCACCGCGGCCGGCAGATAGATGGCTGATCGATTATAGCACTGGATTTCAAAAAACCTGTGATCTCCTTCGTTAATCCCGATTTATGTCACTGTGTGATATTAGTCGTGAGATTGTAGAAATCGTTGGGGTTCCGGGGATGACGTTAGACAGCTGTCGGTCATCTCAACTCACCCCACAGCCACATCCTCTGGAATTTAACCGAACCCTGTTACTAGACCGGGAGAAAGCTAGGTGAAAGAAGACAATATGTCGATTATTATCCACACACTTTTAAAAAGTGTTTCGTAATATGGCTAATCTACGGCTGGACCTAAGCCAGCTGCATTTTTAAGCTCATAGTGTTTTTATCCAATCCAAGTACCTACTTCGGGCCAGCACTGACTGGGATATCAGGGTTCGAACAAAGAACTACATAGAAATAATTCCGGTCCAATACCCATTTAGCCATCGATGTTTTAGCTATTACCTATATCTACCCCTATGTTTTTACCTAATTTTACAGGGATGAAGTCGAGGGCACAGCTAGTCATCCATAAAACTATGAAATTTAATCAAATCGATTTAATCTTTTCCTGCTTTTCATTGAATTTTGCAAAATAATCCTCGATTCCTTCAAAGAAAAAAGTTTTTGCTACGGTCTGTAAAGATGCTTTCACGATAAATTCTTTAAAGAGCAGTCTCTTTACGAAGATAATCAAACTCTAATATTTAGAACTTTACGGATATTTTTCATATTTGTTAGATGTTGTTTATTGCATTTTTTTTGCAAATAACATAGATGAAAGAAATCTAATTTTAAATTCTTGGAAAATGTTTATTAAAGTGGCATTGGACATTGAAATACTTTTTACACAATAAACGCTAAAAGAGTTATTTCGCAAAAAGTAGCATCGATGTGGATGCACCTTTAGCACCATAAATGGGATATCCTCTAAGACGGGTTTGGGTCCTTCGCACAGCATGTGTTGGGCAAAATTTGTAAAATGAACAGTTCATTAATTTCAACGACAGCATCTGTTCAGGATATTGGGTGACCCGTGTTTTTTCGAGGTGGTCTTCGTTACGGAGGCTGCGCCGTTTTTGAACGTTATGAATTTCAAAAGGGATTTTTAGTAAAACTAATCTATAAGAGTAATTTAATGTTAAAGTAGAGATGTTCAGAGTTTGGACTCTATTTTTCTTATAGAACTAAAGGAAAACATTTTGGGTACCTATTTTACCACATGGGCTAAACTTTTATCATTTTTTAAATTAGTCTTAGTTTTAAATTCGTTTATTATATCTTTAAGTGGTCGTACAGTTCGATTTAGATATTTTTTAAAACTAAATAGCGTTATATTTATTTCTTGAAGACATAATTTTGTGTGTGTGTAAGTAAATAAAAGTTTTATAAGAATTTTTTTTTCAATGCCTTAATTTTATATTTTATTATTATTATATTTAAATAACTTAAACATTAAGAAAATAAAAAGGCCCGCTCGGTCGATGGCAACAGTGCCGACGCCACTGCCTCCACAGAGGAGTCGCGCGCTGCCTGTGACTGTATCGAGGCCGTCGCGTTATCGGCAGATGCAATCCTACCGTCATTAGATGAGGTATGGTATGCTAATCATTTAGCATCGTTCCTAGAACAGTGGTCCATGATTACAAATGACCGCATCATATAATGGTAGATCGAGGGTTACAGATTAAATTTTACTAAAGTTCCTAGTGAAAAGGAATTATTAGTTTCGCCTTTGTATTCTGAATTGGAACGAATTCATTTTGAAGAGGCCTTGAAACATTTATTACAAATAGGGGCAATATCGAAATTTACAAAATATTTCGACCAGTTTTATTGGGTATTTTCCTGACACATAAGCCAGCTGACAAGATGCTTTTTATTCTAATTTAAGATCTTTAAATAAGCTTATTCAGACACAGCATTTTAAAATGGAAGATTTAAGAACTGCTGTAAAATTAACAATATTTCCCGTAAATACCTTAAATTTCATTTCGATGATCTATATGTTTAACGTTCTGCCCTTTGGTTTGAATACGGCGCCTAATATTTTCACCAAATTAATCAAACCGGTAATAAAATTATTACGTTCTGCCGGGTTTATGTCTATCGCATATTTAGACGGTGGAACCTGTGGTGGCGGAACTTGGTGGTGGAACCTATAAGGAATGTTAGGATAATATTAACATAACAATAAAATTACTGACATCGATCGGTTTCTTAATAAATTTCAAAAGAAATAAGAAAAGTAAATTACAGCCGCCTAAATTATGCAAATTCCTTGGTTTTATAATTAATTATAAAATTTTATATTTAGAAATTAGTTTACCAGATAGGATTAGGGTTAATATAAAAAAGGGAATTTTAAAATTCATGAATTTAAAGAAGCACCAGTCTGCTAACAACGGAGTTTTCGATAAGGCCGGATCAACGAGGTCTAAGGGCTCTCGAAATTAAAAGCGGACGAAGTCGCGGAAAACAGGTAGTGTTTGATATAATTGTAAACAGTACATATTGCACTTATATTTCATTTCTTTTTTATCTATAAAACGGGGAAAACGGGCGGTTCACTCGAGTGACTACCGACGCCCATGGACAACTGCAATAACAGAGGGCTCGCAGACGCGTTGCCGGCATTTGAGAAATGAGTATTATCTTTTCTTAACGTAGTACTACTTAGTAGTAAAAACGTCAAATGTGCCTTTTTCTCCTCCAACTGAGCTTAAAACCTAGTGCACAATGATATCTTACCGGGATTCGAAACGGATACCTTACGGATGTCAAACCGTCTCTTTACCGTTGAACTATCGCGGTTTTTTGTAGGTTATTATTAGTATAGGATATGTAATAAACATTTTCTCAAAACGAACATCAGTATACGAACTCATAGAGTTAAAAAAAAATGTTTAAAGTAAACGAACGAGTCGCTTCCCCGCGAAGACATGTATGAAATGAGATGCTTCTCGTTGCTGTCCGTACACATGGACGCTCCGAATGTTGCTTTATAATATCTTCTTCTTCATCTTCTTCCTAGCGTTATCGTGGTCTAGTACCAGGGTCTATTTAGATTACATGGGATTATTTGCGAACGGGGCAGTGCGTAAAAGCATTTCCCAGCGACAAAAAAAAGAAAAATGGGATCTATTTAGATTGCAGAAGATGTGGCTGTGGATCAAGATGGGTCTAGATGGGTCATCTAGACTCGATCCACAGCCACATCCTCCGATTTTCATCTGACTTCATCCGCAGAAATCCCAAGATCTCTAGAACCGTACGACTAATATCACAAATTTAGATTAATCCAGTCAACCACTTCCTCTGCAATCTAAGCGGATCCTGGTACTTGACCGGGATAACGCTAGGGAGAAGATTACTACGGACCAACAATGTTGTTTAATTTACACATAAACAAAGCAGAAGATTATCTCCGTTCGGTAGTAACGGATGATTTACAAACGCAAAATTTTGTTGCAATAATAAACTACAATTTGGTTCCCGAGCGTATGTTTCAATATTTCAGAATATGACGATAAACGGTTCGTGGTTTAGAGTACACAAAATTTACACTTGCGTTAACATTTCAGTATATTTCAAATCACACTTGCTATTTAGGTCAAATGTTTCACACGTAGGGCTAATTTTGAATTATTAATTGAAATCCGAGTAAGGGAAAATGGGGAGTTGGGTTCTTCACAGTGAATTTAAAACGATCGTATGAACAAAATCATTAAATCTGTAGAGATAACAGGCCGCATTTAAAAAATAGTATAAATTTGAATTTTGAAATAAGGTTGAACTCGCATGCAGAAGAATAGTCATTCGGCCGTTTTCTTAGCAACAAGACTGAAATTCTCAATGTTATCTCTCATAATTAAGTGCTTATATACTGTAAATCTGTATATAAATATAGGGAACGCAAAAGCCAGTTTAAGGTCACCCCACAAATCCAACGTAGACGAAGTCACGGGTTTAAGCCAGTTTATATACGTCACTATACCTAGCTCAGATAATCACAACTACCACAGATAAACACAGACCATCATTAAATTGATCAAAGTCTATAACAATCCTTTGAAGGAAACTGCATGTAAGCCCATTCAATAACTTCCGAGAAGAACGACTTTCAAAAAAAGTAATCTATATTTTTGGTTAAAATTTTTATTGTTCCTCTTTTTAAACTTAACATATTCTAAATGTTCATTGTGTTCCAATAAAAGTTAAAGACGAGAAAAGTTCTATTGAAACGAAAAAGACAATGCTCTCAACTAAGACTCATTACAAAAAAATAAAAAATTGGTCAACCCTTCTTCACCATCCCTCAACCAGGTCTCGTTCAAGGCCATAATATCCACATTATGACGCTGCATCGCAACCATAAACTCCTCATGTCTAGTACCAAGAGAGCCCGGGTTTAAAAATCCTAATTTGATTTTACGTTGTGTTAGCTCTTTGAAGATAATATAAAATTACAGATATGCGTGAATTTAAGTGTATGAATCCAAATGACAAAAGGATAAATTCAAACGTATGATGAAATATGTATTCACATATTATAAATAGAAGTGTTATATAAGTATTACAGGTGCTAAATAAATCAATTAAAAGTATACCTGCTTTTGTTTTAACCAATCTAGAGTAATATCGCATGAACCTTAAACCAATCCCGTGTATGTCGTTTTCAGAAGAATAAACATTGGGATAAATCAGCCTTACAATGTATTTGCTTTTTACACTCAATGCAGAGATAAAACTACAAAGAGCACGCCGACATTGAAAAGTGAAATTTTGATCCTCATCTGTATCTGGATATCGTAAAAGACGTGTAGAGGAAATTTTATGAATTGGAGAATTAATCCACTCGTGCATAACCGACATGTTACTATACTGGTGGTTCAGTTGCCACGATGTAATTATTTTAACATGAAAATGTGACAAAATTCGTGTCAGTGGCGGGTTGTACGCTATAAGGAGAATATTTCGATGGGTCCTTACAACAAAAAACTGTCTATGTGAATATCTAAGGATAAAGCTCATATCTAGCCAGGTATAGCCAGAAAGAAGAATGGCATAAAACAGTTTGGTTTATTTTAACAAAGAAATTTGTACAGTTTTGATTTACGGATTTGCTAAAATGCTTATTTGGGCGCAGTGGGCAGTAAACTTGCCTTCCGCTCCGGGGGTCGTCGGTTCCATTCCCGCCTCAAGTCTAAGTGTATTATCTACATGTATGTACTTATGTATTTCTACAAAAAACATGGCAGCAATGAGGGAACGAGGAAGAAGAGGGACCCGGTTCGGTGCAAATAAAAGAAAAATACGCAAAATATTTCCTATACTTGCACTTAATTATAAAAGATAGTATATCATTATGATTGTGTTCGAAGCTGCTATGAAAACCACGGCGCTCGCTCCAATTACCCAGGGGATTGTTTGCAGTGGATCCGCTGCCCCAATTACTCGTCTACACCCCCCGGACTGGCGCTGATTAAAGCACATATTATACTATCTCCACTCAATCTATATAATTAGAAGCGACAGGTCAAACGCCACGAAATTTCGAAAACCGCGGAACGTACAAAGATGAAATTTGACAAGGCGGTAGTTTAGTCCTAGTAAACACCCGCTAATAATATTATTCTATAACATAAAATCTGATAATGCATACTAATATATAAAGCTGAAGAGTTTGTTTGTTTGCTTGAACGGAGTAATCTCAAGAACTACTGGGCCAATTTGAAAAATTCTTTCAGTGTTGGATAGACCATTTATCGAGGAAGGCTATATATCATCACGCTAAAAATTTTCACCTATATTTTACGCGTACCAAGTCGCGGATGCCAATAAGTACATTATATTATCCGCATTCGGGGTCATACAAGCGTGTTGTACAAGAATAATCCTCCAACGCGCTTTCCTATAATGCAGAATAAATCTAAGGTGTTATTGGGGGGGATTACAATATATCATCCTTTACAATTGCATCTGGAATTGTAGGTGCATACGTGATGTACTGGCTACACAACGGTTGCTGATAAACATAATAATAGCGTACCCAAATTTGACCCGATTAATGTCACTTTGTGATATTAATCGTAAGGTTGTAGAGATCGTGGGGGTTCCGAGGATGACGTCAGATGCAATCGGTCATCTTAACTCGCCCCACAGCCAAATCGTCTGCAACCTAAGCGGACCCTGGTACTTAACCGGGTTAACGCTAGGAAGAAGAAGATATTGCATGCGTTATAGGAGCGCCGTGTTATAGAAGGGATTACAGTATACTTAAAGTTTTTACATTAAAGGGAATTAATACAAATTATTCTATTGCAGACACATTCTCGTTCGGCAGTAACACGCAAGCGAATACAAATACGACGGGTTTGTTCGGTGCAAACAAGCCAGCATTTGGCGCAACGGCCACCGCAGGTAATAGATTATTTTGTATCCAAAAAACTACAATAAAGAAAATTAAACTTATGTAATGTGACATATTTTTAACCCCGGACGCATAACTGGGGTGTTTTAAGTTTGACGTCGATGTCTGTGTGTGTGTGTCTGTCTGGCATCTTAGCTCTCAATCGCATGGAACGATTTCGATGCGGTCTTTTCCATTCGATAGCCACTTTCCTTGCGGTGGTTTTTAGCTATGTTTGGTGAAAATCGGTCCTGCAGTTTGAAAACTGTCAGCTCGTTTCCAATATGACTGATGTATTTTTGACATAAATTTGAATTGTCATGGTTTATTGACAGATTTCTTAGTCGAGAGTGTTTTAGTCTATTTGAATAATAGTGATTTAGCCAAATAGTTATTGGGGTTGGAAGAGGAGATAAATAAACGATAGGAAGCTAATATACACCAGTGGGGAATCAAATGAAAGGGTTTGATTTGTGTATTACAAAAACGGTTACTTAAACAGAGAGGCGCGCTTTCTAATATCTAACATTACTTGTTGCTGTAAGCACAGATAAGAATCTAAGTAATATATATACTTCTTATTTCACACATAAATAACATATATATATTGATTTACAAATGTGACAAATGCACTACATATCGTTCTTCACAGGTTTTTTTGTTAAAATTTTATTTTATTTACATACATTCAATCTGCAATCCCCCCTATAACACAGTAAGTTATTCCACATTATAGGAAAATGCGTTGTAGGATTATTCTCGAACGACGCGCTTCTACGGCCCTGAATACGCATAATATAATATTATATATATGTTATAGAATAATATTAATGCGTTATAAGAGCTCAGCGTTATAGGATGATTACGTATTAAGCCCAAAAATTAATTTCAGGCCGTCCGACGTCGCGTACTATCGTATGGCAGACCACTTACCATCTATACTGGAACTTACGGCGTGTGTACACTCGAGGACAAAACCTTTACACACAGGGAGATATATTTGGAAGTTGATGGAAATAACAACGGAATAGTTCCCGTACCAATGTACTTTTATAAGGTAACTGTATGTATAAGCAGACTTGGCCACATCAAAATGAAAAATATTAAAAAAAAAAATGGAAATTGGTGTTTTCTTTAATTATTTTTTAGTCCATTGAAATATTACATTTAGCTTTGTATTTTTAGAGCACGTAATTTTATTTTTTTAGATGTCAAGGGGGGGGGGGGGGTCGGTCTGGATGGTGATTATGCCAGCGGTAGTTGTTTACTTTTTTAGACATATGAACCCATGCAATCTGCTTGCGTAACACTTGAATGGCCCCTAATGGACCATCATAAGTTCTGTCATATTAGGGGGTTAGGTCTCACCAAAATGTGACATTGTGTGTCAATGGGCAAGCGGTCTCAAAACCTTGTGATGTCACATGTAAAAATTGAAAACATTAAAAAATTAAAATACAAGAAAACAACTCTTAAACTGCTGTAGTTGTTTTAACTTGTGTTAATTATATAGGAAAACTCATACAAGTAACCAATAATGCATATTTTTAGCATTCATAACTCGAAAAAAAAGCCAGCCTCCCCCGACGGAATAACACTGATTAGAGTGCTAACAAAAACTTCGAGGAGAATTTTTTTTAATATATATTTTTTAAAGTACTCCAACTGTATAATTATTGTATGTATTTATATATTCCTACAAAAATATATGTATTTGTGTATAACAGGTATTTGTTACCTGTTTAACAGACATTAATAATCTACCTTACGAACAGACGTCCGTGTGTCATATAGTCCTACATATGTATGTACTTAATGGACCGAATTGTTAAAAATAAACTTCACTTATTGATTACATATATATTTTTTATCTATGAACCGTTATGTTAGAGCATGTACAGTCTAAAAATGCATCCCCTGTCCAAACATCCAGCGTGTAGACGCAAACACGCAAGCTCGTCAATATCATTACGGCTTAGAGTGCGCGGTTGAGTTTGAGTTTACAATAAAAACGATGTTACATATCTACATCGCGTAGGTTATGTTTCAAAGGTGGTCATTCCGTTTTTCAAATTAAATTAAGAGTCCTGTGAAAGATGGAATATAGACGTAATAAATTTATTTTATATAAAAATATTACAAAATTATTAGAAAAACCCTTTCAGAAGTATCTATTATTATTTAATCTACCTATTTTGCATTACGAAATTAAATTGTGTATTAAGTTGGGGCTTTATACTAAAGATCGCCTGCTCGTTTATATTCGCTCACAAAACTTTTTGCGGACAACAATATATATTATTTTATTCACAGAAAAATAAAATTTTACAATTAATATAACATACTTTTGTCACGATTACGCTTTGACATCATCCAATACATGTGTGTGTAAATGGTGTAAATTTATTCGGGGGTCCCGGAAAGGATGATCGTTATTTGACACAAAAAATCATTTATAATGATATTAATCCAGCGTTTCGCGCTTAATTTTTTATTTAAAACTTAATTGCACACAAAGATAACAAGCAATGACAAGAAAATATTATTACTTATTTATGTTCTATGTGTACACAACACATTTAATAGCAATAGAAACCGTTCTAGAAATTTGTCTTATATATTGTACACATTGACAGGTCTTTATAAATATATGTATACGTATATCACTTTTTCTTTCAACTACGCAGTAATTTTATCGTTAATCACTACATATGTGATCACAAAGAACACCTTTTCTGCTTAGAACCAAAACAGTGCTCTAATGTTGTATGATATTTCATTACGGGACTGTTTTTCATTAATGCACTGTTTTTTTATCATCATATAAATTTACCACAGAAGTAAATTTATATGAAGGTAAAATTGGATCAAAAAGATACTGGCTGAAAACAAAAATTGTCTGAATAAATTCGAAAAAAACCAAATGCCGCGCAATCTATACCGTTGTTAAACTTTGATGCAACATATTTAGCAAGAAACGTTTAAAAAATGGAAATAGACAGCGCCGTAATTGAAAGAAAATTAGATTACGCACCTTGATTGAGTAATTAATGCACTTGTGTACAAAAACACTAGTGCATTAATGTCTCACTTTGTGATGGGTGAAATAATCTACTATTACTATAACGACGGACTCTCTGTAATTAATTAACTCTAAAATATGCGAATTACTTTTATGTTTTTCTACCAGGGTGTAAATTCATAATCTATCAGATCACAAGAAGGATGGCTTATAATCATATTCATATTTTGGACTGTGAATAATATTTTTGTATTTAACTGAGACATTGAAACTTAGTAAGTGGCTGCATAAATATTACATGTATGATCGATATTTATACAAAACAATATGTATTATTAATTTGTTTCCATGCAAGTGACTTTAATGTTTTTAATGAAAAATAAAGATCTTTAAACCTAAACCTAAGTAAATGTATCTCGTAGGCATGGATAGAATAAAAAAAAAACTGAATATATATAAATAAGTTTATGAAAAAAAATAAAGTAAAAAAGTTGTCGATCTGATATACGAACCCGTGCCTCATAGCAGTGATCCCATTACTCTCTAAATGCGCTACGGGAACTGTTGGAATAATGACAAATATAGTCATATGATTTGGATTAAAAACCATTTGAATTTGGAACGTCAGTCAAAAGATCTATTCTTAATTCAAATTTTTAAAGGTTCGTTTCATATGGTAGGTATCTCAGTCTGTTTATGTAAAAAAAATATTGTCTACTATAGAAATTGATGACTTCGGAAGTATCACTATTCCACGTTCAATCTGAAAAATACAATGACCGTTTCAAATCTCCAATAATGATGAATCTCAATGGCTTAATCGCTTAATCTTACTCCAAATTGAGAACTCGTTTACTCTTATATTTCATCGGTTCTCTGAATAATATGGCCATTATGAGAGACAGACGAGACGGATTTCTTAGTATTCCATGGATTCACCGTGCGGGTGCAGATGAAGGAACCATAGCAGTGTCTGACACTTTGGCCCAGATGTAGCTTTAAGAGTTCTCTTTAAGGCGACCACTAACACTTACCTTCACTGCCACTGTTCCCACCCCTGTCTAGCCACATCTGGTATGGTCCTACCAGTGCGGCTTTAGATATCCTATTTAATAAAGAACTTATGATAGTTCTTGACAAGTTAAGGCCTTTTAGTAGGTTGTACAGAGATTTTGCTGGTATACCTCTCGCCTCCACCTCTAATGCGTATAAACTGGTTATATAAGTTTTGGGTTTCATCAGTTTTTTGGTGAGCTCATTTGTTAAGTCAAAGTACTTGTTTATTTTTATGAGATGGTTTTTAGGTGTGTTGATTATATTACTTACCAAATATCGTAGAAGTATTTGACTAATGGTCACTTGGTATTTCTTGGCTAGCTGCAGTAGCAAGGGGTCGTAGAAAGTTGGGGGAGGCCGATGGATGACGTCAGGTCTGTATGGTCTTGGCACGAGAAATCCTAATGGGCCGTATCCAAGTATTGTTATATTAAGCGTTTGGCAGAATGCCACCAGATCGAAATTCGCGAAGGTGGGGTTAACCTGAAAGAACGCGTCAGAATCAGGCGTGACGTGAAAGTAATATCCTTTTTTTGATTCACATTATTTCAATTTTTCATAAAGATCTACGAAATTTCCAGGTAAAAAATTAAAAAAGGGATAAAAGCTGTGAAATGCTGCATCCCAAATGTTTTGTCAACATTACCAAAGCGCAGCATAACGCTGATTTCAAAGTCAAAAGACTTTATAAACTACGTTTGTAAAGTTACACGGAATTTTTGCACATATTTTCTTTGTTTGCATAAACACAAAAACCCTTATTGAAAATTTGAGTCTGGTAAATTGTCAGAAAATAAATTATTTATTTAGTTAATTCACACAACTTGCTAGTAAGAAACATCATTAATAAGAACTTAAATAATAAAATATATAAAACAACACCATCTTAAACTAACTGCAGAACTACAAATAATATAGGAAGTAAATTGAAATGAGGTTTTTATAAATCTCAATATAATATTTACCTCAATTTCGTTAACGGCTGGTGGTATATGTCCCCACGTCACGATCTGATTTATCTGCGTACTGTTAAAATTGGAAACTCCAATGGACCGCGTCAGTCCCAGTCTTCTGACCTCCTCCTCCTCCTCCATACCTCTCCAGATGTCCACAATATCATTATACGTGGACAAGTTAAACTGCAAAAGTATACGACGTTTATGAATATTGAGACCATTCCACATTCCACAATACCGCTTGTTTCCGAGGTAGTTTTAAATATACCGCAACCAAATGCTGAAATAACTTACCTCCACCATTAATTAACCTAAAATCCAAGGTTTATTTCCGCACGAAATTAAAAAACCTTTTAATGTTATTTCAACTTAAATTTTATGTGTGTCATTTCACCCTTGGTTGTGGTATATGTATGTATTTATTATTATTATTTTATTTACCTTTTTAATAATACACAGTCACAGTATGTAACTTTCTGACGTCGGACGTGTAGGAGGACTGAAAATCAGCGAGCAAGCTGAGTGGATATTCTTTTCTTAATCACACCGGTATACGATTTAGTATTAAGGGAACTTTTATTATTATGTTTTACGTTTTTTTTTGTTTTGTGTTTTTTTTTATGTTTTTTTTTTCTATATTTCTTATTATTTTCTAAGATATATTTTATTGCTTCTTTTTAAGTTTTAGTTATCTTGCTGGTGTGATTCGGAACAAAGATATTTTCATTTTCATTGCAATTTCGCCATTAAATAGTAAATTTTATTTATTTAACAAAATGGAACAGTTAATATTAAAAATTCAAATGAAACGCATTCAACAGTTTTAAGAGGATCAAAATTCTTTTTATTTGCATTAAAATACTTTTCCATTTCATTTTGTGTTTAACTATGTAATGTTTTTGTATCTTAACACTTCTTCTATAGTTCACCATATTTTTGTTCCAATTCCAATAGATTCCATTAAGCTATCGTCATGCGAACTCCTAGCTCAGTTGTTTACGAAACCGACTTAACTGGAGATGTAACGGGAACACAAGACATGTATATATAAATACTCTTAGTATTATTTTACTTACAAAAAACCTACCCGAAACGTAGTAGAGAAAATTAACCAATATTAAAAATATAAAACTCCTTTCCCAATTATCGAAACCATCTTGTATCGTACACAAAAGAACGACCCAAATTACAAAGGTCGCCTTTTTGAACTCC
>JANCMC010007202.1:3651611-3692303 GCA_024363005.1 Charaxes varanes | reverse complement strand
TTACGTTTTCTTTGCCTTTCTTTTAATGTGAATGTATTTACAGACGACATATTTTATACTTATTTTATTTTCCCTCGTTTTGATTCATTATTTTTGTTCTTTATGATAATGATTGGAAATATAAAGGAAATTTAGAATTTGCATTGTTACAGTTATTTTAACATGAATAAACATATATTTATACAATTTAGCCGTATATTTTTTATAAGAAAGCATCAGATGTTATTATGCGAATCCATGACAAGCAAGGAGTATTATTGTTTATCAAAATATTTTAATTTGGTACCTAGTTTTCGTATTGGTTAAATATAATCTGTTATTTGCTGATTTACTACAATATATTGGAAACGCATGTCACTTATAAGCATTGTTAGGGTAGAAATATTTGTAAAATTTTTCTAATATCTTAGGTTTCCTCACCTTTTAAAATTTTTAGAATTCTATACAAAAACTTAAGAGAGACTAAATTAAATGAAATGCAAGCGAATTGCAACCGTGAAAATTACCAAAATAACAAAGACTAGATAAAAGTGGCGCTGCGCGAAAGTTGGGACTTCACTGCCTTAAAATAACCGCACTTTACAAATTCAGTTGAAATTTTGCACTTAAATTAGAAGCAACAGAAATTGTTAACAATATTACGAATTCTCTGCTCATCAGAGTCTCAACATTTGCAAGACTTGAAGCGGGAAAATGAATTATTCTACTCAAATAACCATTTCAATTTATTACTCATAACTTCGTCAGCGTTAGTTTTGAAGATTGCTGATAATGATGATAACGATGCTGTTGTTCCTGATGACGATAGTAAAAGAAATACTGCGTTAGTAGGTATGTGAATGAGAAACAGATTAACGTAGGTCATCCCGAGTCTGCGCACGGATGCTTTGATAGACGCAAGCACACCATCCCCATTGTCAACTAGTGGATGTAACTAAAAAAATATATGTTTTATGTTTGTTGGATATGTCATGAATCTCTTTGGTACTTTGAGTTCGGCCGTCCTCTTGTAAGCAACTGGGTTCCCGGAAGGTTGGAAAATTTATTGTTGGCCTTTGAAAATTGGGAATGTCGGAATGGGAAAGGGCAGAAGGAATTCTTCCCAGAAAACTGGAAAATCTGTCAGTCGTATCGTTTTGAAAAAAATGGAGATGGCACCTATTTTCTTTACAATGGTGTGTGATGTATGCAATTTCTATCAATCGCGTGATTGTTTGTGGCTTTACAGACGTCGTGGAATTGGATGAAATATTTAATGGAATTTGGAGGTTTGATGATTGCGTTAAATATTGGTCCGATGAAGTTCAGCTGCCAGTATTTATTTCAGTAGGTTTTTATTTGTAATAAACTATATTATTGAGTTTTACCTTTGTTGTAATGAACAAGTCATCCCTCTTCAAGTTACAGCGCTTCAGGGCAATGGCTACTCCCCGACCAACCAACTCCTCATTGCTATAATAAGCAGCTGTATCAATATGCCTATATCCAGCTGCAACAGCCCAGGCAACTGCTTGCACTATCCTCTCTGGTTGCTTCAGCTAACAAGAGACGAGACGAATTTCTTAGCATTCCATGGATTTACCGTGCGGGTGCCGGGTCTATCGCGTTGCAGAGGAAGGAACCATAGTAGTGCCCGGGACTTGTGACCCAGGTGTAGGTTTAAGAGCGCACTTTTTATAGTGATCACTAACACTCACCTTCACTGCCAGTGTTCCCTCCCCTGCCTAGCCAAATCTGGTAGAACTCAGTCCGCCTCCGTATGTACTCTTACTTGGAGTGGAGAGCTGAGAACAGTTGAAAATATAAGGCATACAAAGTTTTCCCAGCATTTTTTATAAAGGAATCCTCTCTGTTTTGCATTAAACGACCAAGGTTCCCATACCTTCCAGCATATAAGAACCCTCAGAGTTCCCGCGGGGTCCATGCGCGCGTTGTGCTGGGAACAGCGCTCCCTACGACTGGCAATCACTATTGACTCCTTCATATACTTCGCCAACGTCAAACCCGACCACAAGTACGCCTTCTACGGGAACACGCTCGCCTTCGTGTCCGGCACCGAGACCGTCACTTTCTGGGACACTGTCACTCACCAGGTAACACTGAACTCTACAGTTCAAGAATTTTGACTTTGAAATATGGAGATTAGAATATAAGGAAGACCATCGTCTATGAGGGGCTAGTTGAAAAAAGTAGCCATTTGTAAGCCGCAAATTATCGTTCGGAGATTCACCAAAATGGCGCTGGTGTAGTACAAATTGACCAATAGCCTTCCAGGACGCGGAGGAATGTAGCGATAAATTGACCAATAATAAACTTTAGAATTCTTCCTCATTCTAATGTGGCGTCTTCCTTTGCGGATTTCAAGGGACACTTTAATAAATTTAGTCCTCCTAATATTCTATCTCTCCATACTTAGAAGGCAAGTTTCATATGTAATATATAATTCCCAGTCCTGGATAGACCACATCCCCGAAGTGACGGACATGTGCGGAGTGGGTGAGTACTGCATCATAGCGACCACGTCAATGCTCATCATATCCAACCAGCAGGGGATACAGTGCGACGGTGAGTGCATGCCCGAAGTATTATTTCTTTATATTGACAATATTTGTACAAATAACTGATAGAATCAAGTGTTACTTTGCGGAAATCCATGACTACAAACACTTGATGATCGTTATCAATGGAAATTCTTAGGCTATGCAGCAAATTAAAGCGCCTTGGTTTCTTGTAATTTTGTAACAAGAAGCCCTGCACATACATATGTACATACAGATCCCAGGGCTGTAAGACTCCAATTACTAAGAAATTTAAGCTTGAATTGTAGATAATGTTTTGTTCAATCGTTAAAAATATAACTGTAGAATATATACCATTACAGTAAAACAAACCAGCAGAGTTTAAGTATTGAACACACACACACCCTAGTGGCGTTCCGACGCATCTGCGCGCCAACTTACAGTCCTCAGGATAAGGCTTTTGGATATTACTACATATCACTCATCATCGTCATCATTTTGGGCATAGACCCAGCTGTGGCCCAGTCGTGGCATATTTCTACAAAGTAGTAGAAATTCTAATTGGTCTCCATCTAAACATAAGATCCTACCAGCATACCACAAACGGAGTTAGTTGTCCCTAAGTTCGCGAACTGTGGCTCAACACAGAAGGCTCATCAGAATCCAAGTGCGAATACCTAGCTTCTCCCTGGCGGCATATCTGAGTTGCACTCTTTTATTATCTATTTTCTAGCCCAATTTCTCCAAACTAAGCTTTTTGCTATGTTTTCATGGTTTTATGCTTTTTATTAAAACGTGATAAATTTTTATCTCCACAAGTGCAGTACGTGAATTAAAGAGAACGGCCTTGGTGACAAATTTTGATTTGTCTGTTGGCAGCGCACTCCCAGAAAGAAAGCAGGACGAGGGCGGACGTGACGGGTCGAGGCCGGGCGGGCGGCAGGCAACCATTAAGGAGCTGCGGCGGTGTTACCTACTGCACGGAACTGCTATGTGGGTCACGGGCGCAGTGCCAAGCCTAGCGCCCGCACCACTGCCGACAGGACACCTTTACACGCAAACATAACACTTTTATTTGTAATTAACTTTAATCTCCAACTTACTGTGTAGAATAAAAAGTTATGGAACAGCTTAAGCCAAGCTTTGGGGAACGAAAAATCTCATCAACGCCACATCCATAAGTCACTACACCCCAAAACTGGTAAGTGAAAGTAGTGTTTAAATTAATGCCGCTTAAACATCGGGGCGTACCCCGGATCCCGTCTCCCCGGGGACGAAAAAGTGCCCGAATCTATCAACTATTCCCCGGGACTTGATTAAATTCTCACCCCTTGCGTGTTGACAGTAATTGATTGAAATGCGTATTCGTTGATACTGATTGACTTGCTTGTTTCAGATGAACTACACCTGTTCCACTATTATAGTTGTGAAGCAATAAAGATGAATTTACTTTGCATAAATCTGTTTAAGAAAGGGCTAATATGTGCAATGTCCTAACCGAAGTGCTATTACGAACTACACCTGTAATATATACATATAATAAAGATCGCTTTTCACAAAATCTCGAAAACCGTGAGACTTACATATATGAAATTTGGCAAAGTTTATAGTTGGCAGACATCCTTTAAGAATAGTTTTTTCAATAGATTAAGGGGGGGGGGGGCTAAGGAGTCTCAAATGTTCAATTTTACGAGAACGAAGTTCCGGGAAACAGCTAGTACTATTGTAGTTATGAATGAAATTAGAGCTCCAGTAGTTCAGTGGTATAAAAGGTGAATTTAAGTTAGTATAGCACAGGTTCAAAGTCTCCGACCCAGTTGGAGTCTTCTCGGACAAGATCTTAGCAAAACTTAACTGTAATTTGGAGAAGAAATGCGGTACCTACATTTAATGTGACGGTCATAAGTTAAGTTTTTAAATAGTATAAGCTGTGTGTTTACCGAAACTAAATAAATAAATTATTGCCAATAATGTTAGTATCTAAGATGGAAACCGGCTTGACTCTCGATTTCATATTTGAACCTTCTTTAACGAAATCGATGTGCTTTTTATGTGTATGTATCGGTGTGCTCTGAATTGGGCCTCTACTTCCGAGTACCAATACCTCTTTCCCACATAACAATCAGCGTGAAGTGGCAATGCTATCATACAAGAGATGGTACTGTTTCCATGTTTCGTTCAGTTTGAGTGAGAGTTGGTGAGGAGAGGGTGAGAGTTCCCGGTTTCTTAAAGACTGTAAAAGGCTGGCAATGTCTCTGTGAACCTCCTGATGGGGCAGATGTCCACAGTCCTCGATAGTCACTTAGGTGAACCAACTGAAGATCAAGAGTACTTTTGATCATAGACAAATAGAGAGAGGAGTATTAAGATGTTAGGTATCAGAAGAAATAATGAAGATACAGTAATTTGCTACATATTATTTATTAAGTTCTTTTAAGATTTTAAATATATACCATTATCAAAAGCAAGTCAATAATTGGTATGTGAAACCATCGATAGGTTAAGCAATTCATACATTGATGGGTTGATAGATTGATGACCCATTCTAACATTGTGGTTTTGCAATATCCATCCATCTCTGTGTTTCGCCACACAGGTTGCCGAAGGCGATAAGGTAAACCATTATTTACAAAATGTATTCTTATATAATACAGGCATAGCTCGAAAATTAGCCTGCTATATTAGCGTTATAGCAGCTACACACGTTTCGCTAAATCGTTGCGAAAAAACTGTGCTGTTTAATCGACAAGGATTTTTCATACAAAAGTATAGATAAAACTGCGCATTTTTTGCTACGATTTATCGAAAAGTATGTACCGGCTATTAGGCGAGAACAACGCATGTAAAAGTGAGCTTAGATCAAGCGAATGTAGAGCTAGATCTAAAACAAGAGATAATTGAATGAGATTGTTTATTATGATATGAATCACTTGTAATATCGGCCAGCAAGCTTAATGTCAAGCGGTATTTTAGAAAAACAGCTTTTAGTAATTATAGAGTTTATAAGAAAAATAATAATAAAGACCAATATTGGTTTGGGGGAATTTGTATATTACTAGCGGATCAGACAGACGTTGTCCTGTCCGAATGTAAGCTATCCTATCTTTCAAGTTGGATCACACTACACACGAAGTGCAAATTTTATTAAAATTGGTTAAGTAGTTTAGGAGTCTATCGAAGACAAACAACGTG
The DNA here is from genome assembly GCA_024363005.1 of Charaxes varanes. NCBI lineage: Eukaryota > Metazoa > Arthropoda > Insecta > Lepidoptera > Nymphalidae > Charaxes > Charaxes varanes. The sequence continues at coordinate 3,686,592 of JANCMC010007202.1, read as the reverse complement.
ACGCCTAATTTATATATAATATTTAAAAGTTTCTACCGCAAAACGTCGAAAACCGCGAGACGTACAAAAAATAAATTTGGCCAGAAGGTAGGTGAGTTTCTATAGGACCCTATTAAGTAAGTCTAAGGGCTATATGGATAGTTTACGTGGACGTAGTCGTGGACTATTTAAGTTTAAAAAATATATTGACTTTTCCTTATTTTGGGCAGACAAAATCAGCCTGCTTAAATAAAGTGGTAAATAGCCATCACGACCTATATAGACTCCTGCATATACCATTCACGCATTCGACCTTCCCCATCTAGAGGCTTGCCATCCTAGAGGCTCCTAACAAGCTCTGGCAAACCTAGCAGTACATAGAACCCCTCTTGCTTTTGAACATTATATTCAAAAGAATCAGTAATGCGCAAAAAACTATTTTTAAACTATATAAATTCGTTGAACTTAATCGAGATGCAGACGTTCAGGCGATTACCGTTCGACACGTTTGAAAAGTAGCCAGCGTAAACTTGTATGAATGTTGAGCAAACAAAACAATATGAAGTGTTGAAAGTCATTCTCGGGTAGATATTATCGGCGGCCGTCGTGTCGCGTCGACGATTTAGATTAATCGACGCCGAAATGGCTGCGCTTGATGCCATTGTGACTGTAACTATGTCATTATTGTCCGTTACCTGGTATATTTGAAGCTATAAATTGTGACTGTATAATATTATTTATGACTAATTCTGTTGATTGTATTCTCTTGGTTTTGTGACACCATATTTATTATTAACAGACCCGGTCACGCGTTGCTCTTGCTGAGAGATTAAGACTAAAATTTAAAAAACGGCCAAAAGCGTGTCAAGACATGCTTATATAGAAGGGCTCCGCACCTGATACGCTATGAACGTATTTGTTAAATAAATTCAAAAGTTGTAGTCCGATTGCGTTCAGAATAATTTTCCTAATGAGTTTGTAGCATGTTCTTTCAACATGGAAAATTTTAAGTCCCTACGTCTAATAGTTTGGTAATGCTAGAGGGGGGGGGGGCACCTTACGGGCAGACAGACGGACGGACGAACGGACTGTTAGAGCGAAATTATAAGGGTTCCTTGTAGTACTACGGAACCCCAAAAAAACAGTTCTATCTTTCAACCTATTTGACATTGGGAATGTACATAGCGACACTGGATTTTTATATAGTAAGGTTTATTTATTTATTGATTATCACAATATCTTCTATAGTGATATATTCAATTACAATTAAAAAGCTTTATTCTAATTTTTCCATGAGCGTCGTGAACAAAAATGTTTGCAATTTATGCTATTTAACTATGTCATTTTGTCTGATACATTTGTATAATTCATCTAAGTAGGTAAGGTCATTTTTTAAAACACAATTGAAATTTCATATCAGAGAAGAAATAATATTTTTGTACACAATCTGAAACGCAATTCTTCTCTAGCCATTTTCCCACAGTGCGCTCATGCCCCATTATAAAAATACCGACAGTGTGTCCCATCACTACGCGAAGTATGTCATTACTCTGTCAACAGTAGGCGGTGAGGTTACTAGAGTAACTACCGACGCCCATGGACAACACCCCGGGGCTCGCAGATGTGAAGCCGCGCAAAGTTTTGTAGTACTTTGTGGTCTTCAAGGACAAAATGTACAAACACTTTGACCTATGGCCTACGCCGGCATTAGCGTGGTGAGCAAGCTCATGGTGCAAAGATTTTTGTCTTAGTAAGCTAAAGATGGTTAGTAGATCAAAGGTTACTCGTAAGAGCAATTGCGGTTAATGAATTTGAATTATTTCAAACGATTTGTAAGTAAACTTACCCTATTGTGTTTGTAAGTAAACTGAACCTCATGGGTTTTTATAAATGTTTGTAAAATGCAGCCCGTAGTACAAAAAAACGGGTATTTTAAGGACTCTCGCACTAGTTGCAAGTAAACTTGAATAAATACGGAAACCGTAGTGTACGTAAAAAGACCCGGTTTTTGCCACAAGGATCTTTATGTTAGTAAGGTAGGATGATCAGCATGATCTCATAAGGCCCCTCTTCCATGCAGAAAGTGTACTTGATAACAGCTTATATACAAATAGACCCAATTTTTTCTATAAAGAACTATACGTAAGTAAAGTAGAAATGTTAAGTAGTATTTTTTCATGTGAACTGGAAATACTATAGTATCAAAGACGCAGACACAGAAATACCCTTTTGACCCTCATGCTGACATGTTTCTACATCATTACAATCGCTGTATCATTAATAAACTTTATTAACAAGCTTAAAGAAGAGTAAACAGTAAGGTTTAAGGTAATTCCGTCTTTGTCACACAAAAACTCTACTTGTAGATCATACAGATGCCCTTAAAACTTAATCACTCTTATACAATAGGGTCCCTTGTAAAAAACAATATCCATTAAAAATGCATTTAACCGCTTTCATTAAAATGTAATTGAAATCGGTGGTCGTGGGTTCGAATCCTGCCTCGAGTTTGGGTGTATATGTACATAAGTATGTATTTGTATATTTAAAAAAATATGTATATCTATATTTACCTATACTTTAAGTTGCTTACCTTAGGAACATATGACCGAGTGTATATAGTCCTATGTATTTATTTATAAATTGTACGTAGATATGTCAATGCCCCGTCCTGCAGCTGAATCGCCGGATGACGCTCGATCACAACCTGATTTGCAACATATTGGTGTTGAGCAGCAGACAAAGCAGCAATCCATGGTAAAAGGCCATATTTTGCTTAAAGTATATTTCCAACTAGCTTCAAAAAAGAAGGAGGTTCTAAATTCGTCTATATATTTTTTTAATGCTTTTACCTCAGAACTTTCGACAGCTGAGGCGATTTTGATGATTCTTCATTTATTTGAAAGCTGGTATTTCCCGTGTGCTATCATTTCAATTAGGTCCAGTCCTGAAAATTCGAAGTTGTTTCTTTTTTGTAGATTATTAATAGTAGATGTCATCAGGTGCTTCTATGAGATTAATTATTGCACAAGGTACAAAATTTTATATTAAAATTTCACGCATATAATATGTATATTTGCTTGAAATCGAATTATACCTAAGGTTTGACGGTTTATCAAGTTTCAAGCATGGACTTCATATTTCCGGCATAAAAGATAAAACTCTTCATGTTATTTTTATCCATCCAAAGTTATTTTTATCAATTTTCTTAAACATTATTAGTCGGAAAATATAACCATCAACATTAGAACTTTTTGACTCCACACCGACAGCTACAGGTACTTATATCTATAAAGATAAATGAGAATTGTTGTTTTTTTTTTTTTACAAGGATGGTGACTCGAGAATTTTATATACAAGATTTATGTAATGATATACTATTCCAGTCGCCACTATTCGGTGGTGTAGCTTTCGAGTTGCAGCATTACACCAATTTTCCCCCGTATTCATTCGCGGATTAAAGCAAAGTAGATTAGTTTCTCATACATGTCATGGATTTCCGCAAAGTAACACCTGATTATATCAATTATTTGAATTTTATATGCATAAGCCTCTATAACTGAGACAAAATCATTATACTTGTTTACTTACTTATTCTACTAAACTCCAAATTTTAAACACAAAGCAGTAAAAGCACTAAAAACTTTGCACTGCATCAATTGGTAACACTTAAAAATCACACTTCTATAACTAATTTAACCTATATTCTGACCTCTATTAATGAAATAATCTTTAAATGAGCCAAATATTTATTTATACTTGGATATCTGAGACTGTGGGTAAGTGGAATACCTCTAATACCGGAGCCAGACATAGCTCAAAGTGTTTGTACATTTTTGTCCTTAGAGGCCACAACATACTACAAAACTTTGTATAGTTATATAAAGTCCCTGGCCACAGTACATGATCACTGAAATTATCATTCAAATAAAGCTATATCTGGCTTCAGCATAAGTGAAACAAATTTGCAAATCACTTAAACAGGTTTCACTATATTACAATTACTAATATGCAATATAAATTCAACAACAATGTAACTAATTAAAGTAGTAGTCAATATATGCCAAAAATTGAGAATACTACACACGAAGTTTGCACATACCAACAGGTTTTTGCACTTTAGACAAAAGCATAGCTGCCATTCTGCCCCTGCCACCTATTGTAGCAGCTGTGCCCACCTGAAGAGATTATAAGAAATATTAATAAAACAACAAAATTAATGAAATTACTTAAAGACATAATAAGACAAAAAGACACATGACAATGTCTTATTATAATAAAACTTACATCACTAGGATCAACACTTGGCCCACCTTTGGCGCAGTTGGCGATGATCTGCCTTCCGCTCCGTGGGTTGTGGGTTCGATTCCCGCCTCGAGTCAGGGTGTATTATCTATGTGTATGTATTTATATTTTTATTTCTAAAATATCTACATATATTTGCGTATAATAGGCGTCTGTTAACTGTAACACAGACATTATGTTGTCTACCTTAGGAACAGACGTCCTGTGTCATATAGTCCTATGTATTTATGTGTGTCGCGAAGGCCATTACAAACATCTTTATAGGATTCTTAATCCTACTGCGATGCGTGATTAATAATATGACGCCAATGATATGTCAAGTCGGTCAAATTGGAGACTGGATGTTGTATATGTATAATAAATATATAAGCCTGAAGAGGACTATTTTATAAGCCGGCCATCTCAACGTCACAACAGACAAATACATTAAACTGAAATTACTGATTTTTTTTATATTACAAGGGGCCAACGGGCCGGTGGTTCACCTAAGTGACTAAAGACACACATGGATATCTGCAACACAGAAGACTCGCAGATGAATTGCCGCCCTTTAAATAAGGGTTTAGGCCTCTGGGAACTCACAAACCGAACGAAACGCGACAACAATATCAGTTGACGTGACAGTATTGCCGCCACTTTACGCCGATCAGAGGTACTGGTACCCGGACACGTCGGCCCAATTTGGCCTGGCGCTACCTCTAATTAGATAAGTAGATAGGAGTAAAGGAGGGGGTGAAGTACTAGGATATAAAGGTAGATGGAAAGGAGAAAAAGGTTGCGGTTGCTTTTGTCACGGACGGTCTAGGGGAGTGACAATAGCAGTTAGGGTAGTCCGGGGTCGCGTACCCGTAGTGGATCTGACCAGTTATCGGACAGATAAAGAGGAAGGTCCACGCCATGAACATAATATGTTATTAGAGGTAGCCAAATATAAACCAGTGCTAGAATGGGTCACCCATCTATCACCCGGTCGCAGCCAGAGCAACTTAACTTAGCGATCGATTCAAATGCCGACCACAGATTTAGAAGAATCGCTAGAATAATAATGAATATTTGAGTATTTTTCTACTTTAGTGAATAACGATATAATTTACAACGAACCCAATCAATTTATTAAGCATAAAACTATTCACAGTATCCACCCACAATGTCTTTTAGCTCGCTTAGATTTAAATTTCCTTCCATTACCAGTCAGCTTTATTCCCTCGCTTAATAATATCCCTTACAATAGAAACAAATAATACCAAACTCGCTTAATGCATGACTTAAGCGGAAGAGTAATGAGATAATGTCGCTTAAATGCGACGAGCGGAATGAGAAAGTCCACGCGCATTACATAGATTGATAAGTCTTGAACCACTTTCCTACATTGTGATCTTCATTTCTCGCGCCTTTATTATTCTGTCGCTGGTCCGTTAGTATATCTCCACCCACGTATTACATTCTTATGCCTACAAATATGTGTGTAGCAGTATTACTTATGATTGTACAGAAGTATATTTTTGTTGCTATATATAATATCACTAATGACTGACCATGACTTCATTCGTGATGTGTTTTAAGCCTTATGAAATTTTATTTTCGGATTGAAATGTATTCTAATTTATTTCTTATAGTTCTGATGCCGGAGCCAGATATAGCTTCATTTGAATGATCAGTTCAATGATCATGTACTGTGGCCGGGGACTTTGTGTAAATGTACAAAGTTTTGTAGTACTTTGTGAACTTCAAGGACACAAAGGTACAAACATTTTGAGCTATGTTTGGCTCCGGTATCACAATGTGTTTGTAAAATTTACTGATTGTTGGTTTATGAATTTGAGGTGTGGCAGCAGAAGAAATAAGCTAATTTTTTTTTACGTCACAAGAATTATGTAAGCATTCTAATTTGTTTTTTTCTTTTTAAGTGTCAAATATCATGGCTTTTCTTAAGCGTCATAATATCATGGCTTTTCTTAAGCGTCATAATATCATGGCTTTTCTTAAGTGTCATAATATCATGGCTTTTCTTAAGCGTCATAATATCATGGCTGCGCAATCGGCCCACTTGTTTAGGAATACAGATTTGTAGACATTGCCCTGTAATTTCTGTAAATTAAGTGGCCTAAGTACATTCGAGTACACAAAGCCCTGGAAAAATTGGAAGCTTTAAATGAAAGCGAACTCAGCGGTCGAACAAAATGCCGATAATACATCAAATGTCACAATAAAGTGAACAGTCAATTTGGCCCGACCTTCGTCGTGATTGATTTATATCAGTGCCCTTATCCGGGACGTTTGACAGGTTTTTACGTTATCGTAATGACTTCTTTTCGAGGAAAAAAGCGTGTAATAGTCCCATGTTTGTCACGACGACACAGTTTCTTGAGCGAGTCTGCTGAAACGCTCTCGCTTTGAGCAGGTGATAGGAACGATTTTTAATTACTAGTGTTCATTGAGTACAGGTTTGAGCATAGCTTAATCAGAGTATCGCTAGGTTAAGAAATTCTTGGTTACCCACTGTTTTTATAAATATTAAAACTCTTCTGTGTTTAGAAAGGCATGCGAGCAAAACATTGGGTCCCGATTTATGTCACTGAGTGATATTAGTGGTGAGATTGGGGGATGTGGGGGTTTTGGGGATGATGTCAGACGGTATTCGTTCATCTTAACCTGCGCTACAGCTACATCTTCTGCAATTAAACGGGTTTTGGCACTAGAGCGAGCTAACGCTAGGAAGAAGAAGATCAAGTACAAAAAATCATGTTTTGTCTATTGCTGGCAGTTGAATACTAGGAAATCCACATCCCCTGGATGTCCAAAAATCCTAACTGTGGTATTAAATAAATAATAAATCTTCTTCTTCCTAGCGTTATTCCGGTTAAATACCAGGGTCTGCTTAGATTGCAGAGATTTGGCCATGGGGCGAGTTAAGATGACCGATTGCCATCTGACGTCATCCTCGGAACCCCCACGATCTCTGCAAACTTACTTCTAACATCACAAAGTAACATTAACCGAGTCCCACTATTTTACGTGCCAAAAACGGAGGAGGTCGATTATCAAATATAAACCAGTGCTAGAATAGGTAATAAATAAATAAATTCCTTATTTCTGTTCTTTATTCTTAAATTTTACAACTTTTAGTAGTAAAGGTGGGACCTTCTTTTGAGTATCGAAGATTCTCGTGGCAGAAGGTACCGCTCTTCCATAATAAGAATTTTGAAATTTAGTAATATAATATAAATTATAAAGTCTTAATTACATAAAAATTACGTATGAGTGAGTGTGGTTGTGTGTGTTGTTAGCTATTGGCAAGAAACTTCATAACTCGCACTTCTTATCCTATCCTATCCACGCTTGCACTTCTTTTGATCTGTGGCCGAGTTGGACATAAGATAGGCGTTAAGTGGCGGCAATACTGTCACGTTAAATGGTAGTATTTTTGTCGCGTTTCGTTCGCTATGCAGAGTCCCCGGGGGCCTCAACTCCTTATTAAAAGCCGGCAACGCATCTGCGAGCCTTCTGGCGGGGCAGATGTCCATGACCGTCAGTAGCTCAGATGAATCGCCTGCTCGTTTGCCCCTTGTAAAGGTAAGTATGACCTTGGATTAAAACTTATACCCCAAACTTCCGTAGTCGTCATAAAAGTGGTCGGAATTCTAAAGAGCCCAATCATTATTTAAAATGTGAGGTAATATAGATATTTGACAGGTTTGTACAATATCTTAAGGACGTAGATTTCCTTTTGAAGTAAAGTTATGATGATCATAAGCAAAGTGCTCAAAATTGCAGAACGATGCGCAGTTATCAATACTTCATGCAATTCCACACTACGAACTAGACATCTCGTTATTCTTTGTTAGAATATATGTACATCAGCAAAACAGTACTTTTCAAACTGAGTCCACGTAAATAGGACGCCAATTATCAAAAAATGGACTAAATTATCAAAAAACAAAATAGACTCGACCAAGGAAAAATTTGTTTAAAAGTCTATTACACTAGATAAATTAATGTAACGTTCCATACTAGGGGATTGTACGGCTAATACCCCAATAACTGCTGAGTTCCAAGAATTGATAGCCCACTCGGTGGTCGAACAAAACCCCGTCAATACATCAAATGTCACAATTAAGTGAACAGTCAATTTGCTGCGACCTAGCGAGTGGATTGATTTATATCGACTCTCTAATCTTGAACGTTGACAGTTTCTTACTTAAGAACATCGATTTCTAAAGAACTTATGAGCCAATACTGCTATAATATAGACAAGTTTGGTTCTGTATCATCCACCTTTGGCTTCAGTTTTGTTCACGTGAATGTGAATTTTGTTATATAACTCAAATCAAAAGTATCATTTGCTGTTGTCGAAAAGATGAAAATTTCAGTACTGCGGTAATGAAAAATTTATTTCGTATTTATCTTTCATTGCAACCTAATGTATAAACCAAATTTGAATAATCTTATTCGTGCACGGTTGATCACGTTTCTTCAATAATTGTTATGTTACAACAAAAAGTTACTATAAAAAGCGGATCTTTTTATAGTTGCACTTAAATATTGTAGGATGAGAAATATGTTGTGATAATTCAGCTTCAGAAGGTGATTTTATAGTAGAAATTTAGGATAATAATTTGCAAATATATATTGAGTAAACCAAAAAAAATTAATAAATGAATAAAAAAGTTAAAAAAAAAAATAGCTAGTGTATAATAAAATTTAGCGCAGGATCAATTTATGCCATAAATATTGTATGGCTTGATTTGAAAAAAATAAATAAACATGAAATAAGAGTTGATCCTTGTGTACAATTTCAAATCTATAACTTATGTCAATATTAATTCTTCAATAGAATTATTGAAGAAATATGATCAACCGTACATAAGTATTTAATAAAAATATCTATGAAGAAGTGTGAGAAACACAAAAATACAGAAGGTTCATCTCACAATTGGGCAAAATAGAGATCACAAAGAGCTATCTTATAAGAGTCATCGTGTGTTAACACGCAGCATTAGCATTGTTGCTTCTCAACAGCTTAACCATCATTCAAAGGAAGTTAACCAATTTGGATCTGTCGGTTCCTTTGTCAACAATTATAGGAGATTGATCCCAAATAAAGTGGCAAAAAAATGTTGGCATTTAGATATTGAAGTAACGCACACTTCACACAACAACCTACACACACTTTCAAAGTGGAAAATTTACCTTTCTGTGGGTGTAATTAGTCGCTTAAAAGGAATCCGAAATAAAACGGTAAACGCAAAAGGTAAATGTAGTGTAAAAAACGGAAAAGTACAATCACCAACATTCTTAAGGTAATTGAGCTCGTAAACTTGTAAGAAATAAGCGCTATTGTAATATAAAAATATTTTTCGACGAGAAGCATTGTCAACAGTAAAAGGTAAGGTCGACAAAACTGGCACAGCTCCAAGACTTGTACTTTTCATTATTTGTACGTAATTTTCACTCAAGAGTACATGAAAAATTGCCATGTCGGTGGTAAAGAACAATTTCGCTCTGGAGTATTGAAACGCTTCAAATATGAAGGTACTTTATTTATCTATAGTTATGTGCAACAATTCGCTATGAAATCATCCAATAACTAACACATAAATTATAGATGTGAGCTCGTTCTAGCAATAAAGAATTTCAATAATAAGCAAGAATAAAGAATTGAGACCTTTAACTCTTTACAAATAAACTTGATTTTATCATTAACAGCGTCGTTTATTTCGACGTAACTATTTCCTGTATGCCATTCTGGACCAGTCTCCCCCTATATGAATTAATAATCTTTACATTGTTAATCACGCTATTTTCAGAACTTTTATAGCGTCGTTCTAAAGGAACGCGAATGTGCGTTACAAGTGAACTTATTTCGCACCAACGTGCGATTAAACATGTCGGTATTAAAGAAATGTCCTAACTGAAGACGATGCGATCGTGCGAACTTCAATTAGGACATGCCTATGAATTCAGGAAGAAATGAAAGACATTGTAGTGGTTTCAGATTTTTTTTAAGAATATTAGAAATACTGTTAAGGCATGACTTCAGTACGTACCCGTTTCACCTAAGCCTAAATTAAAAGCTTGTGATAGGAGTGGGTGCGACAATATCCCGGCGGCGGCATCCATCGGGGTTTGAACCGGGCATCTTGCGGATTTCAGCCCATTCATTCTACCATTGAGCTATTGGTTCCATCATGGCAACGCGTCATTTCCTCTTATATTGCAGATGATAGGTGAAAAAAAAAAAAATTATATTCCCAATAATTTTCGGAATAGGCATCATTGCGTAAAACGGCACATGTAATCTTCCATCCTTTTAAGGGTTCCATAATTCTACAAGGAACCATTATATGGACTTTGTCCGTCCGTCTGTTTGTCTGCCTAAAATTTAAAAGTATTAGATGAATAGTCTTGAAATTTTCTATGTTGATAAAAGATGGAAACTCAAATCTCATTATAGATCTCATTATATATTTATGAGGAGGTCGTGGCCTAATCAGTGGTCGGCATTTGAGTCGATCGCTAAGTTAAGTTGCTTTAGCTACGACCGGGTGATAGATGGGTGACCCATTCTAGCACTGGTTTATATTTGATATCCGACCTCCTCCGTGTTTCGATTGTAAACATCAAACAACATCTGCCACTCCTGCTTGTTGAACGACACCTACCATTGAAATTATAATATTCATTTATATAACAATTTAAGAAAGCACTGTTTAAACATGTTTAAATGTATTTCCATTGTTATTGTAATACTTAAACTTGTATGTTATATATAGAGATTTATTTGAAATAATTAAATTGTTTTTGTTTAATAAAATTCTCTTTTGATTTTCCCCAAACACTACAATTTTGAGTTAAGGGCCCTCTAATGGTAAAAAAAAATTGACAAATTTTACGCGCTAACTATTAATATTAATTTAATAGTAAGCAGCTTTAGTTGATGAGTAGATGGTTTTGTCAATATTATTTAATTGTGCATACATTAAATCATCTTGATTAGACACATCCCGATTTTTGGTAACCAGTTTTTATATTTATTTCGTAATATATAGTTACACTCTTATATTAAGTTGATATAAATTCAGTGTAAAATTATGTTTGAAGTTCAGATCATAGAAAATGATCTGAGGTTAGGAGTAAGAGTCTAGGGTAATTTTCTCTAAGGATTTCTATTTCAGAAACACTTCCCAAAGTTGGTGTTGTGACTTTTTAAATAGATTTACAGGTAAATCTTCTTTACATAGTATAAAACAAAGTCGCCGCCGATTTTGTACACATACATCTTTAAAATTACATGTTGAATGAAAAAAAACTCAGCTCCACTTCACATGTATGGGAGGGACTCCCAAAATATAAAATTATTATTATTTTAAGATGCCATACATAAAATCTATACGCACCATAACTGAACAAAATTTCAGGTATTATATTCACATTTCGTGTGTTTATATTCACATTTAATTAAATTAAAATCTATAATTAATATAATTCTTGATAAAATAATTAAAGCTAATCTAACTTCATAAGAAATTCATTTCGCTGCGAATTCCCGTGTACCAGTTTATAGCTTAGCGACGAATATTAAATGCCAATACGTTATTATTAAATTGTATCGCTTGTCCATGGAGAAATTCTGCATTTTCTTAAGCGATTCGGAAATTTTTTTAGCTACAAATCGATAATTAATAATTTTATCCTATATTTACCTACTTGTCAGTATTTTTTCTCTTTTTTCTCTCTCTCTCTCTCTCTCTCTCTCTCTCGTAAATTGCTTTGTTTACAGTTTTATCACTTTCTTCCAAACTCTTGAACTCAACTGAATTTGTATTTTAAATTTGTATTTCTAAATAAATAAACTTTTTGAAAAAAAAAAATATATTGTTACTGATCCCAAGTTTCTTAACGAAGGGCAAGGCAGTCAAGCCACAATATTGTCACTTAAACACACACACAGAGAGAGAGAGAGAGAGAGAAAGCGAGAAACACAGACACGCTCGCACGCACGCACACGCGCACACACACTGACACACACACATTTTCACTCAAATATAACCATTTTACTTATTCATTTAAGCGGGTTATGCGTTTGGAACCTTTTTTATATGTAGTTTTTTTAGTATTTATTCTTAAATAATACTAGATTTATATTCCTGGAGGTGATAGCGAAATCTCTTAGCTACATGTTTTTGCTTACATCATAGGTCGCATTGTTATCATTTTATGTATCAATTGATTTGAGAAATAAATATTTTTGTATTTTTTTATATTACAAGAGGCAAACAGGCAGGCAGCAGGACGCTAAATGCCTACTGACACCCATGGACATCTGCACGAACAGGAGGCAAGCAGATGCGTTGGCGGCCTTTAATGATGAGTTTAGGCCATCGAGAAGTCTCACAAACCGAACGAAACGCGACAATACCATCACTTCACGTGACAGCATTGCCGGAATTTATTATGAATCATTTAATCTTATTTATACTTGATTAATTGGAGTAATTATTCTATTTTTATTAATAGCTACTTGTCGCCACACTATGTGACATTTTATACAGTGTGGTGACGTGTCACCGTGCAACGCCAGACTCTGTAACAGTATATACGGTGTCTGCGTCGCCACACTCAAGTAACTGCTACTCTGTGTAACGTATCTTTTTTCACTCATGATTTCAGATATATACTACTTAGACGGATGTCAATTATATTATATAAAAACAATCGAAAAATCGAACAAAAGGCAACTGAAAATTTTCCAACTTTTTCTTCTAACTAGTCTCATTAGAATTGCTACATATTTATTATTACTATAGTCCTGCCAATTTACAAGTCTATCGACGGTTTTGATGGATATTTGATTTTTGTTTTCTCCGCGTGCCTCTCCACTATTGAAGGGTGGCCGTCATTTCCCACAATTCACCCTCTTTGGCCAAACGAAATAGTAGGGCGACGTTGGGTATCCCTATTCCGGATGTTGCTAAGCCACGACTTGCTTCTTCTACCGACGCCATGTTTTTTCAGCAGAACTAATTATTAATATTGGGAGTCCAGAAACGCATTTTAACATTTTTTAAGGTACAAGGGGTAAACAAGCAGGCAGCAGACAGCTAAGTGCCTATGGACATCTTCATCAGCTTTAATGACGAGTTTAGGATACCGGGAACTATCACAAACCGAACGAAACGCGACAACAATACCGTCACATGACGTGACAGCATTGCCGCCAATTCCCGCCGATCTTATTTAAGAAAGAGATACTTATTAAGGTAAAGGAGTACTGCATTAGCAAATTTTACCTTGGGCAAAGGTTTCATATTGGATCCGTCAATGTGAAAGCCCGCAATGGCTTTACAGTTCCAAGGCATCGCTCCTTCTGCTCCGGGGGTCGTGGGTTCGATTCCCACCTCGAGTCTGGGTGTATTATCCATATGTATATATTTATATATGTCTTAAAAATATTTGTGTATAACAGGCGGCTTTTACCTATAACACAGGCATGAAGTTGTCTACCTTAGGAACAGACGTCCGTGTGTCATATAGTCCTGTATATATATTTAGAACAGTGTGTAACGCTATTTAATACAAGCTATAGTGTTACAGTATTACAATCGATAAAGTGCAATTGTACAATAAGATGACTGCGGTATACAGGATAATGTGTAACACCAATTAACATAGAATTCGGTTACCTATACAAACGTTATCCGTTTGTTAACGACATTGTAACAGGTTAATAACGGGATCCAATGAAATTAAATTGTACCGTTATTGTATGCGGAATTGGAGAATAGGGCATCTTCTGTGGATATAGCCTACATATGAGACAGACATTGTGTTGATATGATGAAACAATTATATCGCACGCTTAGGCATAAACTGACCGATAACATTTTAGGTCTAAAGTGAGTTAGTAATACAAGCGTTTCAACCTACTCTAACTGCCCATCTAAGAATTAGATTATTAGATATTAAATATCTCCGTCAGACTGAGATACAACCACTTTTGTCGTTTTAACTAAAAAATGATTTAGACGCCTTTGCGGGAAAGGAGTGGGTTGGTTTAGCTCTGGATAGAGGAGAGTGGTCTAAGAGAGGGGAGGTCTTTGCCCAGCAGTGGGACATTATAGGCTAATTAAAAAAAAACTTAACTAAGTTTTTAGTTAAAATTACAAAAAAATAACATATCAATGTCATTAATCCATTCATTAATTATTATTAAAATACATAATTTGTTATTTTAATGTCATTTTTATCGTATTGTTAGCAGAATAAGTCGTAATTGACATAAAAAAATATCAGTAACGGGAACGGAAATAATATTATAGGATGTAGTCAATGTTAAGTGACCAAACACTCATGCAGGACAACGTTTGCCGGAACTGCTAGATAATTTAAAATTTACCTTTTATAACTATGGCTGTGTGCATGTGTTAAGGATTAAAAGCAAATAAATTATTAAACAACATAAAGCAAGAATACATCAAAGGAATGCAAACAAAGTTATGTCTTGAGTGAGAGTAGACCCTTCCAAGACTTGTGCTTCCAAGCGCACTCAGCAAAGGACTCTGCCCTCAGTAGTTCGTTAAGAGATCATTCCTAGGATTTTTATTATTTTTACTTATGAACTTTACGTTTGCCTGTGGGTATTTCATTAGAGGTTTGGGAGGAACTATTAGAACTACGAAGTAAGGACAGGACGCAGTTAACGGTCATTAAGAAGGAGTTTAGGTCACAGGAAAATCTCACAAACCGAACGAAACGTGAAAACAATACCATTTGACGTGACAGCATTGCCGCCACTTCACGTCAAGAATGAGGTACAGGTACCATGACGTGCCGGCCCAATTTGGCTACAAACACGGCGCTACCTCTAATGAGAAAGATAGTAAAGGAAAGAGATGGAGTAAAAGGATATAAAGGTAAATGGGGAGGTGAGAAAGGATGCGGATACTACTGTCACTGACGGTATAGGAAAGTGACAATAGCAGCTAGCGTGACGCTACCCTTGGAAAAACTATATTTACGTCCTTGTAAAACTTTATTATTGTCACAACTTTATTTGGACTAAAAACATCCCAATACATTACAAAAAGGACATATTTTGTAGCAAATATTCCTGTAATATCGTGGAAATTCATATATACCTTTTACGTAACCAAGCAATAAAGAAGTAAGAAGAAGTGCCTTTAATGTCAATGTTGCGAGGGCGCCATTGAGGTGACGCCAGTATAAGGGCGCCATTGAGGTGACGCCAGTATAAGGGCGCCATTGAGATGACGCCCGTATAAGGGCGCCATTGAGGTGACGCCAGTATAAGGGCGCCATTGAGGTGACGCTGCAAGGGCGACGTCAGTACAAGAACGACGCCAGTATAAAGGCGCCGCAGGAACGACGCTGGCCACTGAGATTCTTGACTTGATCTGCCAAGTCAAAAATCCTTGACGAATCGTGAGTGTTACCGTACTGAAAGTTGAGCTATCGTAGTATCGACTAAATGTGTCATTATTTTTTTTCCAGAATCACCACCGAATTGGAATTCCATATGCAAGTCCCTGGATATACCGGAAGTTCACGTCTGGTGTCACTATTTCCAACCCTTACTCACGGCCAGAGTCAAAGCGATCATAGACACTAGATGGCAGAAAGTCTACGACTGCTTTAAGACCCAACTCCTCATTGACCTGACCAAGGTAAGGTGTTATGAAATTTGACTCAATTACGGTATACGTAAAATTAAAACTATGGGTACCGTAGAAAAGAAAAAACTAAATCAGCACTCACAAAGGGCAAATTAATAATATAATAATGAACGTATAATTTTAAAAAAAGACGTATAAAAAACAACTAAATTTTTATTTTTTATTCACACTAAAACTAGGCTTAGTAATGTAACACAACAAACGTGGAGAGCGGCTAACGAACGTCTTGCTGGTTCTTCTCGTGGCTCGATTTTTCCGAATCAGTGATAGATTTTAATATATTTGAAGATTCAATAGTGCTTGTAAATGTCTATTTTAATAAAACGTCTTTAGATTTGATTTGATTTGATTTAAGGTGTCTTCAGACGGCGAGGCGGAAAAGGAGGCCGACATCAACTGGTTCGTGTGGAAGGACCTTATTGGTGGTTGTCAACTTGGTGTAATTCACTCTTAATGTTCTTCTTATTAACATTTCGCTGGTCTCTATATTGTTGCAGCCAATAACGCAGCCACACCGATCGCATTATTAGAGGCCTGCACTAGGCACGCAAGAAAGCATTCTTCTCATACCACTCTAGTTCTTCTAGCGTTAAAATTTACGTGCTAAAAATAAGGAGAAAATAAAGAATAATAGGAAATACATAAAAAATACAACAGCAATCTTTTACAGATTTAAAAGAAGGTACCTAATAATATTACCTTCTTCTTCTTCCTAGTGTTATTCAGGTCAAGTACCAGGGTCCGCTTAGATTGCAGGGGATGTGGATGTGGAGCGAGTTAAGATAACCAATTGCCATCTGACGTCAACCTCGGAACCCACACGATCTCTACCACCCTCTCTAATATCACTCAAAGACATTAATTATGTTCCTCTGTTTTACGTGCCTTCCGAAACTCGAAAGAAATCGGATATCAAATATAAAACAGTGTTAGAATGGGTTACCCATCTGTCACCCCGTCGCAGCCAGAGATATTTAACCTAGAGATTGACTCAACTGACCTCTGATAAGGCCACGACCCCTCTCGTTACCTGTTTAGTCATACCTTTTAAAAGCTTTTGTAATGACGGTCGGATTTCTTCCCTCAACCGTTGAGTTATCGAAGCTTCACTTCTTTTGAGTCTAACCGATTTAAAATCTTTTAAATCGGTTAGACTACAACAATTATTCTTCGACTACCATACGCGCAACATTCTCTAGCTTTTGGTCTTACAACACAGATTTAATAGCTCAACTACAGTTTTAAATTGAGTTTATCCGCTAAAACAATTTCGCCTACGTATATGGAACTTAAATTTGCCTTACACACTTTTTCAGTAATAGAAATCACCTCAAGCCATATCAACGGAACCCGCATGCGCGAGCTGGAGCGCCTCAAGCTGCTGGCCCGCGACAAGGACGCCGTGCGCGCCGTGCTGGAAAAGGTGAGTGCTGCGCTGCGCTCGGACACCTAACGGAACGCGCATGCGCGAGCTCGAACGCCTGAAGCTACTGGCCTGCGACAAGGACGCCGTACGCGCCGTGCTAGAGAAGATGAGTGCTGCGCTGCGCTCGAACACCTCACGGAACGCGCATGCGCGATGCGAACGGACTTAGTGCGTAATTTACTTCAAATTTAATTCAGTGATTTTGTTAAATTTTGAGGGTTTTTATTTATATGTGGGCAACCCTAATTACTTTTTGAAGTAAAATAACCCATGTTATTCCTTGTAAAGCCTCATTCAGATGGAGAGAGTTTCTTACATCGGAAGTACAATTATCGTAAGAATATAAAAAATTCTTTGTTTAAACATTCACACCTCTCTCCCTTCTACTTTGACGACAATTGCAAATTGAAAAAAAAAGATAATTTCGACGTTACCAACAGACACTTCAATTTTATTTACATGTAAAGATTCCAAATTTTTGAACTTTTCGAATACTTATATTTCAGAAACAATGAATTAAAAAAAAAAGTATTGATGAATTTTTTAGACAATTATGTGATCTACATTTCTTACCTGAATGAGTTGCCGTTACTTATTTACCGTTTTGTTGAATATCACGTAAAACTGATTTTTGTGACTCTGACTTTAAATATTTAAGGCCGCAATAACGCCATTGTGACTTTTGAGACAACATTTGTAAAGCTAAAATAAAGATCTATACAAAAATTGAACTGGTTTCGTTCGATTCTTCGGATACCCTCTATTATTAAATATTACCCCTTGAATATGTTTGATCGCACGTTCGTACGAACCAAGTTCACTCGCATCGCGCATTCTTTTTCTATATATAATTACAGAAGAAGAAATTAATAAAACAGCAAATAACCCGCCCGGTATCTCCCCACACCAAATGATCGATCGGCAGAGCAATTACGGGTAAGTGAAATAAAAGAGAAATAGTCAACTTCGAAAATACTCGCTACAGCATATAGAGAATCCGGAATTGCATGTAACTAACGCAAATGAATGCATACTATCGAAATGATATAAAGTGGCTAAGACCGTGTCAAGATACGCTTATATACAAGGGTCTCATATTTGATACGCTATTAGGGTATTTGTTAAATAGTTTCAAAAGTTCTTGTCCGATTTCGCTCAAAATTATTTTTCATATTAGTTTTTATCATGTCCTATTATTATGAAACGTTTCGAGTTTCTACATCTAATAGTGTAAACATCTTAGGGGCAGGCGGACAGAGCGAAAATATATGGGTTCCTTGTAGATCTACAGAACCCTACAAAGGGTTACCCCAACATCGGTACACGTAGAGTGCTATGGTTCCCTTAATAAACAGTTATGTTATGATATAATGCTCCGCTGTTCACTTAATTTTGTCGAGTATCAATATTTTTTTTTATGAAAGCGGGATACTTAATGGCAAGTGTTTGGGCCGGATCTCCATATAAATATAAAGATGGAAGTATGAGTTGGCAACGTCAAGATTTTTTTGGAATTGTCTTATTCCTATGTGCAGCATACACTTTACACAGGAAAAAGTTTTAATTTTTACTATGCTGTGGTTGGCGCAATTATATATAAAATAAGAATATATAGGACTATATGACACACATGATAAGTTAATGGCTGTGTTATAGGTAACAGCCACCTGTTATACGCCAATATATTTTTTTTCGAAATATATAAATACATACATATGCCACGCCCAGACTCGAAGCGGGAATCGAAACCACTTTACTGTAAGATGGTGCCAAAACAAAGTCATGACGAAACATATTAATCGTCAAATATAACAATGTAGTACAGAGAATTAGAATTTTATATGTTGTTTTAATTTAGCATATTGTACCCAAATCCAAAGGTTTGTGATCTAATCTGGAATAGTCGGCGATCTCTGGCATGGCATTAACAATTTGATACAGAGCCTTCCTTGAAAGCCGATACAATTCTACGAGTATTGCGCGGACGGAAGAGTAAGAAATTTGGCGCAATTCTGTTTTCTGAGTCAATCAGCCTGATGTACAGTCAGCCAAGAAAGTGCTTTACCATTTTGGATGACAGTTCCTAATTAAAGAAAATTTTGCTAAAGGTTATTGTTAGAAATTAACGTAAACCATAACAAGCAAATATGAACCTTTTAACTGATTGACGTGCAAACGACATTCGACCTTAGCGTGGCAAATCAATTTCTTTGTCGACTATACTTATATATATAGAATTAAAATTTTGTAAATCATTTTAAATAAGAATATGGTATGCAAATTTAAAGATTGGCTGAATTTCGACCACCCGGCAAACTCTACTTTAATTTATAGACTGATCGTATTATTCACTCTTGTAATTAATTAGATATCAGAGCCCTCCTTGAAAGCCTTGCGCAGGAAACTGAAGACAGCCCCTCCAGACGTTTACTTCGTTACGTTCGGAAACTGACTAACTCTTTACTGAACTTTACTGTTTATTCGAAACTTTGTAATGGAAAACTTACAGTATACTTTAAGCGAGCTTTCTAGGCGTTTAAGTGTAATAAAACTACTTGTAAAGTGATTGCTTCTTGTCTCAAACAATGGCTTAAAAGTAAGAACTTTAATGCTTTTATATCAGCGAATATATTGTTTTGTTATTCAGAGACAAAACTCATTTTGGGTTGTTGAGCTGCCCCAGCAAGTAAGTATAAAAAATTATGGCGAGTTAATCCAACGTTACGCCTTATGTAAGGAGTAAATTACAGTCTTGCGGAGCTTTTTTCTTTCGTCACACGTTTTTTAGGGTTCCGTATCTCCAAATAAAAAAGGAATCCTTATAGGATCACTTCCCTGCTTGTCTATGAATGAATTTTTAATGAAATTAATTGAATTTTTTTATAAAAAATATTACTAGGAGTCCTCTCTTCTCTCTCCAAAGGAAAAAAATGAACCCTTATAGGATCGCTTCTTTTTCCATCTGTCTCTCTGTCAAGACCCATTTTTCTTAGGAACGCGTACAGCTATAAAGTTGAAATTACTAACAACTGCTGAAGTCTGCGGCTCCTTCAAGCTGTAAAGACTCATCCCCCTAAGTGTAGGCGATCAAAAGTAACTTTTTCCATACTAATATATATGGAATATTGTTGACCTTGAAATATGAAATTTGGCAATAAG
Source organism: Charaxes varanes (assembly GCA_024363005.1). NCBI lineage: Eukaryota > Metazoa > Arthropoda > Insecta > Lepidoptera > Nymphalidae > Charaxes > Charaxes varanes. Next base: position 3,666,030 of record JANCMC010007202.1, on the reverse strand, counting down.
CTATATATTGTAGCACAAGTATACGAAAAAACCCAAAACTCGTAACTTGTTGGGAAAAATTTCGCAGTGCCTTTGTCAAATTAAAATAAGTTTGTTGTAAAATATTCATCTTAAAATAACCTCGTTAAGTTCTGTGTGAAGGTACGGAACCCTAAGTGCGCATGTCTGACTCGCTCTAAATTAAAAAAAAACCGTTCAGCAATGGTAAGACGAACTTTATATAACCCTAAAGCCGTTGCTATCCGCATAACAACTCGCCATGTGGACAGCAGATGGCGGCGCCGACGACGTGGGAGACTCACCGCAGAAGTAGCGGTATTACTGTTTATTAACTAATTCTATACATATATTCAATACATATAAATAAAATTGAAGTGTCCGTCTATAACTTCAAAGCAACAGTCGTAATTTTAAGTCTGTAATTTGTTCCCGACAACAGCAATGATCTAACAATTCAACATTTAGAGTTCTCTCTAAAAGTAAAAAAAACCGGGCAAGTTTGAGTCAGACTCGCGCACTGAGGGTTTCGTACCATCACCTTACACTTTTTTTAATATTTGTGCTTTTCATAAGATTTCTTTCAATTTGACTAAGTCACCTCAATTTTGTGATGTAACTAAAAAATTTACCGTTTTCGGAATTTTTCTATACTTGTTACTTTAAGATATATGTGGCTTCTTGCCAAATTTCATGATTCGAGATCAACGGGAAGTACCCTATAGATTTTGGTTTCCTTTACAAATGTATAGGAAATGCGACATAAACGACCATATCTTTTGATTGCGTACATTTAGACGGTCGATATTTTCACAGCTTTAAGGGACCAAAGAACTAAATGTTTGGTAAAAATTTCAATTCCATAGCAGACAGACAGATGGACAAAGAAGCGATCCTATAAGAGTTCATTTTTTCCTTTGGAGAGAGAAGAGAGGACTCCTAGTAATATTTTTTATAAAAAAAATTATATGTTCTTACATATTTTTTTGTTCTTGTTAATTATTTCTCTGTTAATTTACAGTTTTAAGAAAAATTAATAAATAACATATACAACGACATAAACTAAATGGTTCTTCCTGGGTCTAATGTGCCCCGTTCTCGTATATAAAATAGGAATAAACAAGCCAAAGCAAAAAAAAAAAACAGGCCACATAAAGCCATGAACGAGGAACGTTATCAGACCGACACATGCATTCGCATCGCATTTGCGCATTACCACGGCCGATGGGAAACATATGCCATAAACAACCCCATCAGGGTTGTCACCGCTTTGTAATTTTTATAATACTTTTTTATTATTGACATCTTCCAAACGTTATCACGGTCTGGCACCACGGTTTTTTTATATAACTAGGGGCAAACGATTAGTCGGCATTCACGTAAGTCCCTTTTAAGTTCTATAGACAACTGCAATACCAGAGTGCAACACCAGGCCAAAAATGTGATCAGCGGTACCAAAAATAACCGTGGATATACAAAAAAGTAGTTTTTAAGTAACCACGGACAGACGATTGAATATTTTTATTGAATATAAGACTTTAAGCGAACTCATGTCTAATGTAGATGGTTTTTAATGTTTTGTAAAGGAGCCCAAATGTTGTCGTTATTGACGACTCCAGTTAATATTTTTTTAATTTAATAATATGACAAAGTAAATATTTGCAATGTCCTGAATTGGCTTCATGTACTATTGTAAAAAAAATGTAGCTTCAAGGTTTATTTATAAAAAAACAATAATGTTTATCTATGTACTAGATATGGTTTTAAGGTTTGTTAATGTTAAAAATAGTTTACATTAGAAGTGACAACCCTAAATCGTGGCAGGCGTATCGGAACCTAACATTCTCGGCATAGTCACCTTTAATGGCTCTGACATAAGGCTGGTTACTGAACATAAGTCAAGTCTTGATGTATTTGTAAATCGTGATACGAGGAAATTCGTTTTGCTTGGTACGGCGGCGTGTAATAAAGACTGCTCAGAGCGACAACGCGCTTCCTCCATACCCTCGCAGATGGAAGGAAATATGTTCATGACTTAGCAACTTATATTGAACTTCTATAATATATAACTTCCAGCCTAAAATAAGACTGCTCAAATAGACAACGTATTTCCTATATACCCTCGCAGATGGAACGAAATTTGTTCATGACTTAGCAACTTGCAGCCTTATATCGAACTTCTATAATATATAACTTCCAGCTCAAAATAAGACTACTCAGAGAGTCAACGCGCTTCCTACATATCCTCGCAGATAGAACGAAATTTGTTCATGACTTAGCAACTTGCAGCCTTATATCGAACTTCTATAATATATAACTTCCAGCTCAAAATAAGACTACTCAGAGAGACAACGCGCTTCCTACATATCCTCACAGATAGAACGAAATTTGTTCATGACTTAGCAACTTGCAGCCTTACATCGAACTTATGAAATATTTAACTTCCAGCTTAAAATAAGTCTGCTTAGAGCGACAACGCGCTTTCTGCATACCCTTTCAGATGCAAGGAAATATGTTCATGACATAACAAACTTAGAGCCAGATATAATACATTCTTTTATAGAAATTCTAGAGCGAATAACTTCTAAACTGTAATAAAAATTGTTCACAGTGACAATGCACTTTCGCCATACTCTCACAGATGGACGGTAATAATACGTACATGGCTTAGCAAACTGATAAAGTAGCTATCGGCGTTTTTAGCGTGTAATTGAAGTTCTTGCTAACAAATAGCTTCGGCAGTCTTCTTTAAAAGGACGTCAAATACTTTTAAGGTATATCTAGGGCTAACCTTCGACTCGAATGCTGGTACTCCAAATGTTAGCCTCTGACTCGAATTCTAGTACTCCAGCCCACAAACACTCGGACTCACGACAATAACCAAGAATGATTCACATTGAACAATCAAACAACAGCTGCTGACCCTCAATTGTTTATTGTATTCGTTCGCAACATATGTACTAGAATGAAACCTGTTTGACAATACAAAATCTTTTATGATCTATACGAGACACTGAATTGACTACCACTTTACTATTATTACTACACAAAGACAATCAATGCAAAGATAGTGGGTTACAATCTATAAAATAAATAAAAAAAGGACTATAAGCAACACCGGACGTCTATTCCTTATAAATAAATCATCAATATTGGCCTTAAACATATGTGTCAGATGATATAAGCAACGTCAGATCCGAGAGCACTTGCGAATGTGGCTAAACAAACCCACACATATGAACTGGGAAGAAGAGTTAGATGCCGCAGTCCCTGTGTTATTATGCCGCCTCTTCTTTTGGGTTAACTCCTCCAGCCAAGCGTTATCGTCACTTTTAGGCCATCCGATGTGATTTTCCTCCATGCTCATTTCCCATAGTCCAATTGTTTTTGGTCAGAGGTAGCCCCACGCTTGCAGTCCTATCGATCTGCAGCCGAATTAGACTGGCGCTTCCGGGTACTAGTGCCTCTTTCTCAAATAAGATTGGCGTGAAGTGGTCGCAATGATGTTACGCTAAGTGATAGGATTGTTGTTGCGTTTCGTTCGGTTTGTGACAGATCCTGGTGGCCTTAACCTCTGCTCAAAGGTCTGTGACGCATCTGCTAGCCTCTTGGTGGTGCAGTTGTCTATGTATATCGTTGGTCTTTTAGGTATACAGCCTACCCGTTAATTCCTATATTAAAAAAAAAATTGTTTTTGAATTTTCGTGAAAAAAAAAAACCAAAAACGAATAGTGAGACAATGTTATGAGGATATTTATAGTATGCGTGAATTTTCGACACTCTTTTGTCTGTGACTCAATCCAAATCCTTTATATGGAAGTCATTCGTTCGGAAGGAGAGATTCCTTTGTGAAGTCCCATACGACCGCCCTTCTCTAAACTCATAATAATAATGGAATTCCCCCGGATTAATTGTGTTATTTTTGTTAGAGCGCTTTTTAGAACCGTTCAGACGTTATTAATTTGTTGTTGCAATATCTTTGGAACGGTTTTTTTTTTTAAATCTTTTTAGGGATTTTTTCCTCGACTGAGCATGTAAAGATGATGACAATGGTTATATCAGAGATCGAAGTTTAGAATGCATTTCGGTAAAGGTCGCTTTATATTAAACGAGCGAATGCTCATTCTGAGGAGGTCATGGCCTAGTCAGTGTTCGGCATTTCAGTGGATCACTAGGTTAAGTTCTTGCTGCGACCGGGTGATCCGTCAATTTAGCGGAGAACCTAATTGGCTCGGTACCGACTTCAGCACATCAGTAAGTGTCTACTAAATCGTATGAAATAAGAAGAAAATAATATTATGAAGAAGACTTTTAGTGATTACGTAAATACAACAAAATTATTAAGAAAATCCTGACATGGTAGCTGATATACTTAATTTATACTTTTGTAAATATGTGATATGTGAATAAAGTTTGAATGTACGTAATATACAATATTTGATTTTGGTAAACCCTGTATTCTCATTACAATTGTCGTTCTTTCAAAGTCTTAAAAACCACATACAAGTCTATCAGTTTACTAGCAGATAGTCTTTCAAAATCATCTTGAAGAAACATTTTCTTTTTTTTTATTGTCGAGTGAATGAATGCATCAAATAGGTTTATTGAGCTTGTTTTTTATTTTTATTAATATGATGATATTACCCCTGAAATGAGGTAATTGAGGTGTTGGTGCATTTACAATGCGAATTATGGAGCTGGCTTGAAATAGTGTCTTTGCCGTGTATAGTTCCTTCAAGTTGCTAACCTTAAATAATAAATCTATTTGTGTGCTTGAGACCTGGAAACTGACGGAACTAACAAAAGGTAGATAACAAAAAAATTTGTGTTACTGAATATTTCATCACATGAAAAAATATTGGATAAATGCAAGTCAGACTTGCGCACTAACTTTTCGAGTGTATTTTAAGAAATACGACATAATTCGCAAAATCTTTTGATTATATATACTTAGAGGTTTGGTTTTTACACAACATCAAAGGATTACAGACTTTAGCCTTTGATATTATTTCTAACTTTATATCTGTACCTGTTTCTGGGAAAAAAGGTCTTGAAGAACAGACCTACTGACAGACAAACAACACTGCTGCCGCGACAAATTTAGAATTTTCAGACATTTTCTTTTAGTTGTGCTTCAAGATGCGTCTTGAAGAAGCTGCCACATTTAATGGTTCAGTCAACGGTAAGTACCATAAATGTGAAAGTCACTCTGTATATTTTAGGTAAGTCTGAATATTAATTGTTAATAATTGAAGTTCTTTATTGTTTATGTTAAATATAAGTAGTCTTAGTTAACTTAACTATCCAATTAGGTTAAACCTGTTAAGGTAGATTGAACTTTAGTAAATAAATAAATACCTACTATATTTACATAGATACATTAAATACACATCTGTTATCATATCTTTATATATATTTTTTCAGCACATTCTCTTTCACTCGTCATACAGCTATATCTGCAATCTGAAAGGAAAAGAAAGTTCTTCTCCGCTTTTTTTTATAATTTTTTATTTTTTATAAGGCTGTCATACTGTATGACATGGAGAAAGAGTTTTTTCTTTTAATTAAAGATAAAAGATAAGAGAAATATATTATAGATATGTTTAATATCCGACGACCCGGCAGGCCGAGGAAGACGGGACGAGACGATTTGGACACCTTTGTGGGGAAGTTGTGGATAAGATTGGTCCAGGAAATAGGTATATGAATAAAGACGGAGGAGGCCTTTGCCTAGTAGTGGGACACAATAGGCTAAATAAAATAAATATTCCCGTTTCCCCGGTAAAATATTTCTAATGTAAGATTAGTTGGAGCTAAGCTTAAAAGCTTGAGTCCGAGTGAGAGCGACAATACACCAACGGCACCGGAGACTTATCTGATTTCAGTCCATCCCTTCTACAATTGAGCTATAGAGTCTCTAGATATACATACGGTAAAAAATCTAACGCGGGAAATTGTGTGAGTTACTAAACAATGTGACATCGCAGTCAAGGCTCTACCAAGGCATCGTCGTGGCCGGGTTAAGGCAAAGCAAGGAGGGCCACTTTTATATCTTAATATATAATTACTAACTTAAAAAAATATACCAAAAAAATCTAACTCTAAAATGCCTTACCGTCAATTTCGATGACACCGACAAAACAATTTTCTTGCAATATTCGAAAATGACACAACAAATTTAAATCATGAAAACCCATCTTGAGGGTAGTACACAACTTAAATATCTTTTTATTAATATGTATAAAGTACGCGTTACGTTGTTTGTCCGCGATTGACTCCTAAACTACATAACCGATTATAGTCAAATTTGCACAGCGTGTGCAGTTTGATGCAACTTGAAAGATAGAATAGCTTATATAACAATTTATAATCGCAAATAAAAATGAGCCGCTGAAAAGGATGCACGTGCATAACTTCCGAACCACTGCAACAAATTGGATTTTTTTTTTTACTTCTGTTCCTTATTGTTAGGACAAGGTTTGTATAATAATAAAGGGATGGCAAAGCGAAACTTAAAAGGAAATGGAACGGAAACGGAACGGGAACGGGGAATAATGTTAGAGGATAATAGAATATAGTAAATAGTCAGTATCCCAACGTTCAGGCATGACAACGTCTGACGGGTAGGTACGCTAGTATAAGATATATTTTTCCTCAATAACTATAGAAAAAACATTTTTTAATCAGTAGATGTATAAAAAGGCCTTGGCTGAAGACATACTATCAGAAATTCTGACATTCACATTTATATTTTTCTAATTCAAGTAAGCGTATTTATTTTTTGCTTTTCACAAAAGGGTAATGTTATTTTTTGCACTATAAAGACTAGGTTTCAGATTTAAAAGTGGAACCTAACTATGGCTCAAAATGATTTCAAGATAAATAGGTTAATTTTTTAAATTCTCCTTGGAACCCCCACGATCTCTACAACCTAACGACTTATACCACAAAGTGACATCAATCGGGTCCCACTGTTTTACGTACGTTCCGAAACACGGAGGTCGGATATTAAATATAAACCAGTGTTAGAATGACAACGTCCATATACAATGTGTGAATGCAACGTCCATATAAAATGTATGAATGCAACGTCCATATAAAATGTATGAATACAACGTCCATATACAATGTGTGAATGCAACGTCCATATAAAATGTATGAATTGTTTTTTTAGGAAATGAAGATTGTGTTCGACCACCTCCTGCCGTACGACAAGCGATCGCTCGCGAGCAGCAACTGGAGGTTATTAGGCGAAATGAAGAAATGGTAAATATCTAAAAAAATATCTGTATTCGATTTTCCATACTAAAAAAAGCCGTTACTTACCAATTAACCGTGTGAATTCAGTGTCGCGAGGCCGCGGCTTGCAGCTAATCTATATCTATACTAATATATAAAGCTGAAGAGTTTGTTTGTTTGCTTGCTTGAAAGCGCTAATCTCAGGAACTACTAGTCCGATTTGAAAAATTCTTTCAGTGTTAGATAGCCAATTTACCGACGAAAGCTATAGGCTATATATAGTCACGCTAAAACTTTCCAACTAATTTTACGCGGGCGAAGTCTCTGGTAACAACTAGTAAGTGATATATTTGAAAAAGCCATCTACAAATTGCATGGGAAAGTATTTAAAGAAAAATAATTATAAAATTAACGTGACTTTTTCGCTTATCTAATTAAATATCTTCTAAATGTTAGATGACCCGAATGAGTACCAGAAGTAAAACTTCTGAGGCAACGAGTGCGAAGCCGCAGAAACCGGTCGTCACCAGTACCGAAGTTAAGGAGATCAGAGTACCGAACCATCTGCAGCGACTGCAACCGAAGGCACTCGTAAAGACCACCCCTCAAGTAAGTACTTAGGTAGCCTCACCTGAGGCTACCCCCCCTAAGCTACCTAAGCTACCTAGCTTAGGGGTCCTTCAAGTATTACGTATCGCAATTTGGGGGAATGGCACGTCAATTATAGAGTGACGTATACTGAAAAATGCAAATGTTAATGAACAATGGGAACGTTTAAAACATAATATTTGGAAGCCTGTGCAGTGTATCGCAAATTAAAAGAGTCCCCAACCTATTGGTAAAAAAGTCTGAATTTCCAAAGAAACCTGGAATATCATACAAAATAGAGTAGAACTTAGAACTAAGGGACTAGCCAACCAACAGAACCAAAAGAATAGTACAACTGCATTGCCGTCGTGACAGAAATCGCTTTATTAGTAACATTTGTAGTGAAATAGAGGATCTTTTGGAAAAGGTGAAACTGTTCTCTAAATAATTAAAGAGTAAGGCATGGGTGATTAAAGATAATAATGGCACACCGCTCCAGGATTTATATGCAATAACCAAAAGATGGCGGAATTATTGTGAAGATCTCTATAAGAATACACACGAATGCTACCCATCACACAAATTGATCTCATGGACGAAACTTAAAGGAAACTTAGAGCGAAATTATAAGGGTTCCTTGTAGTACTAGATAGATAAACTCATTGTTCTCTGAGTTGGTTGCTTAAAACTGATCACTCCTTAGCCGACTTCAAAAAAAGGAGAGAGTTCATAATTAATCAATGTGTGTCTTTATTGTATGTATGTTACGCGTTTACTTCGCCATTTATGAACCAATTTTAATGATTCTTTTTTAGTTGGATGGAGCATACTTCAGGGGTGCCCCCATATAATTTTTATTAAAATAGGCACAGCAATTTTTGAGAAATTTCGCGATTACTCCGCCAGTTATGATCCAATCTTGATGATTCTTTTTTAGTTGGGTAGACAAAACTTCAGAGGTGGTCGCATATAACTTTTATCAAAGTAGGTCTAGTGATTTTTGAGAAATCAACAAAATTCAAAAAACGTATGTACATACATATCGTGCGTACACTAGTGTGGAGAGCTATAATTATAGTAAATATCATTTATATTTAAGACTGGTAACTCACTTGGCGACGGTTGTGCGACGTCGTGAAATTAGAAGCGTAGCCATGATTACTACTAGCTACTCTTAGCTAATGCAGATTTCAATGGCGACGTAGCCGGCGACGTCGCCATGGCGCTATGTTGAGATAGAAGCCTAAAGGTCTAACAACAATCAGTGGGCCAATTCCAGTCTGGTAAATTTTAAGATGGAGCGAGATCCAGTTGTGGCCATATGTCCTGTTTATATTTTTAAATATTTAATACGAACGGATCGACCGCTCCAGTACCCTTCTGGGACTTGGCACCTAAATCGGCCGCTCCGTTCACCGTCTGGTAGGGGCGGCCCCCGCTGCAGCATCAATTTGTCTAAAATTAAGGACACTACCAAGTTACTCGTAGACTGTCAAAGAAGTATTAATGCTAAAAGCTAGAAATCTATTTTTGACGTAATTTTAACTAAAAAAATTATAGTAATTTGCTTAAGTATTTATTGTGATCTGGTTATGGGTTTACTTTTTTTAAATCAGACGGTTGTGGATTATCGGATATAGAGGTGGTATAGATAGAAAGTAACATACACAATAGTGAAATAAATATTTATTGGAGGAATTTTATTAAAATAAATAAAAACACTATTGCTTGATGTCCACTACCTCAGTTTTCAGTTTGGATGCTAGCGCTCTTCTCAGCTGCATGGCATCGGGTGGTGGCGAAGGCGTGGTGCCTGCGAGGGCTGCTTGGGCCACGCGAGCTGATCTAGGTCTTGTCACACTCTGTGATCCTTCACCTGGGCATAAATAAATAGTACTTTCATACGATTTAGTTGACACTTACTGATGTGCTGAAGTCGGTACCAAGCCAAATAGGTTCTCGAGAGGAATTAGAAGCTGGGAAAGAGGAAAAAATAATTTTACTAAGAGAACAAATAATTTAAAACGACAGTAAGACCAAAACTAAACTATATAATTCAAAGAACAAAGTAACAAGAAGAATATTTGAAAGTTAGAACACAAATCTACCAGCATTAACATTATTTCTAAAAAAGTATTTACACACATCTATAAGAGAGTCCCGATTGGGAAATCTTTTTTTCCAAAAAGTGCTGATAGAAGAGAGAAGATAGACTTTTTATTGGTTATTCGATAACTTAACAACATCATTTGTATCTCCTTACTCCTGATGATGCTTTTAAAGGAGAGTCACAGGCCCATATTGGACATAATAATAACTAAATTTATAAGGAGTAAAAATCTAAAAGTACTAATGGACAATGCAGAAATTAGAGAGATATGGTAAGAGTATAACGAAGAACAGCTTAATGAGGCATTTCCACGCAAAGATCTCTTCACCTCTGTCTCCCCAACAAACGGCCTTTACTCGAAATGAATATTGAGGAAATGAAAACTGCACTGGCTAAAATGAAAAATCCAAAAGCTGACCAGACGAAATTCCTGCAGGCACTTTGTAAATGCCTTGGTGATTTGACCAAAGTGTGTGCTAGCTGCGAGACGTCAGCATCTATATGCTGACGTCTCGCATGTAACTAATGTGGCTTGGCAAAGTGGCACTCACTTACTGGTGTATTGTGTGATCCCGGCATGCTCATAAAATCATAGGGTAAATTGTATAAAACAGCAAAGCCACTGGCGCTAATGCTGGACAACTTTGTAAAAGAAAACATTCATGAAAACTAAACTACTTAGCTTTAATTCGCGAATGAATACGAGGGAAAATCGGTGTAATGCTGCAACCCGAAAACTACACCACCGAATCCGCCACCAAAGCACAGCCCCCCTTGTAACATAATAAAAAAAAATATTATTATGGGTCATTTTATTTTAAAACCCCCTAAATTACAGAGATCATTTGAGTATCCCGTACAGATGAAGATGTAATCTATATCTATACTAATATATAAAGCTGAAGGGTTTGTTTGTTTGAACGCGCTAATCTCAGGAACTACGGGTTCGATTGGAATAATTCTTTCAGTTTTAGATAGCCCATTTATCAAGGAAGGCTATATGATCACGCTAAAATTGAAACAATTTTTTTTTTACTCAATTTTGCGCGGATGAATTCACGGGCACAGCTAGTTTAATATAACCAAGTAAAAAATTTCTAAGCCATTTTCAAATTGGGGTCGTTAGGGGACGGATACTTAAAGTAAAACAACAAAATTGGACAAGGATTCCATATAATATCTGAGTTTTATCGGTTTTTTGCCGGATCTTAAAGACAAATTGTGTGTGATTATATAGCTAACTGTAATTTTCCCCAATTCTCAAAAAAAAAACACTAACGACTAAGAATGAGTGCGTAGCTCATTCTTACTTGACAAAAACCGCAATCCAATGATACGTCATTTTTTTTGTTAGCTATTTCTTTTTTGATAAACTTCAGTTACAAAAAAATAAACAGTTATCAAGAGTAAGAACCGCTTAACCTAGCGATCGCCGCAAATACCAGCCACTTATGATGCCCGGACCTCCACCTGGAATACCAGGAAGAGGACAACAACAAGTGAAACATCAATATTACCAAGTACCGGTTTTTTTTTTCATTTTTCATTTTTCTTTGCTTAAACATAATATATGAAAAATATAACAAACTAAAAAAGTAATTATTTAAATACATCAATCACACATACACGCTTAAATTACATTTATATCTCTAGATGTGTATCGTAACAAATTGAAAGCTAGCTCGCGTTTTAATTATCCCTTTATATATATTTATTTGTTGGCTTTTCATTTCCACTTCTTAATTTTGAAGAGCAATCGCTTCGACAGTATATTTTTAAATTATCCCTTTGACGTGATCCACGTGATTTCGTTAATTGTGTTCAATTTTGAGGGTTTTCCTTTTTTTACAGAACCTTAGTTATTTAGCTAAAGATTAAAGTCAAAGTAGCCTATGTTATACATTGTAATATTAGGAATCTGCAAGTGAAATTCCCGTCCAAATTGGTCCAGCCGTTTCGGAGATTACCCGGAATAGAAAGACAGACCCATAGATAGATAGACAGGCAGAAAAAATGTTTTAACTTGCGTTATTGCTACAGTCGTCTTATGTACTATAGAAATTTATTTATTTTTACTAAATTCATATAAAGTAAGTACGTATATGTCTTTGGTAAAAAAACTCATAATCTATCCAATTTCAACAGGAGTATAATTAAAATACTTAATTCTGATGACATTAGTTGTAGTTAATTAAATTTTTGCTCTGGATAGTTGACAATGGTTTAAGTATTACATAATTCAATAGGAATTACTAAAATATCTCAGCTTGTTTAATATTTTGTAAATATAATACAAATATAAAACAATTAAACTAAAGACATAAATCACGTGACACTCAACAGCAATCGGAGCGCATGACGTCACATTTTGTCAAACAAATTGTCATTGCGAGCATACGCTCCCTGTCACTCAAGTACAGCTGTTTGTTTGGCAAGGCGTTACGTCATACGAGGCGCTATGAGCGTCAGAGCGTTTTGGCACTATATATGTGGATTTATAAAAATGCAAAATTAACCAGGGGAATGTTTATTTTTCGCTGAAATATTTATATTTTAGGTTTAGTTGACTGCACGGTATAATATACTTCTCATAAGAAAAATTGAAAGACTCGAGGCGGGAATCGAACCCACGACCCCGGAGCAGAAGGCAGGGTCACTGCCCACTGCACCAACGGGCCAGTCAAATATTCGATAGCGCCAATACGAGGAGGTCTTAAGGTTAATTTGACGCGGACGGAGTCGCCGGAAACAGCTAGTTGCTTATAAAATCAGCTATCCGCTAATAAAAGTTTTACTCAAACTAGTCCAGTCATTTCGGACAGCACCCGCAACAAATATACAGATAGACACAAATTATAAAAAAAAATTATATAAAATACAAATTGTATAAATGTTTTAAAAAATATATATTCTGTTTGTTGGCTGATCTTTCTTATAGGTTTATATGTGGTCACATGCATTTAGTAAAAGAATTTAATTTCGTCGTCACAAACAGACGCTCCAATTTTATTTAGATGTATATATTATATGTGTAGACTGGAAGGAATTTCTTCTGTCGTTCACAGCTATTCTCTGAGACCTAAGCTTTGCTCATATAGAATTCCTTTTCTGGTAGCTTTTATCAAGGAATGTCTCGATCCCTGTATTCAACAAATAAAAATGATGTATGGATAATGTGACCATTAGTTTTTTTTATCAAAACGGGACGTCGCACGTTGAAGTATTTAAACAAATTGAAATTGCGTAGTTCTTTTTATTCTGGACGTTACAAATCAAATAAGACTAAACTCATTAAAAAACAAATTTTATTTTTTAGAAATTTTTTTATTTAAGAATTTTTTTTAATTTTCTTTAAATTTAAGAATTTTAAAATGATGACTGTACATTGTCAATATATTTTTGAAAATCTTATTTATGTACAAATAAATAGTAATAATTTTAAAAGCGTAGGTGGTTTTGTTCTTAGAAATCTTAGAAATAAAAATCAACTCATAATGCATAGTGTATAATGCATAGGCTTTTTAAAATCAACGCCACCTTTATGTGTATCGGTGTTTGCTTTTATACTAAACTCCCGTGTAGTATTCGAAAGATGTCTTTAAATAAATTTAAAACCTTCATTAAAGGTAAGCTCTTTCAGAAATCCATTAAATAAATCCCATTTCTACAGAATTATTTGAATGATAAAAAAGCTTGGTAGTAAATTGATCTAACCGTTTCTGAATTATTGTGAAATGGTGACAACAAAAAAATTACCCGAATGAATTGTCCAAAACATAGCGATAAATGTCAAGTAAGCAGGAGAAATATACAATTAATACGTATTCCAGGTAGTAAGAAGACGACGGTGATTTGAATCTGATATATTAAGTCTGTAAATTGAGATTGTTATGTGAAATTTTTATTTATTTACTATTAATTTTATTTTATTTTTATTTCTTTTATTTATTTGTCGCTTTGTGACCTATGTGCAACGTAAAATAAGTTGCGTCTGAAAACCAGCGCTGCAGCATTCCTTGTGAATTCTACAGCATCTACGCTGAGACGGCAACCTTTTCCCATTAAGTAACCTCTTTATATATTTTTTTTTACCTTTATTATAAGATACTATTTATATTTAGTGAATTTAGTCATAGGTATTTAGTTTAAGGTTACTTAATTGAATAAAGAGTTTTATTATTATATTTTTATTATTATTCTGGCGTACGTACAAAAACCGTTAGAGTTACACGTGTATAGTGTATGAAGGAAATATCTTAAACAGTTCAACTAAAAATGCGCCAACGCGGAGATTTAACTCAACGCTTTTTAAGCTCTCGTGTGAATGAGGGCTTACGCGTTGCTAGTGCGAGTGCAAAAATTAAAACACCATTTGGTTTATTTACGAAAGCGGGACCTTTTTGCCTTCACTGGGGACAGCCTGAAATGGGTCTATCCCGCCCAGAGCGGGACACATGGTCACGCTACTCTGTATGGGTGTATTTA